>CM028380.1:52033006-52138006 GCA_013146195.2 Codonopsis lanceolata
AACACGCGGAGACTCATTGAACTTTAATATTGCCTTGCCAGATCTTAAACACATTGTGACTTCAGGTGCTTTTATTGCAGTAGGCCCGGTCCCACGCAATCAAGATCTAAAGGAAATTATACGCTACTAAGCTTTTTAGTCAATTACTTGCTGCATTAATTTTCTTTTTGCATGCGTGTGGATTGTGCAAGTAACATGCATTCACGCGTCGACTCCATACTTCGGACATATGGCGGGCCCATGTTCTTTTCTATTTTGCATCTGAAAACAAAGCCCAATCCCAATCAAAGCTTGACCCCCATTATTTATCAGTGTGACTTTAAACCAATCACACACACACACACATATATATATATATAAAGGTAAATTTTTTCTTTAAAATTTTTCTTTTAAATTATTAGCTTTTAAGTTCTTGAATTTATTCTCTCTTAGTCTCCTCATATTTTATTTCATCACCATCATCCCGCTCTTTTAATTATGTTTAAACATTTTTTTCTCTTTAAACATAAAAGTAGTAATAATAAAACAAAAATAATAGTTCAGAGTCGAAAACAAAAATATAAAGATTAGTAAATAAAAATAATTTATGGAATAAGACACTATAAAATAAAAGTTACTGAGAATCAACAAAAAAAAATAATTTAATGCGAGAGGTTAGTAAAATAAAATAATTTCTGAAACAAAAATTTAAAACAAATTCTTAAAAATATATGTAAAACAAAAATACGTTAGTAAAATAAAAATATTTGATGGAACAAAAATAATAGTTACAAAGTCAATAAAACAAAACAATTTAAAATGAGGTTAGAAAAATAATAATAAAAATTACGGATCAATTTTTTTCTTAAAACTAATTCTTAAAAATAAAATAAAAATAATAGTTACAAAGTCAAGAAAACAAAAAAATATAATAGAAGTTATTAAAATCAAAATAATTTACAAAACAAAAATAATAGTTAACGGTAAAAATAATTTCGTTATTTTGATTTTAGCTTATTTTCTTCTCAGAAATTTTTTTATTCATAAAATACAAATATAATTTAATAAAAGTAATCATTCAAAAGGAAGAACTTATTTGAGTTCGATTCTATTTTGATGCGTAAAAAATCAAATTTGTTCGAAGACATTTATTATCTGAGTTTTTGAATAGTAGAAAGTGTTCAAGATTGTCGGACCATAAATTGACACTTAAAATTAGTGTTCTAGTAATATTATTGAGAAACATCGACCATGCTATAAGGTTGTGCAATGAAACAAGATTAATCATCATAAATCTCGAGGATTACATTGTTGAAATGATTTTTTTTGAAAGGAAGCAATGTTGGAGAAAATGTTTTTATTTTAAGATTGTCATTAACTCTATCTGATAGAAGATTGTCTTTCAAGTTCCAGAGAAAACAATTTACATTACTTGTATCATATGCAATGACAATTAACGAGTGACAAAGCCAATAATTGCACGTATGTCTCTTTTTGAAAAAGCCAGTATTTAGCCATGAACAATTATATGTCGTAGTTTCTAGAGTAACAAATTATTTTGGTTTGAATATATTGATATACGGTGAAGATGAAAAACCAACTAATAAACAACAAATGTTGTATATAAGGAAATTTTTAGAATCTATAATGATTAGTGATATACTTATGTGTAATTGTTAATAAACTAATCCTCCTTATTTATGTACGATTTAGTTGGCGTGCGTTTAGCATGAGTTAAAAAACTAGTTAGGTGATAATCTAGCTCTCCCTTCGGATAAATTTCTATCTTTTTTTATTAACCGGAAAAAATACTTTTTATGCAAAATGATGAGTATGTTCTTAATAATCAAAGTCATGCACAAAGCTTCTGTTCATGCATCGTAATGCACAAACTCGTGCATAACTATGCACAAATTGAATTGCGATGCATCAAGGTTCAAAATCGATGCATTGTGTTTCCAAATTTGTGCATCATCGTTCCAAATTGATATTTGGTTCACAAGGTGCAACTATTTGGAATTTTGATGCATCAATTCCATTGTTTCTTTCATGTTCGTCATTTGTTCATTTAGTATATCGATTTTTCTGTAACTAAGAATAACAAATAAGAAGGTAAAAGCAGGGGTGAGATTTGAAATTACAAAGGACATAATTGGAGAAGTGTCAATTCACGTGTTTATGCATATTTGAATCCAGTAACTTAATCAAAAATGAAAACACCACGGATTACTAGGTACTTGTGGAAATAAAATATTGATTTATTTATACTCGGTTTCAAAATGAGCCCTCTCGTACCTCTGAAAGGAAAGAAAAAACATGATGTAGACAATGAGAAATGAGATGAGAGGGATTGGTTTAATTTTGTAAGAGATGAAGGTTGCAGGGAAAATAAAAGACTAATCTCAAGGTGTTTGAGTAAACAATGAACACAAAACTGCTCATTCCAATTTGATGCCTCGGAATTCCAATTGGATGCATTGCAAAATGAATCAGACCTCATGTCCCTTGACAATGCATGAATTTGAAATTGTGATGCATGATTTTGATGCATCAGAATTCTAATTGGATACATCACAAAATGAACTAGACTTCATGTCCCTTGGCGATGCATGAATTTGAAATTGCAATGCATGATCAGTTATCTAACTGGATGCATCACAAAATGAACCACAATCTCATGTCTCTTCTTTCATGTACACAATTAATTAATGATTCAAATTTGGGGAATTTTTATGCATCGTAAATCTAAATCGATACATCACGTTCCCAAAAGATGAATGGTGATTCAAAATTGATGCATTCATAATAAAAAAAATGGTGTCCAACAACAAATAAATTATAATTCATAAATTTTATCAAACAGTTTATATGCATAGCAACACACACTCAAAAGTGAAACTATTTCGAATCATACAAACAAACACAATGACGAAGAAGAAGAAGTGAGTTGAAATGTTGTGACTAGTCTTGGCTTGGTCTCCGCCTCTTTGTTTTCGCTTTCCTAACCACTTGAACATGAAGAGGAAAGTTAGTGTGGCAAAGTAAAGTAACCACCGTTCTTCTTCACTACCATGACCTTTCATTTTCTTTCACGGACGAACTCGACGAAGACAGAGAAAAAGAATTTTTCATCAGTTCTGTGATTGGGCATTTAAGGAACAATATTATAAAAATGGACATTAGCGGTTTTTTTTTTAAAGAGGGACTTAAGTGATTATAAATCTTGCAAAGTGGTCCGACATGCAATTTATCCATCAAATGAAGTCGTGAAAGCATTGGATTACACTTTTCGTCTTTCTACTTTGTTCCTCCATGGGCCAATTCGTTATTTTTCGAAATAGTAATGGGTGATAACTGACCGGTTTCTTCAAAACAAATTCCAACTGCTACAATACCCTCTCTTTTTTAATTAACCGGAAAAAGACACTTTTGGTATAAATTGCCAGTATACCCTTAATGATCAAAGCGCATGTACAAAGCTTACGTTCATTTGTCAAAATGTACAAAATTATGTATCACAATGGCACAAATTTAATTGTGATGCCTCGGGGTTCAAAATCGATGCATCGTGATTCCAAAATAGTGCATCGTCATTCCAAATCGATGCATCAATTTGGTTCATGATGCACCTATTTGGAATTTTGATGCATCAATTCCATTGCTTATTGTTCATTTAATGTATCAATTTTTCTACAAGTAAGAAGGTAAACGTAGGGGTGAGATTTGAAATTCCATTGGTGAGTTGTACCAAATTCCAATGTTTATACATATCTTCACCCCTGAACTTAATTTTGTGAAAGACGAAGGTTACAGTGAAAAGAAAGACTAATCTTAAAGCGTTAAGTAAACAATGAAGACAAAACTATTCATTCCAATTGGAATTATCGAAATTCCTGTGTTTATACATATCTTCATCCCAAAACTTAATTTTGTGAAAGACGAAGGTTACAGTGAAAAGAAAGACTAATCTTAAAGCGTTTAGTAAACAATGAAGACAAAACTGTTCATTCGAATTGGATTTATCGAAAAATGAACTAGACCTCATGTCCTTTGACAATGCATGAATTTGAAATTGTGATGCATCAAAATTCCAATTGAATGCATCGCAAAATGAAACAGGCCTCATGTTCCTTGATGATGTATGAATTTGAAATTGCGATGCATGATTTTAATGTATCAATTATCCATTTGGATGCATAACAACATAAACTAGAAACTCATGTCTTTTCTTTCTTGAACACGATCAACAAATGATTGAAAATTGATGCATCTTTTCTTCATCACTAATCCAAATTGATACATCACAATTCACAAATGATGGATCGCGATTCAAAATTGATGCATCCAAATTCAAAAAGGATGTCCACAACAAACAAATTCATATTCGGACATTTTATCGAGCAGGTTTATATGCATAGCAATACACACATAAAAGTGAAACTATTTTGAATCACATAAACAAACACAAATTAAGAAGAAGAAGAAGAAAAAAAGAAGAAGAATTATTTAGGTAAAATACATATTTCGGCCACTGTACTTTACAAGGTTAGACTATTTGTTTCGCTTTGGCGTCGCGCCGGTTTCTCTAAGTTCTATCAGATCTTGTTGCTTAACCGCCGTGTCATCTCGTCCCATGGGCCCGATTTTTGAAACCCCTCCTTACTTTCTTTGCGAAAAACCATGATATTTTGTTGTCAAATCAAAAGAAAGAAATGGAAGCCCCCCCCCATTAAATTTCCTCACTGAGAAACCGTACCAGATACCAGAAACCAAATAACATATACATCATACCTCTTATGTTTGTAGCCAAAGCTTCGAGTAAACCCCAACAGAACTACAACCTAGGCCTTTTTCGCTCACTAGCCAAGAAGTACAATATGTTTATAATTTTTTTTTGCTTAAAAAGTCAATTGTGTACAGGTACTATTAACTAGTATTTGCATATACACTAAATTGCAAAGTAATAGAGTAAGTAGTTCAGCGACTTTGTTTCACGCCACTATATCTGATCTCGAAACTTTCCCCACATATTACTGACCTTATTGTCTTCCCTGCATTTTAGAAACATTAGCAACATCGCTTTTCCTTTCCTGTGAAAAGCCCGTTTCAAAAAAAGAAAAAAAATTCTTCTTTCCCTATTCTGGGGGAAACTCATTTTAAAAAATTGCATCGCTTTTCCTATTCTCGGTTAAGCGCATTTTGAAAATCAGTATCGCTTTTCCTTTGCTGGAAAAAGTCTGTTTTAAAAATACTTCTTTCCCTATTATGGGAAAAACACGTTTTAAAAAGTTGTATCGTTTTAAAAGTTGTATCGTTTTCCCTATGCTGGGGAAAACATGTTTTAAAAAGTTGTATCGTTTTCCCTATGTTGGGGAAAACTTGTTTTAAAAAAGCTACATCACTTTCCCTATGTAGGGGAAAACACGTTTAAACAAAAGGTTGCATCGCTTTCCCTTTGCTTGGGAAAGCGCGTTTTAAAAAAAAGTTGCATCGCTTTCCCTATGCCGGGGAAGGCGGTTTTAAAGGTGGCATCGTTTTCCCTATTCTGGGGGAGACGCGTTTTAAAAGTGGCATCGTTTTCCCTATTCTGGGGGAGACGCGTTTTAAAAAAAGTGGCATCGTTTTCCCTATACTGGGGGAAACGCGTTTTTAAAAGTTGCATCGCTTTCCCTATGCTGGGGAAAACACGTTTTAAAAGGTTGCATCGCTTTCCCTATGTTGGGAAAATCGCGTTTTAAAAGGTTACATCACTTTCCCTATGCTGGGGAAAACACATTTTAAAAGGTTACATCGCTTTTCCTATGCTGGGGAAAACGCGTTTCAAAAGATTGCATCACTTTCCCTATGCTGGGGAAAACATGTTTTAAATGGTTGCATCGTTTTCCCTATGCTGGGGAAAACACGTTTTAAAAAGTTGCATCGATTTCCCTATGCTGGGGAAAACACGTTTGAAAGGTTGCATCGCTTTCCCTATGGTGGGGAAAGCGCGTTTTGAAAAGTTGCATCGTTTTCCCTACGCTGGAAAAAACACGTTTTAGAAGATTGCATCGCTTTCCCTATGTTGGGGAAAACACGTTTTAAAAGGTTGCATTGTTTTCCTTATGCTGGGGAAAACGCATTTTAAAGGTTGTATCGCTTTCCCTATGCTGGGAAAGCACGTTTTGAAAAGTGGTATCGCTTTCCCTATGTTGGGGAAAACACATTTTGAAAAGTGGCATCGTTTTCCCTATGTTGGGAAAAACGCGTTTTTAAAGGTCCCACCAGTTTTGCCTATGCTGGGCAAAATGCACCATCTATCCCACTTAGTGCTTGTTGTTGTTTGTTTGATTGAGGCCGAACTACGTTTGGTCTGATTCCTGAAAAAGGGATACGTAGGCAACTTATTTCGGTAGGTGCGACCATCAGGGCATTTAATTTTGCATATCTGCTTA
Organism: Codonopsis lanceolata; assembly: GCA_013146195.2. Lineage (NCBI taxonomy): Eukaryota > Viridiplantae > Streptophyta > Magnoliopsida > Asterales > Campanulaceae > Codonopsis > Codonopsis lanceolata. The sequence goes on from CM028380.1 coordinate 52,039,417, forward strand.
AAAACTACGATAACCTGCTATAACCGACTAAATATGTCTAGGGTATGTGAGATTTGAGCTACACCCTAAACTGTCGCATCTATAAACTGCCGCATATTGCATTTCTCCCCATTATAATTTCCACGGAATTTGGGAGTCTATTTCTTATCAACGATGTTCGTCTATTTGGTAAGTTTCGGTTTACCCGTAAACTCCATCGTTGAGGGGCACTGTAGACACCCAAATTTCGTACCCCTCGTATGTAACATGACATGAAATATCAAGACCTGTTAAAAAGCTAACGAATGCCAAGTTACAGGGTCGAAAAATGTAAAAAACAAAAGCAGGATGCGTAAAACAGTGAAATGCAAGGGGCCTAAGTGCCAAAAAGGACACCAGAAATGACCACAGGCACCGCCCATGGTCAATCTTGGCGTCGCGCCCAGTGTGGCTATGGGTGGCGCCCAACAGTTCCTTTTCTCTTGTACCAGTTTGCCTTTGGTGCAATCTCTCAGCCGCGTGGTACAAGCCGATAAAGCTCAGAAAGAGAAATCTTACCCGCGAAGGAAAGCCTCTCACATCTATAAATAGAGGTGCCCGGCCTTCAGAGTTCACACAGTTAGCACACAGTTAGTTCACACACTCTTCACGCAGTGAGAAATCCCAGCGATGAGTTAGAAGCGTAGAGATTTATTCCTCTAGCCCAGAAGTTCCGCCAAATCTCCCCCAAACACTAAAACCAGCCGGCCAAAGTGAAACCTAGTTACCCTGCTAGGATTCCGTCCTATTCCACCGATCCAAAAAAAAAAGAAGCAGTTGCCCTACCCGAATCTAGACGCCAAATCAGCAAAAAACAAGCAGTTGCTGCCGCTTTCGTCGACAAGTAAACAACATCAAAAAAACAAGCAGTTGCTCGCCCGGATCCGAGGCCGAAAACTTTAAGCGGTTACTCTGCTCGAATCCCAGCTTGACAAAGCAGTAGCAAAAGACTCCCTCCCGGAAGGACAGAGCTAGCGCACCTTAGAATCTAGTATAAGCTAGTAGGTACGGGATAAAACCCCCATGTTTCAAGAGGTATGCTATTTAAAGTTTTATTTATTAAAAAGTGCTATTTAGATCGGCCCGATGTAATAAAAATAAGCAGTTATGCTGCCCGAATTTCTCTAGGAAATAGAACTAAAAAGAGTCATTACTATGACCAAAATTTTATAAATGTATTTGTAACTCTAGGAAGGAGGCTGTTGCAAGTTTGTAATAATATAGATACAAATATGTATATTTAAATGCTTTATTTCATCTGTTAAATAAATGTAAAAAACATATTTTAGCCAAAAATCTATTTTGAGACCGAAAGGGCGAGTTGGGTGCCTAACCCCTTCCTACCTCGTAACTTAGCCTCCGAACCCTTTGCAAATTTGGTTACATTTGGTTTTTCTTTGTTTTTCCTTAAAATAAAGATGACGACTTTGTTGATCACATTTTGAGTCCACAATTGATGCCAAACGTATTTTACGCGCTTTAAGGTTTTGAAGCTGCCCGCTTTTCATCGGCGGGGGATCAGTCGTAAAAATTCCGGACACTCACAGATACTCCTTCTCAAATCCCAACCAATTCCATCCACTGACCTCTCATTTTCCAAACCAATCACTGTGTAATCCATACCTATAAAATAATTTTGCCATAGATACATGACTGAAGAAGAAAAAAATGAAACCATTAACACATTACCCCATGGGTTGGGAAATCCTGCAAAGACTGGTACAATCCCAAAAACTTGACTCATTTTTACCATCACTACGTTTCTCTCCATGTCATATTAGAATTGGTACAGTCCGAAAAAATTTCCAACTTTCTCTCTCTAAAACCCACCTTTTGTGTTTCCCTCTCAAAAACCAACTCAGCGCTGGCAGGCGCAACCACTGATTTGAGTTGCTAGCTATAGCATTGACTCGTGCGAGGAGCTAACCATGGCTGCTACACAATGCTGGTCGAGCAGAGCGAACATCGACGAGGATATGGTCGAGCAAGTCCTAATGAGAACGCACGATAGATCGAAGTCGGCTTCAGATACCTCCTCCTCTAATGCCGCTTCTGGATGAGGTTCCAGAAGCTGAGCCGCAATGTGTAGGAAGCAATCACGTCACTGAAGAACTCGCTCAACCTTGACTCGGCCCGTGACTCGATCGCCGCCAACTTGGATGATATGTGTAGGAAACACGTTTAGGGAAGCGTTATACGGAACTTGACTTAGCTTTGCCCTTGCAGCCAGCTCGCGAAGAAGCTTGTCTGCAACATTTGCAAGCATTATGATTTGTTACCTCTCAGGATTTCCAACCCAGCCCCTGGGGTAATTTGTGAAGGGTTTCATATTTGTTCTGTATCTATGGCAAAATTATTTTATGTGTATTGATTGCATTGTGATTGATTTGAAAAAAAGAGAGGGTAGTGGATGGAATTGGTTGTGATTTGAGTGGGAGTCCTTGAATTTGAGATTTTTTTTCTTCTAATTGATGAGAGAGTTTAATTCTCAATTTGGTCATTCTATTATTACGAAAAATCTGCTAAACTCACTCTATTATCTTTTTTCAGTTTGGTAACTCTACTTTACAAAAAATATCACGTTAGTCACTTCGTTTATTTTTTAGGATGAATCTTTTAAATTTTTTTGTGATAACCCAAAAATACCATATTTTTGCATGAGCTAGTAAGTTGTGTTCTCTTTCTATTTATTTTTTTCTTCTTGATTTTGATTTTTTCTTTGATCATGAAGATGACGTCCCCCGGTCACTTGATCATAGTTCAAATCTTAAAAAAAAGTCAACTCTTCCACACTTCCAAGGGGCCTCAAGTTTTGACCAAAGACTCAAACTTTCAAGCTAATTGGACCTTTCGGCCAATTGGGTATCAAAAATTAGAGTAAAATATAGATCAAGAGCACCAACTTTCTGATTTTTCTGACATAAATATACTCAAATAGTCAAATGTAAGAAATAAATGGTTGGTTTTGAACAATAATTGAAGAGCTTCAAGGCGTACCTTGAAATCTCAGATCTTGAATCTGCAAAACTTCAGAGGGGGACACAAGAATGATATCAGATTAAAACCCAAATAGAGAAAATGGAAATCAAGATAGGTTTGATCGGTGGGGAATTTGCTATTTTAAGAAAATTGTGTGGATTTGGAAGAAAATTTTGGATTAAAGTCCAAAAAGGCTGGAAGGTGAGAGTGGTGATTTATGGAAAGAGAAGAAGAAGAGGAGAAAAAGGATGAGAATGAGAATTTAGCATGTGAAGAAGCTCACCCATTAATGGGGACAAAAGAGAGACAAGGGCAACACATGCCCTTTCCTAGACACTTCCCTTCTATTTCTTCTTTCCCTCTCTCTCTTTTTCCTATTTTCTTTCGGGAATACCACCTTTTTGACCACCGTACAAATTGGGGAAATCCAATTTGACCAACGACGTTTCATAACGACCAAATTAACCAACCAACTTTCAATTTGGTTGCAATGTAGTCCTCGCCGTTAGCCCTCCGTTCAATTTGATAATTTTACGTTAGTGATCACGCTACGTGGCGTCTGTGGCGTCTACGTGGAATTGTCCAACCGTATATTTTGATAAGTATACATACGGTTGCTTACGTAAGCTTGGGTGGGGGTAACTTATACGTGAATTGGTGGGAAAATCAGGCCAAGTAATTGGTGGGAAAATCAGAGAGCTAGGGTTCCTTTACAATTCGAAGCAAGTCAAGCAACCATCGTCAAATCTCCCACATTACATTGCATAGCTTGGGTTCGTTTGCTTGAAGAACGAGGTGTGTAAACTAATTTTGCTCTTTTTGTAATCAATATCTTCCTTCTGTCAACATCTTCATTTTATGGCAATTTCTTGTCCCGTTTTGAAATTAGGGCATTTCCAATGTGCTAGGGCTTAAAAAGGGTTTCGAAATTTTATAATGTAACCCCACCTCCATTGTTTATTGTATGCATCATCTTGTCTTGTAACCCCCAAATTATTTATTGTTAGCAGTGTTGTCTTGGTGACCCCCCCACCCCCAATTGTGGTCATGTAGTGTTCATTAGTGTTCTTGGTCCTCCACCACTTTAACTTTCTGTAAGGCTTTGTCTCTCACTTTAATCAGTGATATTTTTTTCGTTTGTTTTTCTTCCATGCAGAATGGGTGAAAATGTGGCATTGTGTATTCATTATGATGGGATAATTAGGATTAGTCCACATAGACATTATGATATGGGTAAAGAGATAAGGTATAAGGATATATTGTGTGAGACTTTGACACTTTCTGTATTGAAAGGACTGATTATGAAACATTGCAAAAAACCAATTGAAAAAATACACTACCAAGTGCCAGGTTATAACATGGATGATGGGCTTAGGTTAGTGTGGAGTGATAAACAAATTAAGGATTTACTAGATGCTGGTAAAGGTACCCATAAATATGTTTACATATATGTTGAGCATGACAATGAAAACATTGAGAATCCTAATAATGATGATGATGATAGTGAAGATCCTGATTATGATGGTGATTCTGAAGATGATGTGGCTAGCTTGGATCATATAAGTGAAGATGAGGATGAGGTGGTTTATTTTAGGGAGAAATTAATTGAATGTAAGAGGAAAAGGATAGCTACTGAAAATGTAAGTGAAAATGTTGCTGAAAATGTGAGTGAGCCCCCCTCTGATGATAGACCACCACATGTTGAAACTAATGGTCCAAATACAAATAGTCAGCCTATGCCAACAGCCCCAAATGATGATTACATGGAGCAGATTAAGAATTATGGTGGTGATATGGATCATAGTGGGTACCACAGTGAATATTTGGAGTCTAGTGACTATGATTCCCCCCACTTTGATAGTGATAATGAAAAGGACAATGAGTTAGATGTTTTGACTCATTACCCTATCTTTGACCCTAAAACCAAATGGGACCACATGTACCAAATTCTTGGAATGAGGTTTGCCAACACTGTCCAACTGAAACATTGTTTAACCTGTTATGCAGCATTTAATGGGTATGATTTAAAGTGGGTCAAAAATGAAAGGATCAGATTATTAGTTGTGTGTAGGCAACCTCATTGTAATTGGAGGCTATATGCTAGCATGATGCAGAAAGAGAATTCAATTCAGATCAAGTCTTTGAGAGATACACATAAGTGTGTGAAGAGGTTCAAGCTGAAAATTGCTTCATTTTGGATATAGCCAAGATGTGTTCACTGAGATTAGAAATTCTCCAAGGTGGAAGTCCAAAGATATGAAAGCTTATATTTTGAAGGAGTACAAGGTGGATCTAACTATCAAACAATGTTTAAGGGCTAGAAAAATAGCATTGGATGAGGTTGAAGCAACTTTGAAGGAACATTATAGCAAGTTATATGATTATCAATATGAGTTGATGAGAAGTAACCCTGGAAGCACAATAGTTTTTGAAACTAAAAGGGAAGAATCAATAGGGGATGGACTGCAGGTTTTGATAGGTTTTATGTGTGTTTTTTGCGACCGAGAATGGGATGGATCGCGGGTTGTAGGCTGTCATTGGCCTTGATGGATGTTTCTTGAAGGGCTTTTGCAAAGGGCAATTACTTTGTGCTGTGGGTAGGGATGGGAACAATAATTTTTTCCCTATAGCTTGGGCTGTTGTAAACACAGAGAGCAGCAGCACATGGACTTGGTTTCTTTAATTACTGAGCAATGAAATAAGATCTAACAGAGGTAATGGACTGACTTTGATCACAGATCAACAAAAGGTATGACATTATTTTAATTATTTGAACTTTTTACATTAATGATTATTATAATTATATGAACTTCAGCTACTGAGCAACTATATCTTTGTTGAATCAGGGGCTTTTAAATGCCATGGAGACTGTATTTCCTGAAGCAGAGCTTAGAAACTGTGCTAGGCATGTGTATGCCAACTTCAGAAAGCATTACACTGGAGTGCAACTTAGGAACTTGTTTTGGAGAGCAGCAAAGGTTGGCACATTAGAGGAGCTTCATTTCATTATGGCTGAGATGAAAGAAATCAGTGAAGCAACCTATCAACACTTGCTTACAAAGGATCATAGTAAATGGTGTAGGGCTTATTTCAGTTCTCATAGTAATTGTGATAGTGTAGAGAACAACATGGCAGAGTCATTGAATGCTTACATTTTACAAGCTAGGAATAAGCCAATAATCAGTATGTTGGAAGACATTAGGGTGGTGGGCGTGATGTGTAGGTTAGGCCGAGAAACAAAAGATGTTTATGAAGCTAGAAGACAAGATTTGTCCTAGAATAAGAAAGAAATTGGAGATTCTGAAAGATAAAAATTGGGAATGGAGCACTGAGCATAATGGTCACAGTAAATTTGAGGTTAAAAAGGGAGGAGATGGGTACTCTGTTGATTTGAATGAGAGGGTATGCAGTTGTAGGGTATGGCAGTTATCAGGCATACCTTGCAGTCATGCAATATGTGCAATTTACTACATTGGGGATGACCCTGATAATTATATAAATCATTGGTTTCTAAGAGACCAACAATTTAAGGCTTATCAATACCCCATGGAACCTATCAATGGAGTCAATCAATGGAAGAAATTGGCAAATGAGAAAGTGTTACCTCCCATTATCAAAAGATTGCCTGGGAGGCCAAAGTACAATAGAAGAGGTGAACAATGGGAAAAACCTCCACGCAGAAACCCCAATACACTTTCAAAGAAGGGAATGAAGATGAGATGTACTAATTGCAATGGAGATGATCACAATTCAAGAACTTGCAAGAATCCTAGAGTGGAAGATGACCATGCACTTCAGTTGAGGAGGAAAAAACAACGCAAGAGAAAGCAAAGGGAACCTTTACAAATGTTGAGACAAGGCAAGCAATATGCAAACTACTTTTTCATAATTTGTTTTTATAAGCTTCTGGTTAATCACAACATGTTGTTTACATTTTTATTGTTTTTGAAGCTTGAACAATGAAGTGACAGATCAACCACCAACTGAGAATTTGGGTGAGGAAGTGCAGCAACCAACAACTGACAATTTGGGTGAGGAAGTGCAGCCTACCAAACTTATGTCTAGAAGGAATGTGCCTAAAGGGTTTGTGGTTAGTCTTAGCATTAATTATGTCCATTACATTCTTAATGGTGTTATGTCTTAGCATTACCACTTACATTAATTGTGTTATGTCTTATAGCCCCCAAGACCAACAAGCAACAACATCACCAACAACATTCACCAACTTGTATTGGCATGGTAGGTTGTATTGGCATGGTAGGCTACTGCGGACTATCGCTGACTTGAGAAAAACCAATTGAGGAGTATGAGTTGCCATTGTGGTCCTTCTCAAGGTAGCCAACCACCAATGACCCCTCCACCAAATGCCACCCAATCATCAAGGCAAATACCAAGGCTACCAAGGCTTAAGAGGTTGAAGAAGAAATATGACTAACAATGTCTTTTGTTGATGATGTATCTATGTAGCTGAGAACAACAATACTGTCTCTAGCTTGTCTTTTGTTTACTTTTGTTGATGATGTGAATGATGATCAGTGAATGATGATGTGAATCATGAAGTGAATGATGATGTGAATGATTCACAGAGTAATTACTTTTATCTATGTTGATGTCTTTTGAACAGAGTAAATCATTGAATGACAATGATTTTTATCTATGTTAATGTCTTTTGATGTTTATAATTGTGTTTGTCTAAATTTTTTGTTGTTGATGTTGGTGACATTTGCAACAAAACAGAGTTTGGCATTTGCTAGAAACAGACCATGACAAGGTAGTCACCAAAACAGAACAGAGTCTGACATCTCCAAGAAACATACCATGACATTTACAACAAGACATAGCCTAACATTTCCAATAAACATTAACATTAACCAAAAGATATTACAACTTGCTGGATATTGTCATAATCCTTACTATACACAAAAGACATTACAAGATCCATCAATGAGGAAGCAACATCTTGCTAGATATTGTTGCCTTTGAACATTGCCATAATCAGGCCAACAACCACTACCCAAGTTATCAACATTGCAAAAAAATATCATTGCTCTCTCTCTCTTGCCTTCTGCAATCGTTCTTCCAATTTTTGTTTCAGTTTTGCCTTGGTTTTCTTCAACTTTTCAACTTGTTCAACCACTTCTCTATGTTGCATTTCAATGGAACTAAGTTGTTGCTTCAATTCCACTATTTCTGATCTCAGCCGTCCACAAATGATGAGCTTTTTCGACCTCTCAGGCAATGATGGGTCAATCCAAGCGAAAAAATGACAGTGCTTCGCTTGATCCTGTAAAATTCATAAAATCCATACAAATCCATGACCAATGCAAGTTACATATAGTAGTCCATTTGCTAAAATTAGTATGTATTCAGTTGGGACTTTTAATTAAAAAACATAATGGAGCTAAAATTGCAGACATTTCAAAGATGGATTCCCTTTCAATGAAATATAGCTGATCACAGATCTAAAATACGATCATATCCAAATTAAAAATCAGTTGACTCCGAATCGAGCTAACCTTATAGTTCGGACATCCGATGAACCTTCTACTTGGGTTTTCGTCACTCCACGATGTCCACATCTGTGCTCGAACACCACATTTACAATACCTGTTCAAATTGCAGACATTTGATTCCATTTGTTTCTCTTCGAAAATTGGGGTTTTCATGGTTTCACGAACTTGAGCACCGAGCCTTGAATAATTACCTTGCTTTTAGAAATAGAATAGATCTTTAAGGATTGATTTCAAATTACACAGAAAGAACGAGTGTAATCGAATTTTTTAAAGAGAATTGGTAAGAGCCCTAGCCGAATCGTGATTTATGAATGCAGGAAGAAGATCACGTGCAGTTAGCGTGATCAAAATATACGGTTGGACAATTCCACATAGACGCCACAGACGCCACGTAGCGTGATCACTAACGTAAAATTATCAAATTGAACGGAGGGCTAACGGCGAGGACTACATTGCAACCAAATTGAAAGTTGGTTGGTTAATTTTGGTTGTTATGAAACGTCGTTGGTCAAATTTGATTTCCCCAATTTATACGGTGGTAAAAAAGATGGTATTCCCATTTTCTTTCGGACTTGTTCTTGAATTGTTTTTCCCCAAATAACCCAAATACGGGGAGGGAAAAAAAATAGAAATAGAGATCTGGGGACGGGAAACCACCGCTTGGGGATGTTGATTCTGTCCCCGTCGACCTCGGAGAAGGATTGTAGCACCAACGGAATCGGACGATCTGAGGGCCAAAGATCGGAGCTCTATAGAGCGACTGTCGAAAGCACATGATACTCGAGAAGGTTGGTGATGGGGAAGAATACCTCTACTACGGCTACAGCAGGGTGAGAGAAATGGTACTCTAGTTTTGGGATTTGTGATTAATTGAAGGAGAGAAATGGTGGTTAAATCTGAGAGTGTACCGTCGGTGAGGTGTGATATGGACATGTTTGGTCCAATTTGTCACCGTTGGAGGTGATCTGGTGGATATTCTAGTCTTTTTATTTGGTGTATTTCAGTGTTTTTCATATTATTTTACTAACGACGTCCGCATCCATTTTATAAACTATATTAATATTTTTTATAATGTAGAGTTATCAAATTATAATAAAGCGATTAAATTTAGAATTAAGCCATGATTAGAGAAGATGATGAAGAACAAAATATGGGTATGATGGGTATTTCACGCAAATTTAACGTCAAAAGTTAACATTTATAAAAAAATGAGTTAAATTGCAACATAACTCAATTATAATAGCTACTACAAAAATTTTAAAGTTCAAATAACCTAATTACAATATTTTGTAAAATACAACGACCCAAATATACGTGCCAAGAATTTATATTAAACAATTTGGGATGTAAATTCGCAATGCTTACTTTTACGAGATGTATCAACAAAATTCATTTACAGCATGTATTAAAGTGTTTTAATGTAAATGAATGAATGAAGTCTATTTGTAGGTTTAAAATTTGGTGATCATTTTTGGTAGGGGTATAAGTGGTTCGGTTTGGTTTGGTTTGGTTTATGCCAAAATCGCAAACCGAACCACCTCATAGTGATTCTAAAAATCTTAAACCGAACCGAATCGAGTAAGATTTGGAACCGAACCAAACCGAACCACTCGGTTTGATTTGGTTTGGTTCGGTTTTGTGGTTTATATAAATTATTTTTAATGAAATTAACCAATATTAAAAATAACAATAAAAATAAGATTTTAATTTGAAATTAACATCAAAATTAGGAAATAACCTACTAACAACAAATTATCATAAATAAAACAATACAAATTCTAAAATAAACACAAACAATGGAAAAAATAGTAGTTCTCCAACAATCAAGATTTTGTTTGGTTTAGTATGCGTCTATATATATATATTTTAAAAAAACCGTGAACCGAACCGCATGATTTTCTAATTTTTGAAACCGAACCGTTTTCGACCGAAACCGAACCAAACTGACTGATTTGATTTGGTTCAATTCGGTTTTGTGGTTCGGTGGTTTCAATTTACACTCCTAATTTTTGGAGCTTACATGTAGACTATTGACTGGAGGACGTCCAAATTCCAATAGTCTAAAGTAGGAGAGAGATGCAACTGGACTCACAACGAAGCTCCTCACATGGGGAGCTTAAGCTCCGTTGATTTTATTTTTATATCAAAAATGCTATTTAAGCTCTTTTTAAATATCTTTCTAACAATGTATAGATTCTAATATTTTTTTATATCTCATCATCTTTATTTTCATTAAAATTTAACATTTTATTTATATCAATAATGTACATATTCCAACACTTTTTTATATCTCATCATCTTTATCTCCATTAAAATTTAACATTTTACTTATATCAACAAATAAAAGAGTTAAAAACTAAAAAAAAATCATATAAATTTTTTCTGATATCTAAATGAAACAAACCAAGTCTTTATTTATAGGTAAAAATGTGTACTTTAATTCAAGAAAAAAATTGAACAAAATTATTTTTATGACGAAAAACTTGTCAAGAAAAACGATGGTGGAAAAGAAATTTGGTTCACTACATTTGCTCCACGTGGAAAGAGGAGTGGGCAGGAAGAGCAGCAAGAGTTGCATGGGATTGTTGGAAGCCTACCTTCGAAAATGCCACTGTTTTGACGTTTTTATCCTAAAACTACATTTTGATTGAATTTTGTTTTCTCAAGTGTAGGAATTTGTTTGGCTCCTGAATTGGCTTTTGCTTGGCCGGCTCAATCAACCTTTGCTATTTTGAAAAATCTTTCAAGCAACAAATTTCCCCCTACCAAGCATTCTTATTGTATTGGCTCTAATAGAGTTGTAGTACATTCATGGACATCTAAGCCCAACAAAACTTATGGGCAATATCCAATAAGTGGGAGAATTTAGAATTGTATCAAGGTAAAATTGCGGGTCGATCTACTTTTTAAAGTTTATAATTCTTTTATTTTAGTGTTTTTTTTTCAACCGGAAAATAACATTTTTGAGGACGAAATGACTGCGATACCCTTAATGAGCCTGAGGCGCGCTATGTTTTTGTATCGCGGTTCACAAATATCCGGTTAAATTTATGAACCGCAGTGCAATTAGGCTATGAAACTAAACTATTGAAGCGCAATGCAAAAATTAATGCTATGGAATTTATGAACCGCGATTCAAAAATAGACTAGAAAATTAAACTTTGAATCGCAGTGCAAAAATTAATGCAATGAAATTTATGAATCGCAGTTCAAAAATAAATTAGGAAATAAAACTTTGAACCACTGTGCAAAAATATTATCTAATTCTTTTTTGTATTGTGATACAAAAGCATAAATAACCAGTTTACATTCTATACCTTCTTCAATCTCCTCAGTTGTAAACCTTCTTCTTCCTCCCCCTTCTCCGCTTTCGTCCCAACTGTAAAATCCTTCAATCCAGCACAAATCCATTATATTTTTGTATTTCATGAATAAAAAAAGTCGTTTACCTTTTAGGAGCATTGCCCCCGAACCCCCACGGAGAGGTGCTACCCCCTCGACCCCGGCGACCTGACTGGGCATGTCAATTCCCATTTCGTTGCGCACAATTGTGATTTTCGAATTCAAAGTGTATTTTCGGAGTTGTTGAAGAAGACGGTGACATTTTTGGAACAATATTTCGAAAAATGGTCTTCTGGGGTTAAAAACTTTTAAAAAGGGACCAGCTAGAATTTTACCCTTGTATCAACACCTTTGAGAACTGGCCGAATATATATAAGGGCAAATCGCACCATTGATCCCTTGAGTATGAGTATGTCATAGTTTTAGTCCCTTAACAATTTTTTTAATATTTTGGTCATTTGAAAATTAAATTTTTTTAGCGACAATCCTTTTGAAGGATGCTGTTAACGAATTACCGTTAAGTTGCCCATGTGCATTCTGTAAGGACTAAAATGAATTTTTTTCAAGTCTAACTTATATCAAAATTTACAATTAAATCCCTAAAGTTTTAAAAAATGACACTAAGGCCTTCTTCCCAATTTTTTTTTTGGTAAACCCACCAGATTAAATGTAGTAAATTCATCAATTAATTTTCAAATTCACAGCCATCTCCCCAAAATTGAGCAACAATTATATTGTTTCCAAATTCAATATAAATAAAATGTCCAAGCAAGCACGCATTTGAGTTTTCCCAAAAATTGAATTCAACCTCTTGCTTTGTGTATATGTTATCAGTAATATAACATAAATCTTTTGCATGGGGAGGGCTGATTTCTTCATATTTTCTGTTTACCACATCACACAATATAGGTTTATAAGAAAAAATTTGGACCCAAATTGCTAAAACAAACAGATTTGTTACTCTTGAAAATGATTCTTACGAAGCAATGAGCATTGAAGAGACATCAAGAAGTTGAAGCCTCTGTTTGTTAAGAACATTCACAAATAAGAATCGGTCAATGTACGTGTTAGCAATTGGGCTTGTGACCCGATTATTTACTTTCGCTCACATATAATACATTTATATTATTAAAGGTTAATTAGTTTTACTAATCTGAAGGAGTTCGAGATTAACTTAACTTAACCTATAAGAAATAGAGTTTCTTATACAATAATATAAATAGGGCTACTAAAGGGATAAAACCCTAATGGTATTACACGCCTAAAAGAGAACGTCTTCTCTAGGCCGCCTCTTCTCACCCTCTCTCCTATATTCGATCTCACCTAATACTCCCTCTAGCTTAACCATCAAGAGGCTTAGATTTGCGGTATGTACCAGAATTGATATTCGTATTACGTGATATCAATCCGACGAGAGAGACTTCCAGGATTACTGATCGTGACATACGAAGATCGTAACTCATGCAGAAAGTCTTCCGCTTTGCTCAAAGTTTAAGCTCGCACGAGGTAACTCATGATTACTCTTAGATAACGAACTTGATTGATATATAAATATAACCTTCATTGGTATCAGAGCCTATATGATTGATTGCTCGTTTCGTTATGCCATGAATTGGATGCCTTTTGCTTTGGGTTTGTTTAAAAGTTTTACCCGATAACGAACAAAATGAGTTTTATTATTTCATGTGTAAAACGATTTTATTTTTGAGAAAATTTTATATGTCTGAGTTCCCCATGATGAGACGAACAACATACTAAATTCTCATTGAAATCCGTTGGGTATTTTTCAAAATATCGTAAGTTTTGTTGAAAATTGATTTTTCCAAAACTTTGCATGTTGTTTTAACCTGTTTATTTTATGTAAAATCGTGGTTTTATAGACTGTACTTGTAGTACTCCACGAGGGCTTTCCAACGACATATTATATGCTTAATTTGGACTTAAAATGAACATTCTACGGCCTTGAGAAGTTGGCTCGCGGATCACGTTCGCGAATCGATTTTTCGGGTTATAAAAATGGCGTTATAATCTTTCCCACTCTCGGCCTCGATGTACGTGCCTCTTGTGGCACTCCTTTATGTGTCAAAAGTACACGATTGGAAAGTACTCGACGAAACGAATCCAACGCCACCGTCCGCGACCTCATCGGAGCTCAGGAAGGCGGTGCGTGGAGCTCACTCTTCGGTTGGGCGCATGAGTGGTTTAGAGGAAGCCCAGTCAACTGTTGACTGGTCAATGGTCAAAGAGTTGATTGCTGTCGTGGCTTCCATATCATCTGCCATACCAGTAAAGTGGGACCCACTTCAGTGACATTAATTTGGTGACGTTATCAGTGACGTCAGCCCTACCACGTCAGTGTGCCACGTCAGCCCCAGTGTTGAGTCAGCGTCCAGTCAGCTTTTCCCAGGAAGCCCACACATGCAAGTGGTGCGTGTGAGTTCGTGCGGCGTTTCTGGGACTCTGTTTTTGTAACAACCAGTGCGTTTGGATTAATTTTGGCCTTTTGAGTCCAATGGTGGACTCTGTTTTGACCAATTCAGCCTGGAAGTGTTTGTTTTTGATTTTTCAGTGTATAAAAACATGTTTTTTGATTTATTAAAAATTCAAAAATAATATCTAGGGGCTGTTTTATCATTCTGTGACTATTTAGGGCAATTTGGGACTATTCAGTAATTTTTTTAATTTTTTTTGTGAATTTTAAACTATTTTATGTCATTTTTCGCATATTTAATTATCGTTTTGGGCTCTAAAATTGCGATTGAGACTATACGAGACAAAATTATTTTATTGTCAGCAGTGAAAATATTTATGTACATGATACGTGCTTTGATGAATTTGTTCTATCTTATTTCTTTTGTTTAAATTATTAATTTATGAATATTTTTACGTTTTGCATACTTTGGTTGTGATTACGAGCCTCGCAGATTTTCTCTCCTTACGTGTATGATGTAATTATATTTAGTAATTGTTTTGTTAGAGCAAAAGTGAATCGAAATATATATATATATGCTTATGTCTTATTTTTCTTGCAATAAATTGTAGTGAAATGACTTCTAATAATGTAATCGCTGACCTTAACAAGGGTGAGAAATTGGATGGCACCAACTATAATGTTTGGCAAAGGAAAATCACGTATTTTCTAAATGAGTAAGAGGTTCTTGGCAACCTAGATACTGTGATGGAAGAACCAGCGATGGGTAATTTGACCATCACCCAGCATCGCCAGCAAATGTAGGAATTCCTTAAGTGGAAAAAGAAAGATCGATGTGCACGCTTTACTATGTTGATTAGCATGCATAATGATCTGATTGGAAAGTTTGAGGATTGCTTAACTGTAAAACATATGTGGGATGAAATCAAACTAATTTATTTGAATACTTATGCTACAAAGTTGAGGACTTTAACTTACAAGTTTGAAAGCTATAAGATTGACAAAAAACGTAACATTCTTGAACAACTACGCGAGATGTCCGGAATGATTCATGAGCTTAAGGCTGCTGGTTGTATCTTATTTTATGAACAACAGGTTCAAGCAGTGATTCGTTCATTGCCTGACTCTTGGAGTAGTTTGAGGCGTATTTTGACTCATACAGACTTCATTAAGACTTTTGCAGATGTATCTCGCCACGTTGAGCTTGAGGCTGAGTGTCATGAAGTGAATCACGCGATAAGTGTACGTCGTGACTCGTGATCTTGCTCTTGTTTCCCTTGAGGGTCTTTGCAAGTCATATGGGAAACGTAAGAAACAAACTAAAGACAAAAAGACTCATAATTTGGGCCCCAAAAGTGACAAGATTGCTAAGCGCCGTAGAGGCAAAAAGAATATTGCTAAGCAGAAGTGCTACAACTGTGGTACCTTGGGTCACTTTGCTCAGACTTGTCCTGAGCCCAAGAAGGTATCCCTTAATCCTATCTCCTTGCAAAGTTATGTTTGCTCTCATGTTTTATTAGCTGACTCTCTCCCTGTGTGGATTGTAGACTCAGGCTCAACCAAACATGTGATAAGGGATCAAGGAGGATTTGTAGATTTTCGAAAAGTTCCTGTGGGTACAAGAAGAATTTTCATGGGAAACAGTTCGTCTGTTGAAGTCAAAGGAATTGGCTCATACCAACTTAAATTGCGGAATGGACACACATTGACTCTTCATGAAGTTTTTTATGCACCTAGAATTCGACATAATCTATTATCAGTAGTACAATTGCTAGGACATGAATATTCTTTTAATTTTAGTGATGCTCACTTGGATATTTGTTTTGGTGATGAGTTTTGAGACATGGTTTTTTGTCAGATAATTTCTTTAAATTAGATTTGTTGGATTCTCATAATTCTTATGTTAATTCTTCTTCTTGCATGGTTTATGATGATTCTAATTCCGAGTTATGACATGCTAGACTTGGACATATAGGAAAAGATAAGATGACTAGATTGGCTAGAGAAGGCCTATTGGGGTCTCTCACCAAAGTCAGCCTACCCTTGTGTGAATCTTGTTTAGCAGGAAAAGCTTGTCGAAAGCCTTTTGGTAAGGTAAAAAGAGCCACACATCCATTAGAGTTAGTCCATTCAGATATTTGCGGACCAATGAATGTTAAGGCACGTCATGGAGCTTCCTACTTTCTCACTTTTATCGATGGCTACACACGCTATGGT
Source organism: Codonopsis lanceolata (assembly GCA_013146195.2). Lineage (NCBI taxonomy): Eukaryota > Viridiplantae > Streptophyta > Magnoliopsida > Asterales > Campanulaceae > Codonopsis > Codonopsis lanceolata. The sequence continues at coordinate 52,055,917 of CM028380.1, forward strand.
TATGTTTACCTTATTTCTCACCGCGATGAAGCTCTTAAGTGTTTTGAACGTTTTCCCGTAGAGGTTAAGAATCAAAAGGATAAAAGCTTTAAAACTTTTAGAACCGACCGGGGCCGTGAATATTTATCTGATCAATTTAAAGAATTGTGTGAGAAAAAAAGGGAATACGCCGACAGTTGACAATTCCTAGAACTCCGCAACAAAATGGTGTTGCAGAACGAAGGAAACAAACATTGTTGGAAATGGTTAGGTCGATGATGGCACATGCCAACCTCCCAATTTCGTTTTAGGGGATGCGGGCCGCCTACATACTTAACCGAGTGCCTTCTAAGTCAGTTCCCATAACCCCTTATGAGCTTTGGAAAGGTGAGAAGCCTAATTTGGGGCATCTTTATCCTTGGGGTAGTGCAGGTTATGTCCATAGTACCTCCAATAAGTTTGGAAGACTAGGCCCTAGAGGAAACAAGTGTGTTTTCATAAGGTATTCAGATACCTCAAAGGGTTATGTTATGTACGGTGGAAAACCTGATGTAGGAATGTCTGAAACAGAGTCGCGCAACGTTGATTCAATTGAGAATGATTTCCCATAGATAGGTGAAGTTAGGAAAAACTTTGAACTTTTTGAGATGGAAGAAGAATATATGACATCTTTTGCCGAAGGTGGGGAATTGCCTCAACCTAATCCTACGATACAACATGAGGTTGAGCCTATGGAAGTCGCCAATGAGAGTCAAGGTGATCTTCATCCGAGTGGGAGTACGGATCCTAGTAGGAGTCCGATACTAGAGCAAAGACGTAAACGTGGAAATATACCTCGTCGTTGATTCGCGATCGAAGAGGAATATTTCCTAACTACTTCTTACAATTCTAGCGAGCCTACATCATTCAAAGAAGCTCTTTCTTTAACTACAAACAATGAATGGATGACTGCAATGGAAGATAAAATTTCCTATATGAAAAAGAATCAGGTTTGGGAGTTAGTTCATCTTCAGCAAGGTCGCAAGACTATTGGAAATAAATTGGTTTTCAAAGTCAAGCGAAACGCAGATGGATCAACCAAAAAAATATAAGGCACGTCTTGTGACGAAAGGCTTTACCCAAAGAGAGGGTTTAGACTATGAGGAGACATTCTCCCATGTGGTGAGATTTTCCTCTGTTCGCCTAATCCTAGCGATAGTAGCATACATGGATCTAGAACTTTATCAGATGAATGTCAAAACTACTTTTCTCAATGGAGAACTAGATGAAGAGATCTATATGACTCAACCAGAGGGTTTTGAAGTCAAGGGACAAGAGCGTAAAGTATGCCGACTCAAACGTTCCATCTATGATCTCAAACTATCATCTAGATAGTGGTACATTCGCTTTCATCAAGCGATAACCTCAATTGGCTTTGTGATGATTGAGGAAGACCACTGTGTGTATGTTAAACGATCCAAGAAAAAGATCTTAATTCTGTCATTATATGTTGATGACATCCTACTAGCTCGGAATGATATGAAGATGATAAATGCCACTAACTAGTGGCTGTCTGCGCTTTTCGATATGACAGACTTGGATGAAGCAAGCTATGTGCTTGGATTAAAAGTCATAAGGGATCGTTCGAAAAGATTTCTCGGTTTGTCTCAAGAGACTTACATAAAGAAAATCATCGAACGATTTGGCATGACTAACTCAAAACCCGCTGTCACTCCAATGGAAAAATGATGTGTCCTTAGTACAAACCAATGCCCTAAGAGTGAAGAAGAGAAGAAGAGAATGTCTACGACTCCATATGCGAATGTGGTAGGAGGCTTGATGTATGCTATGGTGTGTACTTGGCCTGACCTATGCTTTGCAATTGAGATGTTGAGTAGATTCCAAAGTAATCCTGGACCTCAACACTGGATGGCAGTGAAAATGGTTCTGTGATGTGCGCAAAACACAACTAGGGCAAGATTACCCGGCCGTATCAAATAATAAAGTGTACCTAAGTACGAGTTATCGATCCCACAGGGAATGTACGTAATTCTCACTCTGACTAAGTACCAAAATTAGGCTAACTAATTATATTTGAGTGAAAAGAAATTGAATTAAAATCTAAAAATATAAACAACCTAAGAAAACAATTAAATCTACACTACTGCGGAGGTGGTTTGGCAATAACAAATCAAGATAAAAAGATAAGAGTGCATTATTTCTAGTCTAGCCGGTGTTTAATTTAATCCTTTTTTTGCTTTCTTTAACTCAAGTCTTGGTAGTCGGACGTGCTATTTTCTTCACTATGGGCTTTCGTCACGTATAGCAAATCTAGTTATCACTCAACCTTATTACGAGCTCATATCATCGCAACACATAACATAGGGGAGAAAATAACCACATGTCTAAACAAGCATCTAAAGACTATCTACACACGATCTCCTTTCGGTCTCACGCCACGCAAACTACTATTGTGATTTTCGGAATAACAGGAAGGGATTTCACTTCGTATCCTATTATTCTAGTGATCATCTAATGGTTCGCCACGCCATTAAAAGCATGAAGAACACACAATAATAACCAAGCACGTGGGTAATACTTCGCGAAAAGAAACTCTCTATATTTTTCTACAAGTCATGTTGGTAGCTGAGACAAATAAAATTAGTTAACTACAGGCTCTCGCATCTTATAGTAAACCCTAACCTCCCCAACCTCGCGAATGGCTAAGGTGGTTCGATCGCGTGTCAAACCGAGTCCCACAATAGCTATCGGTGCGTGTCGCAAAACACCAACTATTAAATTGATTGGTCTAAAATATAAAGGTAGCTCTCGCGGATCCTAAATATTTCTAAAATCATTTAATTATTGGTCAAATAATTAAAAGTATTAAGTTCAAAAAATAATAACATAACATGAATATTTACTAAATAAAGAGATAGATTAAATTAAAACACTACATTGGACATAGAAAAATAATTGCATTCCATAGATAATTTAAGCACAAACCAATTCTTCATTTACAAAATTAATCAACCCTAGAAATCATAACAACTATCATAAAATAGAGATAGGAAGAATTAAACCGAACAATCGCGAATCCAGGGTTGAAATCTTTTGTAGATGCATCCTTAGCCCTTGAAATGATGTTCCAAATCTTCAAAGGTGATCAAGCTTCAAGCATTTGGTGTGAAAATGGTGTAAAATGGGGCTGGTGCCCCATTTACGGCTCACACCAGTAAATGGGGGCTTAGTTTTTAAAAAATGAAGTTGTTGGAGAATAAAAAGGGAAGGCAACAAAAGAGGGAGGCAAGTTAGGGGCAAAAATAGGGAGGACAATAAGAATTTGGGGGCCAAAATGGGAAGAAAAGAAAGGGCTGGGCACGACTGGAGCAGAGCTGGAACCGGATGAAGGCACGCGGGTATGGCCAGGGTTAAATGGGCGAGGCAGTGAGGGGAAGTGGGTTTGTTGGCGGGCAGGAGGGGCATGGATGAGATGGGTTACCCAGATCCAGGAGAGGATAAACGCGGGTCAGGCCTGATGAGTGGTCACTGGAGGGTGACACGTTGCTCCACAAGGGATCGACAACGTGTAGGGTCTCTTTCTGGAATAGGCGTCAGCTCCCCTGAACTTTTCAAACTTGCTTCGGTGCCCCTGCCTTTCTTGGATGAGCTTACGAAGGTCCTTCCCCTCCCAGCTATTTCAATTTAGTCCTTTGTTAGCCCCGTTAGCCTCTGTTTAACTCTAATTTGCCTTGGATCTATTAACGGACTTAACTGACTTTATCCAAATAATTTCCAATTCAACTTTAAAGCCCAGATCAACGAGCTCTAGCTCAACTGGTACTGCTCACTTCTCGTAAGTCGTAACGGAGAGGTTGGGTGTTCAAGTCCCACTATAGAGACACCCTGGACTTATATCTTTCAATAGAAAGGTCGGGTGTTCAAGCCTCTTCAGAGGCAACGTTGTTGTTCAAGCCTTACCCAAAGGTCCTTATCTTAACGGAGAGGTCGAGTGGTCAAGCTCTAACAGAGGCACCCTGGTACATCACTACTCTCAACCGAGAGGTCGGGTGTTCAAAGCCTCACCAGAGGTACCATTTGTTCTAGCCACACCAAAAAGGCATCATATACCTATAATTGTAGCCTTTCAAGGCATAAAAATATTTTAAAAAATAATAATAAGGGTTGGGGTAAGGTCTATGCCCCCTCCAACCTTTGAAAAAAAAACATTAAAGCCCGGAATTGTCTCGAACTTCATGCTAAACACCATATAATTGCTCGATTATGCATGGAAACCTACATTAAGCACAAATACACAAATAATAATATTTCTAAAGCATAATTAACTCAAAAATAGCACAAAATAGCAGAAAATTCCCGGGAAAATTAGTGAAAATCTTGGGCTCATCATTCTGCGTTACTTGGTAGGAATCACAAATTTAACCCTATGTTACCAAGGTGGGGATTTGAGCTTGAAAGATTTCACTGACGCGGATTGAGCTGGAGACGTAGATGGTTATAAATCTACTTCGGGCTACGCTTCTCATGGAGTAGCAAGTGATAGACTAGCACCGCCCTATCTACGATGGAGTCAGAGTACATGGCTTGCTCAGCTGCAGTTCAAGAAGTTGTGTGGTTGAGGAGTTTTCTTCAACATTTTGATGTTACGACACATGTGGATCGTCCTGTAGTCATTGCTTGTGATAGCATGACTACTTTAGGTTACACTAAAGATCCCAAGTATCATGGGAAGACGAAACACATCAATATCAAGTATCATTTCACTAGAGACATGGTTGCAGAAAAGAAAGTTGTTCTAGGATATATTCCTGCTAGAAGCATGTTGGTTGACCCCATGATTAAGCCTCTAGCTAGAGAGATCTTTCAGGATCATTTGTTGGCGTCCATCAATGGAATCTCTTCGCAAGGATTTTCTCTCCATCGGCCTTAAAGCAGCGGTAACTCTCGGGCATCTCGATGCAAAGCATATCTTAATACGAGTTACTCACGGCCGACATCGAGATTGTGGATCAAAGACCCGCTGGTATTTAGCGTCTACCCAATGCGAGTCTTCAAATGGACTCCGGATTTTAGACCTGATGTTGAAAGTCCAATAGTGCCTGTTTGGTTCAATCTTCCCAACCTTCCTCTTCATCTATTTCATAAGCAGACTTTGTTCTCTATTGCCGCTTTGATCGGCAGACCTCTTACTATAGATGGGCCTACGGCAAATCTCTCTCGACCTAGCGTGGCGCGGATCTGTATTGAAGTTGATTTAACTAAACCGATCCCCAAGCGATTTTGGATTGATAATGGCAATTCCATGGGTGGTTTCTGGCAGAAAATCGAGGCTGAACGTCTACCTTTCTATTGCACGTACTGTCATCGACAAGGCCACGATGGTGACGCTTGCAAAGCTTATAATACTAAGATGGCCTCGGAAGAAGATAAACAACAGCCCGTCAAAGAGCCTACCGCACCTAAACCAAAACCCAATACTGCTTCGAGGTGGACACCTAAAAAAAATATTGCTGCTAATCCAGTCTCAGTTTCCGGAGCTGCCCACAATTCTCCCTTGAATATTGATGCCGAGATAACATCTGATCCATCCTCCTCAAAAAATGATAATGTTCAGGCTCATGTACCACAGAATAAATTGAATATTGATGCCGAGAATACATCTGATCCATCCCCCCCAAATAATGATAATGTTCAGGCTCATGTCCCACAGAATAAAGCCACACTGCCTATGCAATCAAGTCCAGTTAATTTCACTAGTCCAACTGTGCATGACAACAGCTCCAATGATCTACCTTCTGTGCATGGTCAAGATAATATAAATTCTATTTCTGAAGAGGGGACGGTAAGGGCTGAGTTAAATGAAGTTATTAATGATATTAACATTATTGATACTTTGTTAAATAAGTTTCCTTCCGAAGACACCCAAGCTGATGACGATCGGGTTGAATCAGTTCCTTCTCCTAATCGTTTTGCTGTCTTGGAAGATTTAGACGATGATCCGACAGATATCTGTAATGCTCCAGCAGCTAAAGCGCCTCCCAAACCTCACAAGGTCATTCCACCAAGTGATAGACAAACTCGTTCCAAGGCTCAGAATAAGCCCCCAAGCGATATTTCCAACAATTCCTCCCATGATTAATCTTTTATTCTGGAACGTGCGGGGTATCGGTAATGATCCAACTGTTGCTCGTTTAAAAAAACTTATCAAACTTCATCATATTTCTCTTATTGCTATTTTTGAGCCCATGATAGCGTTAGATAAAGTGCAACTTATTGCCCGTCGTATTAACTTCAAATTTAGTGCCTCTAATAGTTGCAGTTCTATTTGGATTTTTGTTAAGGCAGCTTTTCGTAGTCAGGTTCTTTTTGATTCTACGCAGCATCTTACTGTACAGCTGCAGCATTATTCATGGCCTTCAGCAGCTATATTCACCTGCGTATATGCAAAATGTTCTTCCTATGAACGGCATGATCTTTGGGCTGATTTGGTTCATCATAGTCGATCTTTTTCAGACAAACCTTGGATGGTTGGGGGTGATTTCAATATAGTATTGTCCCCAGAGGAAAAATCCGGTGGCAATGGTTGGGACAGAATGGGAGCTCTGGATTTTCATGCTTGTATTACGGCAGCCGGTCTCACTGACCAAGGTTATCTCGGTAGTCCTTACACTTGGTGGAATAAGAGGGATGGTACTGCTCTTATTCATCAGCGTATAGACAGAGTTCTTTGTAACCAAGCCTGGCTTAATCAGTTCGCTAGCACTACAGTCTCTCATTTAAATAGAACATGCTCAGACCATTCTCCTTTGTTGGTTAATATAATTCGGGAGGAAGAGAGAAAAAAGTCTATTTTTCGATTTCTTAATATTTGGACTAAACATCCTTCCTTTTCAGACACTGTTCGCGATGCTTGGAATATTGCTGTGTCAGGTCGCCCTATGGTTGCTTTTTCTATGAAGTTAAAAAATACTCGCAAAGCCATCAGTTTATGGAACAAAATGGCCTTTGGGAATGTTTTTCAAAATATCAAAAATGCAGAGGGAGAAGTCCAAGCCTTGGAAGTGTTATATGAAGAAAATAGTACCCCGGAAAATAGAGCTTCTCTTCATAGAGCCCAAGCAAATCTTCTTCATTTTCTTAAGCAAGAGGAAGACTACTGGAAACAAAAGGCTCGGATAAAGTGGCTGAAAGAAGGTGAAGGGAACACCAAGTTATTTCATTCGTCCGTCAAACATACTCGTTCCAAGCTTCATATTCACAGCATTGTTGCCTCTGATGGTAGAGTGCTTTCTGATGAATTATCTATCAAGCAGGCTGCTGTTAATTATTTTCAGGCCCAATTGAGTGCGGAGCCCATCTCAGAGAATGATTTAATTGATCACATCCCAGCTCTGGTTTCTGAAGATATGAATATTAATCTCCGTTCTCCTCCTTCTTTGGAGGAAGTTCATGCGGCAGTAAAAGACCTTAATGGGGATAGTGCAGCTGGTCCAGATGGTTTTTCGGGTCATTTTTATGTGAGCTGTTGGGATATTATTGGGGGAGATTTTTACCAGGCTATTCTTGAATTTTTTGCGGGATTCTCTCTTCCCCGTTCCTGGTCGAGCACTTTAATTATTTCCATTCCTAAGAGTGATACTCCTTCCTCTTTTCAAGATTTTCGACCCATCAGTTTATGCAACTTCTGCAACAAAGTCATCTCGAAAATTCTCTCCAGTCGCCTTGCAAAGATTCTGCCCTCTATCATTTCTGAAAATCAAAGCGGTTTTGTTAAAGGTAGAGAAATTCATGACAATATTGTGTTAGCCCAAGAACTGATGACCTCAATCACGAAGAAGGTTTCTGGATCCAATATAGCCATTAAATTGGATATGACGAAGGCTTTTGATAGAGTTTCATGGTTTTTTCTTATTAAAGTTCTTCGTAAATTTGGGTTCGATGAAGTTTTTATTGACCAAGTCTGGCGTCTTGTTTCTGATAATTGGTTCTCCGTCTTGATTAATGGGGAATCTCATGGTTTTTTCCACTCTACCAGAGGTTTACGTCAAGGTGATCCTTTATCTCCCAGCCTTTTTGTTATCTCGGCCGAGGTTCTAAGTCGTGCTTTGAATGCTCTTCACCAATCTTCAAGATTCTGCAGTTATTCTACTTCTAGTGGGTGTCCTATTATCTCCCATCTTTCTTTTGCAGACGATATTCTTATCTTTTGCACGGTGCCGGGCCTTCGTTAAATAAACATCGGCTTACTCTATCCCTTTATGAGGAATGTTCGGCCAAAAATAAACTCTTCCAAGAGTTTTGTTTCTAGTCCCGATCTTCCAAATGAGTCGGAATGCTATTCTTATTGGGTATTCTTGGAAACCTTTCCCTCTTACTTATTTGGGATGTCCGCTTTATGTCGGAAAGTGTCTAAAAAAATATTTTGACCCCATTCTCTTAAAGATCCGGAACAAAATCAGTTGCTGGTTTGGTAATCTTCTTTCGGCTGCAGCTCGTATCATTTTAATTAACCATGTTCTTCATTCTATGGTTACTTATCAGTTAGCTGCTTTGAACCCTCCGGCTGGAGTTATCAAACAGATTGAGGCTTTATTCTCTAATTTCTTTTGGGGGCAAATTGAGAATAAACGGCGAACTCATTGGATTGCATGGACTTCATGCTGCACGCCAACTATGGAAGGAGGTTTGGGGATCAGATCTTTATCAGGAATTATCAAAGCTTATTCTCTTAATCTCTGGTGGAAATTTCGGACAAAGCAAAATCTTTGGTCTCGTTTTCTTCGTGCAAAATATTTCTGGTTTCATCCCCCGCACCGCCTGCTTCGGGGATCTCATGTTTGAGGCGTATGATCGGCTGGCCCTATTCCGAGCGATTTATTTCTTGGACGATTGGCCACGGCAACTGCTCTATATGGCATGATTCTTGGCTTCCTGGCTTCTTGCTCACAAAGCCGCCCGATTGTCCTTATGATCAGGTTCATGAACTGTTTGTTTCTAGCGCTCATCTTCAAGATTCAGCCTCAGATTTTCTGCCCGCTACAGCCATCCAGTTAATTCATTCGAGGCAGATTTGTTTATCCTCCAAACCTGATTCTGCTTCTTGGTCTGCCTCTACCAATGGTCATTTCGACTTGACGCCTTGGGATACTATCAGAACTCCTCACTCTTTTCTCTTGTCAGCCAAATATATTTGGTATAAGCATCTATCGAGACGGATTAGTGTGTTCCTTTGGAAACTGTTTCAGAATAAACTTCCTATCGACGAAGCCCTTTTAGCGAAAGGTTTCTCTTTAGCTTCCAAATGTGCCTGCTGTCCTTCGGGCTATGCAGAAACTTTCTCCCATGTTTTTCTTTCCAGTCCCATTGCTTTTGAAGTTTGGCGATTTTTTAGCTCTGCTTGCGGCATAAAAACTTATTTGCTTTCTATCTCTCAAGCATGTTTCTCTTGGTGGTTGGCTCCTAAAGCTAAAGCTTCCTATTTTATTCTGCCTTCCCTCATTCTCTGGCATCTTTGGAAGCATCGCAACAAGGCTCTTTTTGAGAACTCTATCCTCCCGGCCTCCAAAGTCATTACTCTCATCAGTCAGGATCTCTACTCGCATCTTAAGGTTGCAAATTGTCTTTCTAGTTTTCCTAGATCTTTATCTTTGTTTTAATGGCTTTCACTTTTGGTTTAGGGAGTTTAGCTTTTTTGTATGGCTCTAAGCCTTTTCTTTCCGAGGTTCAGGCTCCTTAGTCCTCCCATTTATAAGGGCAAGGCTGGTTGTCCCCCTCAAGTTTGTATTTTTATTTTTAATTAATAAAATCTCGCAGGGTGCCGCCCCTGCTTCTCCAAAAAAAAAAAAAAAAAAAAAGGATTTGATATTTATTCTAAAAACACTTTTGTTGACATTTGATTATTATTTTTATTATCGTTTGAATTATTTACAATTTCATTTAATTCCTTTTATATGTTATTTGGATGGATTTATGTGAAATTACGTAGCATATATTTTTTGATTAAAAAGATGTCGTGGATATTGAATTGACCCTCTCATACGGGTAATTCACCTTGTCGCTAGGTGGGTGAGCAAGTTGAGATAGTAAAAGTCTTTGGCACCTACGAAGGGGGGGGGGGTGCGCAAATGACATTACATTTAGCTTTTGAATGATCCCTGCTTCATCACTATGTGAGTTATAGTGATCAAATCCAGGTCACGATTATATCCTATGTGACTTAGAACCATATCATGAACTTGGACGTTGATGATGTTACTTTGACATGCCTACAAACAGGATATGCACATACAGCCTTACGGAGCATTAATGGGAAAACAATTAATCAAGAGTGATTGATATGAGTGTCTAAGGAAGATAGTATGATATACATCTCTATTTTTATGTTTCAATGCCATGACGATCATATTGAACATACGGTTCAAGAGATTGATCTTGATACACAAACATGTTGAGGTTTAAGCACCGCTCTCGAGGGATTGAGGATGCTTAAATTGATGTATATATGCGGTGTGTGGTATAGACGAGTTTTGTTTTCTAACGAGGATGCTCTGTGCTGGTCGGATGGTGATTTGGTATAACGCTCCACCCTTTATCTTTCTCGTCATATCGCACACTTCACTTCCAGTATGAAGAGGCAGTGTTTAACGAGTTTTTGATGATACGATGTGGTAAGAGAGGTGAGCCCATGTGTGCGAGTGGAAGATGTTAGCAATTGGGCTTATGGCCCGATTATTTACTTCCGCTCATATGGAATATATTTATATTATTAAAGGTTAGTTAGTTTCCTAATCCGAAGGGGTTTGGGATTGACTTAACTTAACCTACAAGAAATAGGGTTTCCTGTATAATAATATAAATAGGGCAACTAAAGGGATAAAACCGTAATGATATTACACGCCTAGAAGAGAACGTCTTCTTTAGGCCGCCCCTTCTCACTCTCTCTCCTATATTCGATCTCACCTAATACTCCCTCTAGCCTAACCATCAAAAGGCTTGGATTTGCGGTGTGAACTAGAATTGATATTCGTGCTACGTGATATCAATCCGACGAGAGAGACTTGCAGGATTAATGATTGTGACATACGAAAATTGTAGCTCAAGTAGAAAGTCTTTCACTTTGCTCAAAGTTTGAGTTTGCATGAGGTAATTCATGATTACTCTTAGATAACGAACTTGATATGATATAAGTTTGTATTCCTCTGTAACCTCAACCAACCAATCCATCAGTATCGCTCTCATTTTAACTGTCACATCTTTCTGAACATTCTCCATGTAATTTGGAAATGGCCTTCTTCTTGCCTCCATCTAAATCATTAACCAAATCAAATTAAATTCCCCTTATTTTGATAAGAAACTTTCAGAATACATCCAAAAGTCATCACCCATTATAGCAAGTGAGACCAATAGTCAACTTCCTTGAAAAGATTCGACTGATTTCCATGTTGGTACATTGCTTTATAAAAATCAATAAAATTGCAAGCCTGATACATATTCCATAACAATTCTAAAACTCATTAAACTGAAATGAATCCTTAATTTGGAAAACCCATCAAATTGATGCAGGACAATGTAAAATAACAAAAATTGGGCATGGGTCAGAGAGTCGTGCTATTCAGTCCCCCTTTCCTCCCTGTTGAGCCCCTTATAAGTGTACCCCTACCAAATTTTAAAATACTTGAAAACACTTTGTTTACCCCCCCCCTTATTACCTATTTTGCCCTTCTAATTTTTTGAAACTACTTTTTACACAACCCACCCTCCCTAACCCACCCTATCTACACTAATCCCCAAGTCCCAACCAAAAACTGCCCAAAAATGTAATCCCCCTTCCCCATTATGCCCACAAACAGTCCACAGAGAAGGAAAAAAAAAGGTGAAAAGCGAAAAACCTCCACCTCTATCTCCTTGAAAAAACTTTGAAGAAAGGTTGAAGAGAAGAAAAAGAAAAGTAAAAAAGAAGAGAAACAGAGACCTACTCATCAACTCCATATCCTTTGTTGATTTAGCAAAAAATTGACAATAGTATGTACAATTTCTCTTGATTTTTTTCTTGTTTTTTGTTGCAATGTACGTGTTTAGGGTTGAGATATCTTTGTAGGATTACTTGTTTTTTTTTAATGATTAGTTTTAGGCCACAAAAGATAATTTTTCTATGAAGTTTTGAAAAAAAGGGCCTGAATAACAGAATTAGGGCACATTGTTCGGACTTGGTCTGTCGAATTTTTTTTGGCTGTTCGGAGCACTCCTACCGAAAATCCAAGATATTTTCCGCCCTTCACAACCGAAAATATCTTGGCTATTCGGACTTCGGCTGCTGATCAAATATATGAATTTTGACTCACAATGACTGAAAATATAATGGCATTTCAGTAGGAGGGGGCCGAATAGTGTTGTTTTGTTCTTTTTTAATTGCAAATGTCAATGAACTCACATGTGATGAATGTCATGTCATGTAAAGATAAGAAGGTTTTCGAGAGGAAGAAAAGACCTAGTGCATTGAGTAGGAAAGTGGGGGCCGACGCAGAGGCTCAGACACGGGCAGAGGCTGAGGCATGAGAACAGGGCGATGCATAGACACAGGCTGAGGCATAGGTAGACTACGAGGATGGTAATGATAATGATGAAGAGATGTAACCAATTACGTTTCCATGTCCTGACGGATCATTCGAGGCAAGAGTTTTGCCTTTGTATCTGGAACACATAGTTACAAGGATATGAGAAGGGCGAGAGCGGATGTTGCTTATGGTCAACAATCACAAGCAAAATCTTTCAGATTGGAAAACAACAAGAACACATGTTCTTAAGATTTCACTGATTTAATAAATGCGATCCACCCAACTCTCACAGTTAACGTGAATATCCTATCCCAACAACGATAAAGTGTTGATCAATGCTTTTGTAGAGCGGTGGCACCCAGAAACGAATACCTATAGATGTTAAAAGGGTCGGTCCTAGCGCTACAGGGCCAACACTATAGGATTGTAACCCTACAGGATCGCAGGTTAAACGAGTCATTTAAATGGGCCACTAAGATCGCAACCCTAACCCTAGCCTTGTAGGTCTCGGTTTAACAGGGGCCTAAATAGGTCATGCCTAGAAAACATGATGTTTTATTTAAATAAAAAATTCAAAATTAAGTAATAAACACAGTGACGGTCAGACAGGCAAGTGACAATGATTAACAATACGATCCAAAATAAAATAAAGTCATACAACTTATGTGACGAAATTCAAAAGAATCAAAACACAAAACAATTAACAACTTCAAATACTAGTGTACTACTGGTCTACTAAATAAAAAGTACTAATAAAAACCTGAAACAACTCAATAAAATCATGTTCAGTCTTCACTCTTCAACTACATTCGAAATCGAGCCTTCTTTTGAGAAAGTATTTTCTTCAACATCATTATTCTCTTCATCTACAATAATAAAATAACATAAAATAAATGTTGGCAAGAAGTTAATACAATCAACTATTTTAATCAACTAGTAAAATATAATACTAAGCTCAGCCAGTTTAGCCCAAAATGTAAACGGGTTGGATTTTCATGACCCGAACCCTTTCCGGTTCCCGGTTAGTAGGGTCAACCATACGGTTCTCGGCCCTTTTAACATCTATGATTATGTATCCAAAAATCTCATTTTGACCAATTTTGGAAACTTAACTGTCTTAGAATTGTACTTGCGACCATTTTTGGGTTTGGCTTTCATCAAATATACATACATCACCACAAAGCTAATAGGGATAGATGTTAGTTTACCAAATGAAATGATAATATATATTACCCATTTGAATTTCAACCAAACAAGTTAGAATGATCGAGTGGTGTAAGGCACCATGCTTCTGTTCACGCCCACATGAGAGGGTGTAGGTTCCAATCACATTGTTGACATTTTTGTACTCTCATTCTAACCAAAATTAAATGTTCCAACCCACGGGTCAGCCGGTTAACCAGTGACCCTGTAGGGTCAGGTCGTTAATCCAGGAATTTAAACGGGTTGGATTTTCCCGACCCTAACCTTTTCCAGTTTCTGGTTTGCAGGGTCAACACTGCGGTTCTCGACCTTTTTAACATCTCTACAAATACCTTCCACATGCCCTTTGGTGAGATGATGATAACACTTAATGATATCTTTTGCCTTACTGGTGAGATGATGATAACACTTAATGATATCTTTTGCCTTACTGGTCTTCAAATCACCGGGAAATCAGTCTTTTTGGAAGGTCCCTCGGCAACTCTGACATTTGAATCTATCCGTCATGAGGTTTCTACGTATCTAGGAGTGTCTCCTGACGAGGCATTGGAGGCAATTGATGGTGCTAGGGGGTCTGTTAAGTTAGAGTGGCTACGCCAACGATTTGCGATAGATGGGACGTCTAAGGATCCGAAAAGGATTGCCTACTGTGTTCGAGCTTATTTGTTGTGAACATTGGCCTGTACAGTTTTTGCTGATAAGAGCGGAACTCGGGTTAGCATGTCTTACTTGAGGTTCTTGGCTAAATTGGACGCCATACATACATACTCATGGGGATCAGCAGCCCTAGCCTTTCTATATAAACATCTAGGGAATGCTTCTTAGGTCGAGATGAAACAAATGGCTGGATATTCCACGTCATTGGAGGTAATTTTGTGTATATATCTTGAATAAGTATTTATATATAAATAGTTAAATTGCAATAAAATGTGTGTATTTTGTTCAATACATGTGTGGATATATGCACGATTCCCGACGTGTAGCCCTCCTCCTAACGTGCACTATCACTAAGACGAACCACTTACAAAGAGGTGGGAACACATAATTGGTTCGGGAGTGCCCATGGACCGATTACAAGGGATGCAGGAACAACTTGATGCCCTTCGAGCATATGTTGTGAGTTTTTAATGTGTATCTAAATATTTTGTATGGTCTCTGGCATGATTTAGCAGTTGAGGTTGTTATTGTTGTGTTCTTTCCAGCACTTTGGTTGTCGATGGTGTTGTTGCATGCTTGCATTGTTACGGAACGCAAGTTGTGTTTTTACTTATTATGTTTTAATCTATTCTGTATGTTATTTGGATGCCGTATACACAACAGGTGCGAGAACATATTTCGTTTCTCCAGATATCCTTATATCAAGGATGCATAGGGTTGGTTGATCACATTGAGCCGTACCACCCTGATTGCGTCCTCCGACAGTTTAGATATGTTCAGATCATTTTGGGAAATGTTATTGCACATGATATTATGAAGGAGGTTTGGCGGCAAATAATAAAATATTGGCCACGATGCTTCGATACTTCGTCACTTAGAAGAGACGAGTCTTAATTGACGAAGAACTTCTGAGACAATGCGAGAGACCATGAAAATGTGCACCTAACTATATGGAGTGGTACAATCGTGTATCTCATTCGATCGTTTGTAACCCTGAGCATCATTCTTTACATCATAGGATTACGCTAGATGCAGGTTTACCAGATCCATGGAGTATGCAAGATCATCTACAAGTTCCCCAGCATCAGAAGAACCATCTAGCCGTCGTCGTAGGAATACACTTGATTATTTTAGATTTGAATGTGTAATTGAATTTGATGGACAAGTTTAATGTGTAACTTAAGATTCTATTTAGATTTTAACATTTTGACAAGTTGGAATCTGTTAGATTTCGATATATCTAACTTCCAAAATATACAACATGACAAAAATAACCATAAGCATGCAAATAAATATTTATAATTACAACCATTCGATTCTAAAATTATAGTCTTAGTACCGCGACCAACATGACTGTATCCTACACTACCGAATACAAATAAGCTTAGGAGTAGACGTAGCTGCGATTCTTAACGGTAGATAAGTTACAGACATTCGTGTATTTAAAAATACCAGAGCTACATTATATGTTGATCTAACCAAGTGACCCATTTCTAGCAAATAAAACCAATGATTTTACGGTGCATTGTTTGGCCCCCACCAACCGAAAATAGTAAAAAAAAAATTCGGTTGATGAAAGTCGAAAAAAATAACTATTTTCGGTTAGAGGGGGCCGAACAGCTAGATGCATTTCGGTCTTTGGGGTCCGAACAAGTCCAATTTTTTCAGCTACCCAGGTCCGAAAAATTCACGATGAGGAACTATTTTTTCAAAAAAAAAAACGCTTTCTAAAACAATATTTAAAGCAAAAAAAAAGGTGAAATTGCAATAGTAGCTAGGATTCCAAAAAATTATCAATGCAACTTGTGATGCAGCTGTATCCAAAGGTGCATTGACCAGATAATAAAATAAGTAAACATCAGAAGTCTTTAATATAATAAAGCAGTAATAAAACAGAAATATACCATACAATTATGGTAACACTTTACCATTGCTTTAGGACCAAGAAAAGGAACAAAAACAAATAATTAAATAAAATAGGATGTCCCTATGTTACCTTTACAAAAGGATTTTAAACTTTACCACTTGTGTGACATTGAAACTTTTTTTGCTCCATGCTTGATTTCTTTAAGCCTAATGTTGAATCCTTGGATTTTTTTTAAAGATTTGTAGGTTCTTGGGAATGTTTTTAGAAGAAAAGAAGGGGAAGATGAATGAGAAGAAAATATCTTGGTATAAGAAGATATATTTGTTAGAAGAAGAAGAAGATGCTCAACAATAAAGAAGAAGGTAGTTGAGAAGAAAGGGGGTTTGCTTGTTGGGAAAAAGAGTTGGGAAGAAGAGTTGGGAATAAGGGGGTATATTTGTTTGAGGTGTGAGTGTAGTTATAGATTTTTAGGTTTAGGAAAAGAGAAAGGGGTATACTTATTGGGTAGAAGGGTATAAAAATCTTTATAATTAAGAGCATTTTTGTTATCAAGGGAAAAAGGAAATGTATGGAGGGTCAACTTACAAGAAACAAGAGGCTGAATAACATGACTCTAATTAAGCTAGATTTGAAAAAAAAAATCATTTTAGTCCTTACAAAATGCTCATGGGCAATTTAAGGGTATTTCACTAACGACATCTATCAAAAGAATTGTCGTTAAAAAAATTTAATATTCAAAGAACCCAAATTTAATTTTTTTTTGTTAAAGGACTAAAATTGTGATAAACCTATACTAAAGGGACCAATGGTGCGATTTGCCCAAGTGACATGCGGCTGAATAACTTTATTATTGATTCTCATTACTATAGTCAAATTCAATAATGAACATGTTAATCCAAAGTAAAATATTGGAATCTTTACTCAGCAGTATATAGTAAATCCTCAAGCTTGCATACAAGTGACAAGTCATTCTTGATTTATAAGGAATGGAATAACAGGAAAAGAAAAAAGAAAAAGGGAATATTGAAAAATAATACAACAATGGCAAGGACGGTATTTTTATTCACTAGCTAAAACCAACGGACCAAATTACAATTCCAAGGAGATGTATGTCATGGACAAACACAAACTACATCACCAAAGCATCTTTTTCTACTCGGCCGACGGCACAGACCGGGACGGGGGAATATCTGAAGTTTGAAAGGGGAACTCTCTCTCTCTCTCTACCATCAAACGGCATTCATATAGCTTGCGGTTCATTTGTATTCATAATCGATCTGGATGGACACCACTCACCACTTCATTTAAAACCAAATCATCAGCTCCACTACTGCAAAAGGGGGAGGGGGGGGGGTTTAAAAATGAAAACAAAAAACAATAACACAGCAATTTAATTCTACATATTTACTATATGAAGTATGAACACACCATCCCAGTAGTTGATTTTTCACATATATATCAACATATTTTAATTTTTGAAATCTTGCGTCGAAGAAAGAGATAATCAAAATACATAACTTAAAGCTTTAAATATATAGGCAAAGTAAGGTTAGGTAATCACCTTTCGACAAGAAAGATACATGGCTATTGGTTACTAAATATAGAAAGATGAAGAAAAGGGAAATTGAGTAAACAAAAGGATGGAAGTGGAATATATTATATGGTTTAAGTTAAAGTTCAGACAAACAAATTAAAATAAAATAAAAAAGTTTAGGAGTAACATATACTCCATACTATAAAACTGTATTTTCTTCTCAGCTTGTAGCTGCAATTGTAAGTATTGGCCGGATTTAAAAAACAAGAAAAAAGAAACCAATAGGAAATGAAGACAAGTACCAGCTGATGAAAGTAGTAGAGATGGAATTCCAGAAGTTGCCCAAGGGTTCATCTATAATTTGATGAGTTGAAGCGGTTTCATGGTCCTTCCTTAACCCATGATAATTCATCTTCTCTCTTTCAACATCCTCTTCTTTCCCTGCTTTATTTGTAATCATAATAATCAGTTTACCTTTGAGATCATGTAAGAATTGAAGGTTGGATAAGATGGTACAGCAAGAAGCCAATGCCATGCATGGAAGACTCCTAAGCCTTGATGATGCATTCAATTCAATCAGCATATGGTTCTCTGTAGCTGGACTAGGAGCAAGGAGATGATAAAGGGAGGTCTGTGTTTAGGTACATTGAACCTGGTCACCCATAGATTGCTTATGTAATATTGGGAATAATACATGATCCTCTATTCTCTAACATGCCCTACACATGCATCAATAAAAGCTTATTAGGTTTGTTGGCCCATATGATCTAAAAAGTGATCAAAAGACACCAAAGTTGGTGGGGCGTCTTTCTTGTTTGCCACACAATTTTGGCTCTAGTGTTATGATTTATTATTAGATTTGGATCCTTGATCAATTGAAGGATCAATTAATTGATGAGATGGATACTTAGTGTCTAAAACCTGACTTTTGGACGATAAAAAAAAAAAAAAAAAAAATGAGAAGCGCTTTATGTACGTACGGCTGTAATATAAAGTTAACCACTGCCTTAAATAAGATTTTCCTTTACACCTAACAAGAAAGAAAAAAGCTTTACTTTTTCAGTTACCTTAGTGGAATAAGAATACAAAAGGGATTTGCTTTGCACTGTAAGTCTGTAATATACAACATATATATATAGCGTCTTCTTAACATGACATGAGTAGATGTGGGACTATATTGTAAGATAAGATTTAAAGCATTTCTTTCTGTTGGTCAAGCTATATAATCATAATATTGAGGAGGTACTCGGGAAGGTGGGTTGTCATCGTTTACTCTTTGATGCGTAGCGGTACTTTCTTGACAATGGTAAGTGCTCTATTATTAATTGTAAGCCTACTTTAGCACTAAGCCTCCTAGTCATCGTGCTTTCACTTGTTATATATGCTAATAATATACTACCTAACCTAGTTTATCAAGTTAAAAAGAGAATATTAATTTGTTTACCGTATATGGTAAGTAGACATAAGGACCAGAAAAGGTTATCATAAATCACGTAACTGCGTGGAACAAACATATATGTAAGAAATCTAAGATACGCGAGTAATTCAATAATTTAAGAATTGTGTATTACTTACCTGTTGAGAGTACGTTGATGGAAAAGATGGATTATGGATATATTGAAAAGCTTTTAGGAGGGAGACGCTAGCAGACAGCAGCTTGAAAATAAATCACCATGGTGACAACTGACAAAGTGGTCATCTTCGAGCAAATAACACATTATAGCAATCATAGAATGGTTACTTATCAACGGCCACTAACAGTGACATCCAACTTTAAGTCTTTAATATTAACCCCACATCGTTCAACATTGTTGTGTTAGAAGCTTGAAGGACTCAACTACAGCTGCAAGCCACAGTTTAATTGAAAAAGGGGGAAATCTCTAAAATACAAATAGTACACCAATCATATACAAATATAGTAGTACTATTATTTAGAGAATTTTCTTTTCCTTTTCCACATAAATTAACTTAAGTCTTAGAGTTAAGATTAGAAAAGAAACATGGTATGGCAACCAAGCACATAAAGAGAGGTTGTGAAGTACTGCATGGAAATAACTTATTAATAAATAAAGTAAAAACCTTTCAAGGCTTTAGAAGAAGTTCACCTCTGCAGTACCATAATGCTATTTACACGTGTATGCTACAAATCAACATTGCACACAAATGCGAGCCGACTAGTCAAAATATCACTGCTCAAGGAAAGATTTATCTCTACCAATGGATTACATAATAATCATGATTTCTATTTTAATGGTATGCTAGTAGTGTTAGTCTTTAATTACAGGGTGCACTGATCACATATTTCAAAGACTTTAAAAAAGGTTGCAAAACATGGAGCCGTACAATGCTGCACCTGACAATCATGGCAGATTATATTTCTGGACAACAACCTCCAACTCAGGGAGTTTAATGTCATGTCCAGAATGTTATGGGACGATAGGCTGAAGGCAACAACGCCTATCAATGTTACATTCAAAAGGAAAGCAAACAATGTTCAGGGATGCCTAACCTCAATGACAAAACTCAAATGCTTGGGAAGTAGAGACTTTTAGATGTATTTAAGCATTTTGCGCATGGGACATAGAAGCTTCAAATTCAACATAGAAAAGGTATTCAGGGTACCTGCAACATGCACAAATCCCAGCTTGAAGCTATTGCAGTAACTCTTTTGCTATTAATCAAGTCAGGATTAAAAAAATTCCCTTACGCTTTTACAAATACAAAAGAAAAGGACTTAGCATATCCTGAAATAGTGGATGCTATCCACGACGTTGGTGAAATTGTTTTTGGTGCTGACTCTTGTCCTCGTCATGTTACTATCTATAATCATTTTACTGAAACTAAATCTATTATTTTAGCAACAGCTGAAACCATGAAGATGGTTTATTGTCATCTAGAAATTAGAATATTTGTAAAAGAACCAATTTCCAGTTGTAAAACATTTTATGCCAAAACATATGGAGAGTTGGCCCGTTTAACTGGTTTACACAAATATAAAAGTATACTCTTACTTGGCAGTGTGAACACCCTCAGCCGTTGCTTTCAGGGGCTGTCTTTTGATCTGAATTGCATCAATGAGGAAGTTGCAGAAGCAAGGTTCTCGAAAAAGACACATTCCCCAGCTAAAGTTAATCACTTGAAGATACCCTGTCTAATTAATGCCCCTCAATGCAAACCCTGCCAAGGCTTTGAAACTACTCCTGGATTATCTTCTAAAGTGATAAAAAAAACGCCTTTAAGATAGGACGACAAAATTTTGCTTCAGAAAAATTTCAGCAGTTACATAAAAAGAATTATAGCTAGAAAGCAAATTATTCCTTAAATGGCTTATTAGTTCTTAGAATTATAGACCCCCTTTTAGCAAAAAGAAAATGGAGGGGGGGGGGATACCGTCGACTCTTGGTCAATCAGAGTCTGTTGTCATCCTGAGAAGAAATGCGATTCAAGCTACAAGAGTTTCAGCTCTCATGATGTATACTGATTCATAAAGCTGAAACTCAATCGGAGCCAACATATGTAACAACCAATGAAAAAACGTACGTTACTGATTAGTCTGATACCCTGCCGTCAAGACTCCATCTACAAGTTCCCTTGTCATCACTTACATTATACGACACAATTACGGTGAAGATTTGAAATGCATATATCTTCCAATCCCAGTTGAGAAGCAAAATACTTATAATCATCAATACCTCAAAGTCATCTAAGCCCACGTCAATGACAATATGTACTTCTACAAAGCATCCCCAGAACACTCTTGGCCACTAAAAGATTACTTTTCAGAGATGTTATAGTATGGGTTTCATAGAAAGAGATGGTTGAGGTAACAAATGATTGGAGGTTCAAATTTTAAAGCCAACCCCATGTTAGGAATCGATGATTTCTTTGAGGACTTTTATCAAACAGCGGGTGTGCGAGAAAAGCAGCGTAAGATTGGGTGAAAAGAGGCCCTGTTTAGCACACTTCAAGAATTGCAGTGAATACCCAATGTAGTACGCACCATGCCACCATATATGCCAATTAATTTGAGAATGGAGGGCTTGTAGAAATTAATAAAATTGGAATCTTTCGCCGTGAGTATCAAGTTTTCTCAAATAAATAAGGTACTAGATGTAAAAGCATGTTATGGGAGCAACTTCAGCGGCAACAGATGTTATTTCAATAAATATATGCAAGGTATGACGAAAAAGTAAATGGCCTATTAGCTCAGTTGGTTAGAGCGTCGTGCTAATAACGCGAAGGTCGCAGGTTCGAGACCTGCATGGGCCATAATTTGTCATTTTCTACTCTAACCTAATTCATGCATTAGAGTTGGTTTCCTTTTTGTAATCCCCTTCTCATTCATTAGTTGGTTTCCTTTTTGTAATACCATTCTCGTTTTTGCAGATTTTAGGAAGCTAGGTTCCAAAACTCCGAGGTTTTAAGCAACAATTGAAGAGTTTATGCAAGTGTGGTTTGGATTGAAATAAAACACTTTTCTCATTTGCGTGAAGGCTCTAAATAATCAACACCAAAAGCTATAGTAATCTAAACTATAAGTTATTGTTTAGAGTATTTATTTGTTTATTATTACTATTGTTATGTAAGAAATATAGAGGTGTCAAACGGACCAACGAGATGGACTAATCTGTAAAATGGCGGATCAACCTGCAAAATAGCAGATCTTAAATACTTTTGCCTAACCCAACCCACCTTAAATTATGGAGCGGGGCGGACCAACCTATTTTGCGGATCAACCTGCAAAATAGCAGATCTTAAATACTTTTGCCCAACCCAACCCACCTTAAATTACGGAGCGGGGCGGACCAACCTGCCCAAAAAAGGAAATAAAAAAATGGCAAAAAGGAGTTTGATTTATCTGTGATTTCCATAGCTGTTGTTAATTGAGATAATGGGTACATACGGTAAAAAATTCGACAAGTGTGTGTATGGAGGGGTTGGAGAAAGATAAAATAAAGGGTTAATCGCACGGCTGATCCTTTGACTTTGAGTCATTCTCACCATTAGACCGTTAAGAAAATTTTGGAACTTATGGGTTCTAAAAGTTTCAAAATTTCACAGCCTTGGTTCTTTTGATGGATGACGTTAGAAAAATACTATTAAGTACCCCATGTGCCGCTCACATGCATTTGGATAAGGGCTAAAATGGAATTTCCAACACTCCTCAATGAGATTGTCGTGTCTCTAATAGCTCCTCTTGTCTCTAATAGATCCTCTGCCTCTCTCTCCTCCCTATCCTAAAATGGAATTTCCTATTCTTTGCGATGGTAGTGGTACTGGAGGTGGAATCGAAGTTGAAGAAGGGTGTATCGAGGGGGACTGGTGGGTGGTGGTAGTAGCGGGGAAAAAGTTGAACCAGTGGCTGGTGGAACTTTGGTGGTGGAGATAGATAGAAGAGAGTGAGTGAGAGAAAAAGAATTGGATAGGATAGGGAAGATGGAAGCAGATGAGAGAGATTAGAGATAAATAAGGTTTTATGAAGAGGTGTGAGAAATTACATTTTAGCCCTAACCCAAACTCACGTGGGTGGCACATAGGTACTTAACAAAATTTTTCTAACGACATCCATCAAAAGGACCAATGCTGTGAAGATTTGAAACTTTTAGGACCCAAAAGTTATTTCTTAAGGGACTAATGGTGAAAATGACCCAAAGTCAAGGGACCAATGTTGCGATTCACCCTAAAATAAAATAAGAGGAAAGAGAGAGGGAATGGCGCACAAAGTAGAAAGAAAAAAAATTATAGGAGGGGCAGGTGAACAGAGAAGAAGATGAAAGAAATTAAAAGCATATGAAAAAAGAAAATAAAAGAGAAAATAGTGGTGGAGTGTGGCGAAAAGAATCAGAGAGAAAAAAAATGGGGAAGATACGGGACGGAAGAAAGGCAATAAGGGGTGCTTGGAATGGGGATGTCTAATGAAGATGTGCTCGGTGGGGAAAAGAGAAAAGAGAAAGAGATAGAGAGATAGCTTAAGAGTGTAAAGAGAGAGGGACATCGTGTATCATGTGCATTGAAAATGAAAACTAGGGATTTTCTAGTAATTAGCTTAAGTATTATGTATTCCATGAGGGTTAATAAAATGGCGGACCAACCCGCCCCGCCCCGTCTCGCTTCAACCCGTGATCCACGCGGGTCAAACCCATTTAACCCGCCACCTAGCGGACTCAAATTTAACAACCCAACCCACATTTTTAAGTGGCGGGCGGACTAATCTAGTGGGCTTGGACCATTTTGACAACTCTAAAGAAATATCATGTCCTTATTTGATAGCATCATCCTAAATAAAAACCAACATGTCAAGGTGACACACTCATTGCGTGTGCATTTAAAATATAGTAAATTGTAATTAATTCAATGATGTGACACACACGTTGCGTGTGCATCCACACAAATGACTAATTGCGAGCAGAAATGATGTACTTAATTTGAACCAAACATGAGAAAAGTCGATGTTTAGAGACAATTTTTTTAAAAGTTGAAGTACAAGGAGGATTTATGTAATTTGCCCGTGTTTTTATACTAATTGGTATGCCTTATATTGACTATAATGTATTGCATGAGATATATACTCTTGTTAATTTGTAATTTGATATGCGGAATTGAAGGTATTTTGATATATATGAATTGTATTATAATATGGATTACGGTATGGGGTATATACATTGGTTTACATTAAGGAAACCAACTAGGAAAAGGAAATACAAAAGAAATAGGAAACTAGGATTAACTATAATAATTGACAAGAGAATTACAGACGCTACCATCCTACTTTAGCTTTATTGCTGCCAGGTCCTTGTAGTTTCGCAGTCAACTGTTTTGTTTGAAGCTTCATCTTGGAGCTTGGTGGATCTGTGATTCTTATCATACCCTCTCAAGTAAGGACTCTACAACTTTTTGGATCCCGATTAAACATTTTCAAATATCCTAAGTGATCTAAATTTTTTTTCACTATTGCTTTACCTATTCAATACTTTGATTTATCGAGTCTGTAATAGCAATAGTAGACTATACAAAGCCATCGCTCTTGTAATTATCAACATAGGGCATGCCTTGAGATAAAATGATTATTCATTGTGGGCGTGTTATTTCTATGTCTTGATAAAATGCTTCAGTGCTTTGTATATGTCATCTTGTAATGGTTCCAAGCAAATAGGAGGAGATTGTTGGAATATGCTTCTTGATAAATAACTTATCACCTTGTATATTCTAAATATTTTGATTTATTTGTTCCCATTACCGTGCGCCATAACAAGTGGCTAAAAGGTCTGCGTACCAGTTAGTGTGGCAGCTTGTTTGATAACACATAGGTATTAGGTTAGGTTATCCTAATCTAGTCCTACCTTCTTAATGATGATTGACAGACTAGCAATTCATATGCACTAGCACCAGCAGACTTGCTATAGCGACAAAGATCTTCAAAAAACTCGTCACCAGTAGACTTGTCATGAGCGCAACACAATACCTTGAAGACTTGCCACCAGTAAACTTGCTATGGTTTGAATGTTCATACTGCAACCAGTTACCAGCAGTCTTTTCCTATGGAAGACTCACTTCTCAGATTGGACATCTCACCAGCTAGGGGTGTCAATCCGAGTCGCCAAACCACCAAGTCGAGTCGAACCAAGTCGAACCATGCGGTTTGGTTCGGTTTTGGGTGTTATATGGTTCAGCTCGGTTTGACATTTTGGGAAGTCGAATGGTTTGGTTTGGTTTGTGGCTTGACATGTCGAGTCGAGTCAAACCGAACCAAACCAAACCATTTTGAGCTGAACCACCAAGTCGAACCATCGAGCCAAACCACCAAGTCGAACCACCGAGTCAAACAACAAATTCTTTAGAATTCCTAACCTTTATACTTTAGTACTCTTATACTATTAATATTTTTATACTATACAAACTATAAGGCTAATATTAGTATTTAGGAATTTACCTTTAGACTTTTTGAATTTACATAAATGTTTTAAATATCATGTACGTTATTGTAATTTTATTATATTGTATTCAATTTATTGATTATAAGAATTAAAAATGTTAATCCTTTTATTTGAAAGTTTGTGCAATTTTTTAAAAAGTGAGTTTATGAATATAATTGTATTATATTTAATTTTTAGTCTTTTTTAACGTGTTTTTATAATATTTTCTTGGTTTACTTAAATTTTGAATGAGTATAACTCTTTATAAATTAAGACAAATGAAATCTCGAAGTCGAACCAAGATACTACAAAAAACTCTCTCTCTCTCACGTGGTTTGGAGAAGTCAAAAAGGAAACCACTTTATTCAAATCTTTATGAAGCCTGACATCTCTGATACTACAAAACTCTCTCTCTCTCTCTCACGTGGTTTGGAGAAGTCAAAAAGGAAACCACTTTATGGACAGACCACCTAACAGTGCATTATGATTCAGACTCACTTTTCTGAGACTTATCAATATAGTCTGACGGGCAACAGTTTCGGGATCTACATGACAAAGCCTTTACTCAACAGTCAAAGATCTAGTGAACAACATCTCTATTCGACAGTCTTCAACAACAACATTATTTCAAACGGATAGAAAATCCATCTTCATCTCTCAATGATCATATTGACCTCGGTCTATAAAAGAAATCTTCCATCTTCTTCAAAAAATACACATACACATACAAGTGACGAATTAGATCAACAAAGCGATTCGAAGTCATGATCTATAACAAGAATGTCAAAGAAGCTGTGAGATCTACAAGAGATCGTCTTCACCAATGCATCTCAGATCTTCACAGAAGATTGTAGCGAGCATACCCAGACCTTAGCAAAACACTCTCTGTGGATTGCTAAGCAGAAACGTATTGAAGAAGAAGAAGAGATCATAAACTTCTATACACAGAGATCGATGTCTTGGTCAATAACCCAGTTCTTGATTTAAGTTCTTCATCCTTCTTCGAAGAACTCAGCCTCTAACAAGAGCTTCAGGATTTCATTCCTAAAGTTAGAGGTCAAGTTCTTGTATCGATTTGAAGATTGATTTCAGATGGTGCCCAAGGAAAATGAAGAGTTGTTTATAAATATTGCATTCATATCTTCAGATTTGTATTCACATACAATTGTTGTTGATTGTGCAATAATCAATCATCGTAAAAGGACGAGTGCTATGCATTCAATCGTTCATATAATTTTTATCTGAACGACCTTCAAAAATGTCTTCTCATATATGTCTCTCGTTTTCGTCTCCTATTGCTCTTTTTACTTAAGAATTTTTCTATGAATGATTAAGTATAAAGAGTCTAGGTTGATGTAATCTGTAATTTATCTTTGAATAAATTTAGATGTTATTTCAAATGATTTATCTTTCAGTCTTTATCTTTCTATAAGTTTTTATAAACTGATTTATCATTTGAAAAGCTATTCTCTAATGATTTCCTAAATCTGTATTTGAAAGAAGGATTAAGAGTGTTGTTGTTCTAATCATATATTCATGTATAACCATTTAAGACTTCTCTAAATCTAAGCCTAACTATTTCCTCTACTTAAACTTTTTCAAATAGACTTTTGATTTATTGGCAATTCACCAGCAGAGTTCATTACTTGGCTAAGAGAAAGTCTGATGTTCAGTACTACCAATAGACATGCTCAATGTGTTAACTGCCTATGCCATTAAAACCTACACTTTAAATGTAATATAATAAAAAGTTTTTAAAAGGCATCATAGGCTATTCACCCCCTTTTAGCCTATTTGAGCGTTGTTGTGGACCAACAAGGCAAATACCAGTGTGTGTTTTAAAAGTTACTAGGCCAAGGAAATATTGTAGTGGACCTAGATCTTTGACATGAAATTGAGATTACAGATATAGCTTGACTACTGAGAGAAGATCAGGGTTGGAACCTGTGAGAAGTAGGTCATCCACATATACTAGAATAGCCACAAAACATGTAGGAGAATTCATTATAAAAAGAGTGTGATTATTCTTGGATTGAGTGAAGCCATATTGGAGAAGTGTAGTAGAAATTTTTGCAAACATTGCCTAGGAGCCTGTTTCAAGCCATAGAGGGATTTGTAAAGTTTGCAGACAATAGGAGAAGAGGAGGTAGGTAGGTCATGTGTAAACTCTGGTGGTAAATCCATATAGACTTCTTCTTACAAGTTTCCATGTAAGAAAGCATTGGAGACATCCATCTGCAGAAGATGCCATTGCTCTATGGAATCAATTGTAAGAAAAATTCTGACAGAAGTCATTTTTGCCACAGGGGCAAATGTTTCAAAAAAAAAAAAAATCTTATCCCTCAGTCTGACTAAACCCTTTGGCAACTAGTTTTGCCTTATATTTGTCAATTATACCATCAGCATTATGTTTGACCTTGAAAATCCATTTGCAGCCTACTGTGTGTTTCTAAGGAGGCAGATACTGGACTGTCCAGGTTTTATTGATTTCTAGAGCTTGAAGTTCTGTAGCCATTGCTTGGCACCAGAGGGGATCTTAAACAACCTGGTTATATGTTGTTGGTTCATGCACAATTGAAATATTGCAAACAAATGACCTGTAGGTTGAGGATAAATTATCCAAAGAGTAGTACATGGACATTGGATATGGTGTTGGGCAGTATGTAGTGGAAGCAATGAGGGGAGTTATAGTAGAGGATAGCCCAGTGAAATCCTTAAATTTGGTAGGAAGGGTTTTTTGCCTTTGTGGTCTTGGTGGTGGTTGGGAAGGAGGGTAGTTTGTATAAGAAGAAGTAGTGGGGCATTGAGAAGCATGAGTAGTGTCAGTTGAAAGAGTTGAGGTAGTAATAGGGATAGGATGAGTGATCGATGTATTTTATACGTCGATTTTATATGCTTCTATGACTTAAATTATGCTATTTCACGAGGCTTTTGGCTACTAATATATGTTTTCGATGAGTTTTGTAAGTTTCAGGGTTATTAGTGAAAATATGCAAAACTCCAGGGTTTTATGTGTAAATTTCAAGAAGGGCCAAAGGGCCAAAAATGAAAATGAAGAAATGAAGACTGCGGACCTTACCTCGAGCGACCAAGGTACCTCGCACTGCGACCGCAAGGTAGGCAGTACGGATAAGAAGTCAAGCAGTCCAAGGCTAGACACACTGGAGACCTTGTGGACGTAAGGTACTCAACACCTTGCGACCGCAAGGTGGTCAGAACGCGCTGATTTCGGATTTTCACACAGTGATTCGATTGAAATACAACTCCCGAGTATATATTGAAGTTGGATCCGAGAGCCAAGAGAGGAGAGACGGCTGGAAGCACTCTTTAGTAGATTTTAGGTAGTTTTTAGATTGTATATCATAATTAGATTTTGTAATTTCAAGTATTGAAGATCAAATCATGTATCCGATCATCTCCATGTGTTGTTCATTGTCTATGATGAACTAAATCATCCATAATCTAGGAGGTGGGAGGTAACTTGTATCGAATTTATGTTTTGATTCTTATATATGATCATTCAATTCTTGTTGATTGTGTTGTTTATCAATCCCTCTATTATTTCGCTTTGAACAAATGAATGTAATCGCAAATAATAAAGGCTTAGAGGTGCGGATAACTGCATGACCAATGTGCATATGTCGTACACTGGCTCACCATCACAATAAATTGGACCTATCGATGCACGAGAGTGATAAGTTAGGACCAGGTTCATACATGATCTAGGTGACAGATAGATCATAAATTTAGGTGACAGCTAGATTGACAGTTCTTGTGCTTAGGATATAGAATGGATGAATTTTGCGGGGATGGAGGCTGAACCAATTGTTCAACAGACTATATCTATCTTTAGTGAACGAACCCAAGAATTTGAATGATAATTATTATGAATTGAACATAAAGGAGATACAAGTGAAACCCAGAATCCTAGATTGCCAACCACCATAAGATCTTCATATCTGTAATTACTGCTAATTAGTTAAACATCTAAATAAAAATAGTAGTTAGAATAAAATAATTATAAAAACCCCTTTAGATTAATAATTTGTTATCAATAAATTGCATTGTTCGTGATCACTTGTCTCTGTGGGTTCGACCCTTGCTTCCAATACTATTCTATAATAGTCTTGTCCACTTGCAAGGAAAAAAGATTAATTAAAACATCGATCGGTGAGGAAGGTGTTCTTCACAAACAGTTGTAGGTGTAGAAGAGGGAAACATAGATAGGAAATCAATGTGGATGAAAGGTTGTTTGAATGTGAAGATGGATTCATGAAAAATGACATCTCTACTGAAGAGGGTATGATGAGTGCTAATGTTATACAATTTGTAGGCCTTTTTATTAGAAGAGTAGCCAAGGAAGACACATTTTTGTGATCTAGGGAAAAAAATTTTCTCTGTTGTGTGTGGGAGTGGAGATATAGCAGAGACAACTAAGGGTTCTTAGGTGGTTGTATTGGGGAGAGGTGCCAAAGAGAGCTTCAAAGGGGGTTTTGAAGTTGAGCACAGAGTTTGGTAATTTGTTGATGATATAGATAGTAGTGAGAAGACAATCACCCCCAAAACCTTATAGGAAGGCCAGATTGAAATCTGAGAGCTCCAGCCAATTCAAGGAGGTGTCTGTGTTTCCTTTCAACCCTCCCATTCTGTTCAGGAGTACCAGTTCAAAAACTGTGATGCTGAATACCTTGAGCTAGGAGAAGAGGGCTGAGGATAAAATTAAAGAATTTTGTACCATTGTCAGAGATGAGATTCTTGATAGAAGTATTGAACTGTGTTTTAATCATGACAAAGAAGGATTGAAGAACTTCCCAAGTTTGAGCCTTGGATCTGAACAAGAAAGGCCAAGTGGTCCTGGAGAAGTCATCCACAATAGTAATAAAAGAGTTGCAGCCATCATATGGGTTGTGTCTGTAAGGCCCCCATAGATCACAATGTAGAAATTCAAACATAGAGGTACTGTGGGAATTGCTCAAGGGAAAATGTTGTCTGGTTTGTCTGGCCATATGGCAGATATCACATCAGAGATTTGTTTTAGAGTCGATATTGCAGTCTATGGTTGTAATATGCTTCATAGAAGATAGTGGTACATGGCCAGTCCGGTGTGCCATAGAAATACTTTATTTATATGTTGTTTAAATGTAGTCATTGGTAGAGAAATTACAGGAAGTAGTGTTGTGAGTTGCAGTTGGTAAGTGTAGTTTATACAAGCCTCCATACAATCTTCCAATCTCTGTTATCTTTGGTTGATGCAGATTTTGAAGGAAGCATGAATTGGTAGAGAAGATCAGGGAACAATCAGTATCAGAAGTGAGCCTTCTGCCAGATATGAGGTTGAATTGAAATCCTGGAACATAGTATACATTTTTATGACAATATCCTTAGATAGGAGAATGGTTCCAATGTGAGTGATCATGGAAGTTTTGCCATTGGGTAGATAAATCACAGAATTCATAGAAGTGGGGTTGAGCAAGAGATCAAAAGAGACAGCAATGTGGTCACTAGCTCCTGTGTCTATAATCCATTCATGTGAGGCAGGTTTGATGGAGGCTAGAGATATAATATCAATGATATAGTTCATACCTACCAGATGGACTTCAGGATTATCATAAATAGCAGCAGCGTTAGTGCTTTTGCTGCTATGGAGGAGGGTTATAAGTTGTTGGCATTGCTCTAGAATGAAGAAGCTGGTGTCAATATGCTCAGTAGTTCATGTATCTACAGTAGGTATGGAAAGGCCTTGAGTAGTAGAGTGGACAGAGATTCTAGACTTGGATTTGCTTTTTTTTTTTTGGCATTCTGGATAGATCGGGTTTGACCCCATAGAGTTGATGCAAGTCTAGGAATCCATGGAGGTAGAAGTATTCGTCTCTTGTATGAGAGTCATCAAGAAAAAAGTCACAAAATGATTTTCCTCTTGAGGTATTGTTTAGATTGTTTCCTGAATTCTTTCCCTTAGAATATTTATTGTAGTTGTTGCTAGAGGAGCCATTAGTTTTGCTAATTAGAGCAATAGGAGTACTCTCAAGATTTGTATGTTGCCTTTGACTTTCTTCTTGAGCTAACATAGAAACAACCTTGGTAAAGGAAGGAAGAGGAGACGTCCTTAAGATTTGTCCCCTTACATCAGTATAAAGATCAGATAGGCCCATCAGAAATTGAGTGAGTTTTGAAACATGTTCATATTCTTCTTGGAGGTTTGTTGTTCCATAGTTGTAATTGCAAACACATTTAGGTATTTGAACGAGGTTGGATAGTTCATCCCAAAGACCTTTGAACTTAGTGAAATAAGCACTTATACTCAGGTTTCCCTGTGTGTATAGCATAATGTTCTTTCTAACTTGATAAATTTTGGGGGCATCACTTTGTGTATATTTGGTTGTGATGTCTTCCCAGATTTCATTGATTGTTGTGAATAACACAATGATTTGGGAGTTGATAGAATTTAATAGCCAAGATACAACCATACTGATGCATCTTTCCCAAGCAGAAATATATTTGGATTGAAGTGGAGGTCTGGAGTTACTGCAATTTACCGTCCCTAGTTTATTTTTGGCAGATAAAAGCTATTGTGACATAGTGAAAGATCAAAAGTAGCTAGGATTCACAAAAACTGTCAATGCAGTTCGCGATGTAGCTTGTTACTATAGCTACACCAGGAAGTGCATTGGTCAGAAAATAAAAAAACAGCGGAAGACTTTTAATTTAAAGCAAAAATAAATGCAGATGTTTACCAAACAATCTACAAGCCTATGAGTGTAGATCCAACCTTATGGCAAAAAATATTTCACTAAAAATGATGAAGTGTTTTACAAAACAATATGTGAAATCACCAAAATCAACTCTCAAAAGACAACACGTCTTGGAGAGCAAAACCCACATAAACAAAGGTAGAGAAAACGTGGGATTAAAAAATCAACTTCCTAAAAACACTAGGAAGACAAACAGACACAGCAGCCGATGTAGTTCCTAATAAAGCTACATTCGGAGCTTCATTCAGATTCAGGCAGCGACATTTCTTCTCTGATTTTTAGTATGTTCTGCTCTGTCTGTTTTTTTTCTCTCTTATATTCTGCTCTCTGCGTCTTTCTGCTCTACGCCATGGTCCACATAAATAGATGAAGGTGTTTTACAATTTAATTAGGAAACAAACAACACTCCAACATACTAAAGGATTAGGAGTTAATTTTAATAACCAAATAAACCACCTTTATTTCCTAGATTTTGATACCAAATATATAAGTATTCTTAGAGAAGATTTAGGAAGAGATTATTACCAAGATTTTGTTTCCAAATATATACCAAAACTTTAGGACCAAGAAAACCAAAATATTACCAAGATTTTGTTTCCAAATATATACCAAAACTTTAGGACCAAGAAATGTATTCAATATGATAACTTCTTACCATTGCTTTTGGACCAAGAAAGTGCACAACAATAAAATCAATGGAGGAAAATAGGACGACCTCTCCCCCTTTGTTGAACCTTTAGAGTCAAATCAAATGATAAGTATTTATTCAACACCAATCAAACCATCTAATCTGCATTGCTTAGAAAATCTCATCTCCCCCTGAATTTATGCAAGGTATAAAATTAGAAATCATTTACTAAGCACAAATCAGAATATACCAATGATGCAATCACATGTATACAAAACAAACATGAAATAGTTTATGGGAGAAACAATCACAATGATGAATCTAGAAAGAATCATATTCATCATCATCACCAGAAATAGGAACACTTGACCTTTCTCCCCCTATTTGATCGGAAAAGGAAGATGGAGAAACAATATTTTAGGAATTCTTAAAAATCCAAGATTTTGAAAAACACAATTAAGTGTTCACCATGGCTTGATCACACCCCTAACAATAACAGAGCACCTTATATCTAGATTCAATACCTCTTAGTTTCCCACAAAAATTAGACAACCACTAAATATTTTTCAACATGGAGATTTTTTGGAAATTGATTTGCACTGTTTATTTTAGGACAAAAATTCAACAGGCTGATATATTTGCCAACAATGCATGTCCTAAAATTTTATGCCTAAAACATGATTATAAAAAGTTATGCAAAAGAATAATGCAATCACACACAAGTGATAAAGACCAAATCACATGATGTAATTCCTGATGCATCAACATTGGGAGGTGCATTCATCAATAATAAAATTTTGTGTAATTTTTGCATCTTTTCTTTTCTCAAACATACTTTTCTCCCAAGATCAAAAAAATTTCCCATAACTAAAATCCATAGGTATTTTATTTTCCTAGGAGTATAGCTCTATTTTATTTCAAGCTATACAAAACATGCCACTTGGAACCTTTCACACAATTTACCAAGGGAAGCCATTTTGCACATGATCGACCCATGAAATCCAAAGATTCATAGTCCTAAACGAGAATGACAACAAACCTTGTTCATAGGTAGCTCTTTTCTTTTAGGTAGCTTTCACACTTTTCCAAGGGTATCCATTTTTTTCAAGATCAATGTTCCATAGTATCAAGATAAGATGCTACAACCCTTGTACTTTAGGTAGCTCTTTCCTTTGTAGACTTCAAACATGTTTAAGAACTGGTAGAGAATGAGAATCATAACAAAAAATTACAATTAATTTTGAATGCAATTCCCAAGCAACAACAAAAGGCACAAACATGTGAGTCAATGATCTAGAGTGACCTCTAAAGACAAAATGCAATCATGCCTATTTTTTTTCCTTTTCTTATAATTAACTAAGTGTAAAATCATATGACACACATACCAAGGGATTTCCTTAGATTGGAAAATCTCTTCAAAATCAAGACTCTTAGTTAATATATCAGCCAATCGATTTTTTGTCCCACATGTTTAGTGCAAATAATCTCTTGTTCAACCATGTCTCTTATAAAGTAGTGTCTTATATCAATGTGTTTTGTTCTAGAATGTTGAATTGGATTTTTCGCTATACTAATTGCACTGGTGTTATCACAATACAAGGTTAACACATCACTATGTAGTCCATAATCTTTGATCGTTTGGTTCATAAAAGTTGTCTCAACACAGTTCTATTTCTTACTAAACCAAGAACCAAAATTATTTTTTGAAAATTGATCAAGCTCTTCTCGCATAGCATTGATCCAACAGTCATCTTTTAAGGCTTTATTCACATTTTTTGGTTTAATAGTAGACACATAGCATGATGCATGAAAATGTTCACATTCAAGAGAGGATAAGAAAACTAATTTCCTATAGTCAACCTTACCTTTCTTCTTAGTAGACATACCATCATGTGCATTACCTATCACTTGATAAGAAGGATGAACTTTTTGAATACGGCTGGGAATATCTTGGCTGCGATCAGTCACAGTGGAATGTGTTTCAGGTTGTTCAGTTTCTGTTTCAGCTTCCTCAAAATTTCTGACCAATGTAGCTTCCGGTGCAGCTTGTGATGCAGCTGCATCCGGAACTGCATCCTGAACCACATCCACTGAATTTTCAGAATTTACAGAATTTGTATTTTCTGGAACTGGCACATTGTCTAAATGTCCATTAGCTGCAGAATCTAAATTTTTTGAAATTGACCCAAGATCACCAAAAACAAACAAACCCTTTTTACGTAAAGTTTTAGCACATTGAATAGAAAAAATGACCAAACCCTTGACAAGCCCTACATTGAATAGAATCAATATTTTTATCACTTGTTGTAGACTGTTTAGGAAAAGGGTTAGTAAAATATTTTTCAGGGGTTTGGAAAGAATTTTCTTTGGGAACAACCTTAATAGACTCATGTTTGAAAGCAATTTTGGAGTTTGCAGATGGAGATCTATTTTGTCCTTTGGCTTTCAAAATATTTTTAAACTTGGTTGTTAAAAGAATCATTGACTCTTCATCAAAATCAAATTCCTCAACATTCCAATTTGAGTAATTCGTATTCGTTAATGTAGGAGGACGAACAAAATTCTCATATTGGGAATCCATCATGGCTACAACTAGAATTTTCTCTTAGTGACATCAAGAGGAGGCTCTGATACCAATTGAAATATCAATAGTAGCTAGGATTTACAAAAAATATCAATGCAGTTCGCAATGTAGCTTGTTACTATAGCTACACCGGGAAGTGCATTGGTCAGAAAATCAAAAAACAGCGAAAGACTTTTAATTTAAAGCAAAAATAAACGCAGATGTTTGCCAAACAATCTACAAGCCTATGCTTGTAGATCCAGTCTTATGGCCAAAAAAATTTCACTAAAAAAGATGAAGTGATTTACAAAACAATATGTGAAATCACCAAAAACAAAACTCTCACAAGACAACACGTCTTGGAGAGCAAAACCCACAGAAACAAAGGTAGAGAAAACGTGGGATTAAAAAATCAACTTTCTAAAAACACTAGGAAGACAAACAGCCAGAGCAGCCGATGTAGTTCCCAATGAAGCTATACTTGGAGCTTCATTCATATTCAGGCAGCAACACTTCTTCTCTGATTTTCAGTATGTTTTGCTCTATCTGTTTTTCTCTCTCTTATATTATGCTCTCTGTGTCTTTTTGCTCTACGTCATGCTCCATATAAATAGATGAAGGAGTCCTACAATTTAATTAGGAAACAAACAACACTCCAACATACTAAAGGGTTAGGAGTTAGTTTTAATAACCAAATAAACCACCTTTATTTCCTAGATTTTGATACCAAATATATAAGTATTCTTAGAGAAGATTTAGGAAGGGATTATTACCAAGATTTTGTTTCCAAGTATATACCAAAACTTTAGGACCAAGAAAACAAAAATATTACCAAGATTTTATTTCCAAATATATACCAAAACTTTAGGACCAAGAAATGTATTCAATATGGTAACTTCTTACCATTGCTTTTGGACCAAGAAAGGGCACAACAATAAAATCAATGGAGGAAAATAGGACGACCCTATTTTACCCTTACACATAGATTTTCCATTGGGTAAAATTTGTGTCACTAAGAATTCCAGTGACAAGGTTCATGTCGGATGATCATTGGGGTGTAAGTACAAAGGATGACCATAATGCAATTGAAAGGCTGATCCTGGAATTTCATACATATCAACTGCAGGATTTTCTTTTTCCTTTGATGTGGAGTTTGTAGGATCAGTCACAATTGAAGGATCAGTCATATTGGGAGGGGATGTAGACATAGTGGGTGTAAGACCACGATTCCCGATTAGCTTGAATTGCGTGCAATACTCGCATTTCTTCCTTGGTTGATTACTCGTTTGGTTTGTGAGAGAGTCTATATGTGTATGAGAGATCACATTAAGACCAAAATGCTATTAAGAGATGCCATATAGTTGTTGACTTGCTAAAGTCACAAGTCGTAACTCGACGATAGTCGAAACGCGACGCAATTGAGAGTTCGCTTGCGTGTTGTGTTCCTGACCTCGATTTGGTCCTAGATCTTTACATGATGATTGATTAACATGTTTAGATGTGTTAGACTTCTAGTTGGATGCATTCCTTAAGTTTTGAGAGGTTTTGACGCTTCGAGGATAGCAATTCTCCTTATCACGTAGTTTGAGATTGAGCCGTATGGTCGTCTCGTCTTTCAGGAGTCCTTTTCTCCTATTTGTTATTCATCATCTGAGAGGCATTCAGTCCTATTCTATAGCCTTTTGAAGTGTTTATAATCATGGGTTGTTTCCCGTCGGTTTGTGGTTTCATTCGACGTTTCGTTAGCGAGTTGTTGTGCCTTGCTCCGGTTTTGCTCCGAGTTATTTCGGGTGTTGTTTATGGGAGTTTAGACCTACTTTAAAAGTGGTTTGAGACTTGGGTGGTTTAGCCAAGTGTTTGAGGACTTTAAGGGTTGAATTATAGGTCATTTCGAAGCTTTAAGGCTTGCGGTTGCATGCGGGAAGGGTCGTACTCGACAAAGACTTCACAAAACTCACCAAGGGCATAAAACACTATGAAGCGGTTGTTTGATGTTGAGCCATGCAACCGCATGGGTGACGAACACAGCCTGTCCCTGTTTTGATGTTTGATGTTCAATTCATATTCCACCCTTACTAAACCCCCTCTAAACCCTTCCTAACCTCCCATACTTAGTCCTAATCATGTCCTAACATGTTTGGGGGAGTTGATTAAGGGTTGATTACTTCTAACATTCAGTAATTGTACCATGGAAATCCCATTTGTGTCCTCACTTGTTTGGGAAGTATAAATAGCATTTCCCCTTTGTAATTTCAGCAAAAATCCCTCATTTCTTCATCCATTTCATACGTATTAGAGAGAGTGGGAGTGGGAGTCCATGGAAGCTTGAAGCCCTAGATTCTTCTTCCTCCAATCCATGAAGATCTGACTGTTGGATCGCCTCCAAACTTTGGATTCGTGAAGCCCTCGACGAGTAGAACAACTTCACCGATCGGATTTCGATTCTCTTGAGTTTTCACTCAAGTTAGGTAAGCTACTAGACTCCTTTTTCTATGGATTTTGTGCTCATTGACCCTAAGGAAAACAAAGAGGCTTGCTATTTGAGATCAATGAGTACACAAGCATGTTGTGTGTGATTTTATTTTGAGTTTTTGATTTTTGATGGGTGAACTTGTTAGAAGCATGAATAGGATGCTTTATATGTTTAATGGAGTATATTATTGAACTTCATTTTGTGAGTTTGGACTTAAGAATGATGGGTATAAAATTCCCTAGAAACCTAGGGTTTGATATGTTGATTATGTAGTAAATGGGTTCTTGATTATATGAATGATTTTGGGGAATTTTATGGAATGTTATGAGTTGTTGGAATCACACATGTTATAGGTTCAAGGTTTGGAAGTATACTTGTTGAACCTTTAATTTTGGTTGTGAGCATGAAAGATGAATCTTCACAATGGATTACATGATTTGAATGTAAAGTTTGACTTTTAAGAATGGAGTTGACTTTCATATATATAAGAGTATGTTGCTATCTAATTCATGAATTTTGGTTGTGAGCATGCATAATGAATTATCATTATGGGTTACATGATTAAAATGTAATGTTTGACTTTATTGGGTTGAGTTGACTTTTATGCATATACGAGCATGTTGGTCAACACTAATTCATGGATTGAAGGTTATGAGCATACTAGATGAATTTAGATCTTGATTATGAGCATGCTAGATGAATTTACATCTTGTTTGGATAAATGGTTATTTTGAATGAAAGCATGCTTGATTAAATGCTAACTTGAGATACATGCTTGAAATGTGATGGTTGACTTTAAATGTTAAGTGTTGACCTACGAACCATGTTTTGGGGTTTTTGTTGGGAAAGTATGGATTGTTGGGTTGCACAATGTTGCTAACCTTGAGAACTTAGCTATGAATATTAGCTAATGAATAATATGAGGGCTATGATGCAAATAGCTTCTATCCCTTCAAATTTGAAAAGAGTAGAAATGACTCAACGGAGTTGATTATGGATTTATATGAACATAGAGAATAACATATTGAAATCCTACTGAATTTGGGGTAGTTTTGATGGAGGTTGAGCCTCCGAGCGTTTTCAAGTGTATGAAGAACACTTGGGTATTGGAGACTTGATATTATTGCTCTAATATGTTTATGTGTTGGTTAGCATAGAAATGCATAACTATGTGATTTGTAAGTAAATATCTACTTGATTGGATTAGTACGTGTGTTGTACTTTTCCTTTGTTTGAGCATGTAAGTATATATTACATGTGCTTGAGTTTGAGTCCAGCTGGCGGTTTGGTCGTGGTGTCGGCAATGGGATGATTCATCACCTTTGGGAACATTCGCTATGAATCGTTGCACTGGTTCCTTTTCTCCTCACTATTTGGCCAATAGTGGGATGTGGTCTCGAGTTAGAGCCATTTAGCCTGATATCGAGCTCCCATTTCTCATCCGGGGATTGGATGAAGGTAACGAATACTCATTAAGGGAAACTGGTGAGTTGTGATCATTTGAGGATGAAACCCAAGGTAAGATCAGTTGGGTGTTGAACATGGATTTTGGTTTGAGGATGAATCCCATGGTATGAACAGTTGGGCATTGGACCCGGATTTTGGTTGTAACAGTTCGATTTACGTTTCTTGTTACACGTGTTTATTTGCGAGCACTTATATGAATTGTTGTGCTATGAGGTTAATGATATGATTTATATGAGATGATGATTACTTGATGAAATGTTATAATAAAAATATAACATGCTAATGAAATGATGATTTTTATGATTTATGTTATATTGAAAATATAACATGCTATTTATGATTAGAATGGAAACAATAGTCTCTCATTCATGAATTATTATATGAGTTGTGATAAATGAAGAATTATGAAACTCATGGCGTAATTGGTTTATGTGGTTTGGTGATAAGTTAAAATGTG
Source organism: Codonopsis lanceolata (assembly GCA_013146195.2). Taxonomy (NCBI): domain Eukaryota; kingdom Viridiplantae; phylum Streptophyta; class Magnoliopsida; order Asterales; family Campanulaceae; genus Codonopsis; species Codonopsis lanceolata. Next base: position 52,095,964 of record CM028380.1, read on the forward strand.
GAAATAACATGCTACATGTTATTGGAGTTGAGATGCATATTCTATATGATATGGATGACTTTATGATGAATGATGTAGAACTATGTTCTATGTGTCTATGGATAAAAATTGGTTTATATTGAGAATTATATCATGAAATGATACATCATAAGTATGACATGGGATGTATATGTTTTATTTTGAGCATAGTACCATGCCATGACATTGCATCTTTAGTAGCTTACTAAATCATTATGACTTACTCGTTTACTTTGTTTTCCTTAGATTCGAACCGGGCTAGTAATTCGAAGGAATCCGCCGACTCTACGATAGAAGTGAGATTTGGTTTAGAAGGTTGCTACTATTATTATTTTTGTAACCTTGGTTTATTTGGAAGGACGTTTGGGAAGTGAAGTTATATAGACTTCAATATGTGTAGTAAGCTTGTGTTTTATTGGTTCTTGTATTATAAATTATTAGTACTTGTTTTGTGAGCTGACAAATGTTAGTCATGCCATGTTGGTATTCTTATACTGTTTCTACCCATCTTGAGTAATATTAATGTTGGTTGTTGTACTCCAGCATGTTTAGCCGTAGAGTGTGTAGACTAGAGTTGTAGACTTAGTTTAATGTTGGGTTCCGGCTGTAACGTCGCCGATGACTTGGTTATAATATTGTTTATAAAATTGTAATAGGGAGTTTGTAGTATGTGCCCAATGTTGCGTCACGTGCGTCAAATTTTTTTGGGCCGAGAGATTTACTATCTCTTTAGTTGCTTTGTATTTCAGAGCTTGTTAGCTCGGGTCCATTTAAGTTATTCACTTCCGCATTTGTTGAGTCGTTGGTGTATCGCTGTTATAGCCTTACCCATTGCTTGCTAATTGTGTGTTCTGACGGTACGACCTTGGGGTCTCGTATTGGGATCCGGGTCGGGTCGTCACAGTGGGTAAGAGAGGAATAAAGATTACATGAGTAATAGAAGAGGAAGAACTTTGAATTTTGGAGACCTCAAGGCAGTAATCCATGAAGTTCTTTCTTTGGAAGAAATTGGCTATAAGGAGTATTTTTTTTCAAAACTCTGATACCATGTTAATTTGTAATTTGATATGCGGAATTGAAGGTATTTTGATATATATGAATTGTGTGATAATATGGATTACAGTAGGGGGTATATATATTGGTTTACATAAGGGAAACCAACTAAGAAAAGGAAATACAAAAGAAATAGGAAACTAGGATTAACTATAATAATTGACAAGAGAATTACAGACGCTACCCTCCTAGTTTAGGTTTATTGGTGCCAGGTCCTTGTAGTTTCTGAGTCAGCTGCTTTGTCTGAAACATCATGTTGGAGCTTGGTGGATCTGTGATTCTTATCAACTCCAAAATCCAGATTGCATTATTTAGGATTAGTAAGGTAACGCTTAATTATTTAGGAACTAAAGCTAAGGTTGTGGGAAATGTCATCACAATAAAAACATATTACATATGTGGATCAGGGCAATCCAATAATACAGTCTATGTCAATTGATTCTGACATATGTGGATATACTCTCTCATTTTACTTGGACTACTATGTTACGGATTCATAAAGCAATCATGTAATTGTTTATACTCCTTAGTCCTTACAAAAACAAGAAATGGTTCATCTTCTTTCTTCTTCCCCAAATACGGCTACTAGGTTTCTTTGATCAATTTGATTGGCTAAGCTATTATATATAAAAATTAATTGACTATTGCTCGCAATATTATTTTTCAAATGTGTTGCATGTTAGTATTACGTTAAATTTGAAATCAAAATGCAAGTACAATAATGCGGCGCCAAAGCTCAATTACTCACGAAGAACAAACCTCCAAATAGCCTAAAGCATTTTGTACATGGGTTTCTTTTGTACAATCTTAACAATCAATATATTGAAACTAACGGTAAGTTAAAGTAGGTACTCACAAGTTAACCACAAAAGTATATGTGGACGGTTTGGTTTGTTTAAGTAAAGCAGATGGTGTGAATATTTGTTATATATTTAGTTTCCTTGTTTCCTATATATTACCCTAAGGGATCTTCACTTGGTTCATATATAAACAAACTATTGTGCATCTTTTCGGTAACGTAATGTTGGTAGGTGTCTGTTTTGGTTCCTGCAGTGATGAGTTTACAGAATAGATGAAGATCCACGAGATTGTCAATCTCTGTCCTTAAGACAAAAACTTGCACCGTGTATGGAATGGACGGGTGCTGCAAGTGAGTCTCCCATGGTTTTGGAATCTTACGTGATTGAAGAGGCCAATCCTTCAACCTTCAATCACCGACAAATCTGAACACAGCTGTTGTATCTCTGTTAGGGCATAAGGTGGTGTGTAGAAAGAGAGAGTTTTTCGTTTAAAAAAATGTGTTTCATGCAGTATATATGTGGTAGTTGGGAGATGGAAGTTAGGAGCAGTTGGCATGTGTCCGAAACAAACACAACCGTAGCGGTTCGGTGTGTCAAAAATGGACACAACCGTAGCGGTTGGGTGTGTCTGAAACGGACACAACCGTTTCAGATAATAACCGTCAATAACTACCGGTTGTCTGCGACCTGTTGTGCTGTAACTATTCTGTTAGACAGAACCGGTTCACAGGTTCAAAAGGGGACACACACAGCTTGAAATAAACTGGTAGCAAAAAGATAGGGTTCAAGCCAAGCCAGCCAGCAAAGCCGGGTCGGGCGAGCGACGGCGCGCACGCGCGTGTGTTTGGACCTGCACTTAGCTAGGTCTTCTCTCCTACACAAAAGTGTAGTGGTCCAAGGGCCAAATGTAAAGCCTAAAAGCTCTACTTTATAAAGTAGAGTTGCTTTCTTCTTATTCCCAATGTGGGATTCCCACTTCCTTCCTTTACATGACTTGCATATTCAATTATGTTGAAACATGGTTCCAACAATCCCCCACATTGAATGAGATATCATGTAAGTTGATGACATATTGATATTTACAGAGATACAACTGAAAGTAACTGTACTGGAATAGGTGGCTTTTGTCTTTGAACCTTTCCTTTTGATATACTATTGGGATGACTTACTAATTAGTGGCTTGAATGTCTTGAACTGATTAGTGTTTGATGTCAACCAAGACAATAATAATCATACAGCTACCCTCAAACATGGTGTGATTCGTCGTTTGTGTTCATTTTGGCCTTGAACGATACCTGGTTATGTGAATGTTTGGTGGAGAATTTCAGCCTCTAAATTCTCATAAGATCGGCCAGTCTTACATTCACATAGGTGATTGCCTATAAGGAGTTGTTCTGTCAGAATTCCGCTTGACGAGTCAAGTCATAGGAATCATTAAAAGCAATGCTTATCCTTTACCATGACAGATAACACTAGTGTGTTTCACCATAGGAATGGGTAGGAGTTAAATCATTTAGTGTTAACTTCAAGATTAATTTAGTTGGGTTGTCCCTTTGAACCTAGACCATGGGATCTCCAATCAGCTAGGTACGGTTTTTCGTTAAATTATTCTTTATTTCGTAGGCTTGAGGCTCATTCCTTTCGATGAGCTGCATACTTGCTCTCTAGACATACCTTTAGTTAGTGGATCCGCTAGGTTGTCTTTTGATCGAATATAATCGATGGTGATCACTCCATTTGAGAAAAGTTGCCTAGCGGTATTGTGACGCCTTCGTATGTGTCGTGATTTACCGTTATACATATTGTTTTGTGTCCTTCCTATTGCGGCTTGGCTGTCGCAATGGATGCATATAGCTGGTACTGGTTGTGGTCAAGCTGGAATATTTTCTAGGAAGTTTCGTAGTTGATCGTGTCTTAAATTTATACCTTGCAAGTGCACAAGACTATTGCAGAATAGTTTGGGAAGCAAGGGTCGAACCACAGAGACAAGAAGAATTCAAGTAGTAAGTATATCGGTAGCAATTAAACTAAGGGGGGTTTTTATTTTGTTTTATTTAATCTAATTTTACTCTACTAAAAAAGAAATCTAATTAACAAACTAAGTAGCAATCACATTTTATAAAGATCTTATGGAGGAGGGAAATCGAGGATTGGAGATTCACTTATATCTACTCTATTGCTTTCTAAGTGTAGTATCAATCAATATCTTGGGTTCGTTCACAAAAGATAGATATAGATTGTCAAATTATAATTTAGTCTCCATCCTAAATAATTCATTCAATCTATATCCTAAGAACAAGAACATATGAATTTCCTATATGTCACCTAGGAACATATATATGAACCTGACCCTAACTTCTCACTTTCATGCATTGATAAGGTCAATTAATCATAATGGTGAGCCAGTGTACGACATATGCATTTGGCCGTGCAGCTATCCGTACCTCTAGGTCTTTACTACTTGCGATTCCATTCATTTGGTCAAAGCTAGACAGTAAAGAGGTTGATAAACATCATGATCAACAAGAATTGAATGAATAAAAATATATTAAGCAATAGATTCGATACAAGTTACCTCCCAATTCTTAGATTAATGGACGATTAGTTCATTCTTGAAGATGAACCAAACAGCGGGATGAAGGAATACATGATTCGATCTTCAAAACTATAATTACAACTACTAAACTATGTATTACAAACTAAAATCGGTGTTAGAACCGTCTACTAATTATTCTTGGCCGTCCTTTTGCTTTGGCTACCGTCTTCTATATATATCAAGGTGTTTTAGGAGAAGGAGGAGGTTCAATCCAGGTGAAACACCCGTAAGTCGGTTTCTGGGTACCTTGCGGGGGCAAGGTCCTGGAAGATTGCGGCCGCAAGGCCTTGTTCCTGCTGAGGTTGCACGTTGGAGACCTTGCGTGGAAAGGTCTCAGACCCCTTGCGTCCGCAAGGTGTCCAAACTCTCTTATGTCTTCTTTTCAATTATTGCACTTTGCACTCTTCCTCGAAATCTTCATTATAAGTGTTGTAAATCCCATAATTTCACCTAAAACCATGAAACTCACAATATAGCTCAAAAACACATATTAGTAGCCAAAAGCCTCATGAAATTGCTATTTCTAAGTTATAAAAGTACATGATAAAGATGTATAAAATGCATCTATCAAATACCCCCAAACTTAGACTTTGCTCGTCCACGAGTAAACATTACTTATAAATACAAAAGCAATCAAAATACAAAAATTAAGAAAATCTTTTTGGAGGGTGACACTATTTACACTTCTCTAGAAACCCACAAACTCAAGGATACTTTCACGAGCGACTCGACAATGCAAATAAATAGAAAAACTAATAAAAGCAAGTAAAAATTACTCTAGCAGCAATAAATACAAAATAAATAAAACAAAAATCTTTTTGGTTTCAATCTCAAGTCACAAAGGCACGGCATATCATAGTTGTCTCAGAAAGATGCTCACTACATATGTGCAGGCATAAAGAATATTCGAAATGCTACCGTTCTTAATTTCTCGAAAACAATCTGACTTATACTCGAAATGCTATTGTTCTTAATTTCTCCGTGTGTGTGTGATAACCAGACATAAAGAATATCTTAACTTAAACAGTTTTACTTAGCAAAGCACAACATTCATTCTAAAATCAGGATTTTCAATAAAACTAATACAACACCGAATATGTGATCTACCATCCGAACCCGGTCTATTACAGGAAGAGCTAGAAAACACCAAGGATTTCAAATACTTATACATCCATCCCATGCACTTCCTATGTATGACATACAATGCTTTCATACCTCAATTACTTGCAATAGCTAAGATTATGCTAACACATTGAGCTTGCAAATAATGTGAATATATGAAGTGGTGATCAATTCACATGTAATGCAATCAAATCAACCAACACAAGCATTGTAATGTAAGACCTTGGTGTTGGGGGATATGATAGAAAGGGAATAGAATACAAAGTGAGAGAGCAAGACTACCCTTAATCCCAAATACTTCCAAACAAAAGGAATTTTTTCCCAATTAGGCTAGGACCTGCAAAGACCACAAGTGGGGACTTTTCCCCCAAACTTGTTTTGTACAATATATCAAGCTAAAAATAAGTAGTGTTCTATCATTTTCTTGAAAGCTATGCTTTCATCAAATCTTCTTCCATTTTTTCTTGAAAGCGAATTGTTTTTTTTTTTTTTTTTTTGATTACTTTCATTTAAATCTTCTTCCACTCTTCTTCTTCGAAGTCGAAGTCTTTTAAGAAGAAGTCTTTTCTAAAATGACTTTTCTAACTGAAAAATGGTCTCATAAAATTAATTCCCCACCCACATCCTACTCCGATCTCTCAAAGGGTAGGCTTAAGTGTATAGACTTTAGGGTTAAGTTAATGTGGGTTAAAGAAACGAAGTCGAATGAGGGTTCAATGTGTGCTTAACACACTCCATTCTTTTAATAAAGCTCAAAGGGGACACTAAGGATATTTTTAGTAAGGTTGGGAAATATTTAAGCTCAAACGATCCAAAGATGACCTATATCATATTTTAATGCCAAAATACTCATGCAGTTTTTAAGAACGCAAAACACATAAAATATCATATCCATCATGAAAGTTGTGGAATTGAAGATTTAGCATCACTGGATTTCACATAAGCATTCGCTAGAAAGGAGGTAGGGGCAATCAAGACTAACATACAGACACGATTTAAAAGTGTGCTTGAGATATATTAGCAAGAAAAATCCAAGGGATCTAACTATCATGCAATTGACCCTAGATTACAATTTAATGCAACAATCATGTCAGGATGGCTATTCATCATATTCTTGTGCATATCTTGTTACTAATATGAAATGTGTGCTATAAACTTAGTAAAAATATTCAAATCAATCCATAATCATGATTGGTATAAGTGCACAAAGATTTGGAGAAAATCAAGAATTTTGCAGAATAAAGTAAATTCCAGAATGATCTATGAAAAAGTTATGTGGTTCATTACATTAACTCCTCATCGATTGAAGTGACCACACCAGGACTCGAGAATGAAAATTTTGAATTAAAATATTTTTTATTTTTTTGAAATTAAATTAGAGAGTAGTTGATGACCCAATTGATGATGGCCCCCCATAATGGGAACCCGAAAGAACCAAATATTATAGTATTCTGGTCAGGGCAACATCTCCTAAAATAAGAAAATATAAAAAGCAAGAAAATGGAGTGAGGAGAAGAGACGATAGAGGGGCAAAAAATTTTCCTCACCCTTAAAAACGTGGCCCAACTCCACTCTTCCTTAGGCTGGGACCTGCAAAGGCCCTGGGCTTAAAATTCCCCCTCCCCAAACTTAAATGTTATTTTGTTCTCAAAATTGAGGAATGTCCTATAAGAGGGTTGATGGAGGGGAAATATCAAAAGGACATAAATGGCCTGCCTAACGAAAGAGGAATAAACTTAGGCTTCGACTCATGATGAGTCGGGAGGAAATAACGAAGGAGGACGAAACTCGGGGATCGTGCCAGGTGGTAACCCATAATATGTGGAGACATTGTGCCCCACCTGGTTAACCCAACCAAAGAAATTAGTCTGGTCAGCGCGCATTTGCACCAACTGCTGATGAATCATTTGGTTATCTAACAAGATCTCCTCCTGCCTATTGGAGATAGCCTCCAAGGGATCCTCTTCCTCAATATGGCCTCCCCTTGAGGCTCATCACGTGGTTGGCGTGGGTGATAAAAAAAAAGCGTCGCAGTAATGTCGGGGACTGTCCGAACTCTCTCAGAATCTGGAGTCCAAACGACTCCAGCCCCACTACACAGTCCTGTAATCAAACTTGGGAAAACAAATCATGGGTTTGTCTTACCCCTAATGAGAGTCTGAATCTGGGTGTTGATCAGACGCCCCATATCAACAGACCCACCGGTCAGGAGGGTGTAGATCAAAACGACTTTATGCCAAGACACCGTGTGCTGGTGGCTGGAAGGCATAAGACGTGCACACATAAATTTGAACACGACCTTGGCCGTGTTTGTCAAATGGGACTCGTCCATGGTACGGGGGCCAAATGGTAGACCTTAATGAAAGGTCCAAACCGTGTCAGGTGTTGTGATAGCTGCATTTAACACCGGGAGAGGGACAGAATTGACGATATGAATACTGTACTGGTCAGTACCCATCGCAAAATTAAGGGTGCCGAAATAACGATTAATACTATATGGTGAAAAGTCGACATCCCTACCACTAACAACACTAATGTCATGTACCTCGCCATAAATAGAAATACGTCCGTTGGCGTAGAATTCACGGACTATGGCCACGATGGCCACACCCGGAGGCGCACAAAGAAGGCCCCACCTTCGCCGGGCGAAGTGGGTAGGGAGAGCAAAGTCTTTAGCCTTAAATCCCCTCTCAGGCATTATGCTTTTGGAGAGCTTCCTAGTGTAGCTCTCCGATGCCTCAAAAGACACGAACCTAGTGGGGTCATACTCTTGCTCCTCCTATTGGGAACGGGACAAAGAAGGTCCAGTGTTTCTACGCTTAGGAGCCATTATAGGGACAAAAATAATTAAATCTACTCTCTAACAATTAAAATAAAACAACCTAACTAAAACAACTAAAGCATGCACGTAAACAACTAACACTTTTTCTATCACCCTAGCATGCAAAAGTTTGACAGATCCAAAATTTAAATAGAGGAAGGATAGAAGATACGTGGATTGCAATGCTTTAACTGTATTAGAGGGTTGGTCGGGATTCCGAAGCTTCAACGTCAGCAACAATGGCAACAACTATCCTTCACAACTTTTGAATGAAGTGAGATGGAAGGTGGAGATGATGAGGATAGCTTGAAGAAGAGAGAGGACTATCACTTGAAACTTGGCCGGAATTTGAAAGAGCTTCGCCAGAACTTTTTGGGAGAGAGAGATTGATTGCCGGAGGTTTTGGGGAAGATTTGAAGGCTGAAATGCCGTCTATTCTGGAACTGCCTCGATTCAGCTTATAAAGGAGGCCTTGCGGCTGCAAGGTGTGTATACCTTGCGTCCGCAAGGTACCCAGTCAAAGGGCACGGAAGATAATGCAAGGCTTGCGGGGGTAAGTTCCGGAGGCTTGCAGCTGTAAGGGTCACGCGTTTTCTGCTATTAATAAGGCCTTACGGCCACAAGGGTCACAGATTGTGCCTTGGGAAGCTGTTTCACAAATTTTGGGTAGTTCTTCATTTAAGTCCTTCCGTTACGTTCCGTTAAGGTCATTTCTTTTATGCACTCTGAAAATTCTACAAAATTTCTACACTAAAATATTATAAACATATAAATACAACACTAAGATGCTTTTCTCTCTCAAACTTGAATCAAGCCAATACTGGAAAACATTTAATTTAAATGCCCATAATCAAATAAGATGGAGAACAACATCTTCAAATTACACTACGAAAACAATTAAAATTTCATCAAAGTGGGTTGCCTCCCACCTAGCGCATTTGTTTAATGTCTTTGGCTCGACCTAACTGTAAACCTATTCTCTCGGGGGCTCAGTGTCAAAGAGACGAATGTGTTCTATTGTTCTCTCTAATGACATGGGTTCAAAATAAGGTTTGAGTCGATGACCATTAACTTTAAATATCTCATCAGTCTTTGGGTTTTTGATATCAACTGCTCCATGCAGGTAAATTTGTACTATAATGAAAGGACCAGACCATTTCGATTTCAGCTTTCCTGGGAATAATCTAAGTCTAGAATTAAAGAGAAGCACTTTTAAACCAGGACGAAATAATTTTTGAGAGATTCTCATATCATGGCATCGTTTGGTCTTTTCTTTATAAATTTTCGTATTCTCATACGAATTTAACATATGCTCTTCTAACTCATTTAACTGATAAATTCGTTGTTTACCGACTAAAGCTAGATCAAAGTTAAGGGTTTTAATGGCCCAATATACCGTATGTTCAATTTCTACTAGAAAATGGCATGCTTTGCCGTACACCATCCGATAAGAACTCATACCTATTGGGGTTTTATACGCAGTTCAATAAGCCCAAAGAGCATCTTTAAGTTTTGGTTCCCAATCTTTACGATTTGGTCTAACAGTCTTTTCAAAGACTACCTTTATCTGTCTATTACTTACTTCTACTTGGCCAGAAGTCTGAGGATGATACGGTGTATCCAACTTGTGAGTCACACCATGTTTTCTAAGGCACACATTCAACAAACGATTAGTGAAGTGCGTTCCTTGATCACTAATTACTGCTTTCGGTACTCCATATATACCGAGAAAATATATCTTCCAAAACCTTGCAAACTATTTAGCCATCATTATTTGGGGTAGCAATGACTTCTATCCATTTTGACACATAATCAACAACAACTAAAATATATTCACATCCATTTAAGACTGGAAAAGGACCCATAAAGTCAATACCCCATACATCAAAAATTTCGACAACTAAATTGTTATGCAAGGGCATCTCATTCCTTTACTAATCTCACCGGTCTTTTAATGTTTATCACATGTTTTGCAAAATATTTCAGAATCTTTAAAAATGGTAGGCAATATAAACCAGATTGCATGATTTTCCTAGCAGTTTTAATGCCACTAAAATGACCACCACAAGAGTACTCATGACAGAATGCCAAAATACTTTGTTGTTTTTGGTTTGGAATACATCTTCTAATTATGGAGACTGAACATATTTTGAATAAATAGGGTTCTTCCCAAAAATAATATTTAGCATCTGTTAAAAATTTCTTTCTTTGATAAAAATCAAAATTGGGATTAATAATATCTGCAACATGGTAGTTAACAAAATCGACGTACCAAGGTTCAGAATTTTTAACTGCTTACAGTTGTTCATCAAGGAAATCTTCATTCATAGGAATTTTATTATCAAGAAGTTGACGTTCAAGTAAAGGTAAAAATTCCAACCTAGACAAATGGTCGGCAACAATATTTTCCGTTCCCTTTTTATCTTTAATAGCAATGTCAACTTCTTGCAATAATAACATCCATCTAATGAGTCTAGGCTTGGCCTCTTTCTTACTCAAAAGATATTTTAGGGCTGCATGATCAGATAATATAATAACTTTTGAACCTAGCAAGTAAGATCGAAAATTTTCTAGTGCAAATACAACTGCTAAAAATTCTTTTTTAGTGGTTGTATAATTGAGTTGTGCATCATTCAATGTCCTAGTCTCATAATGAATCACATGGGGTTTCTTGTCTACCCTTTGTTCTAACATAGCTCCAACTGCAAAATCTGATGCATCGCACATGATCTCGAAAGGGAGAGACCAATCAGGGCTGGCTAAAATAAGACCTGTTGTTAATTGTTCTTTTAACAAATTAAATGCATTCAATCATTCTTGATCAAAAATAAATTTGGTATCTTTTGTTAAACGATTACATAGAGATTTACATATTTTTGAAAAGTCTTTTATAAATTAAAAACCTGCATGTCCTAGAAAACTTCTAACACCCTTGACTGTAGTTGGGGGAGGTAATTGTGATATGACTTCAATTTTAGCTTTATCAACCTCAATTCCTTTGTTAGACACAACATGACCTAAAACTATAACCATGAAATGACTTTTTTCCCAACTTAGGGTCAAATTAGTTTCGCAGCATCTTTTTAGAACCGATGTTAGATTTTTTAGACAATTATCGAAAGAATTTCTGAATATTGAGAAATCATCCATAAACACTTCCACACATCTTTCAACTAAATCGGAAAATATAGAAATCATGCATCATTGAAAAGTAGCTGGGGCATTACATAATCCAAAAGGCATCCTTCTAAAAGCAAAGGTACCAAAGGGACAAGTAAAAATGGTTTTCTCTTGATCTTCCGGTGCAAGTGGAATCTAATTATAAGCGAAAAAACCATCAAGAAAACAATAATAATCATGGACAGCTAATCTTTCAAGGATTTGGTCAATGAAGGGCAAAGGAAAGTGATCTTTCTTCGTTGTCACATTTAGTTTCCTCAAATCAATGCACATTCTATAACCAGTTATAGTTCTAGTGGGAACTAACTCATCTTTCTCATTTTTAACAACATTAATTCCTGATTTCTTTAGAACTACTTGAACTGGGCTAGCCCATTTACTATCATATATCAGGTAAATTATAACCGCACCAAGAAGCTTAAGCACTTCTTTCCTAACTGCTTCTTCCATATGGGGGTTAAGTCTTCTTTGACGTTCTCTATAAGGTTTGCTACATTCTTCCAAATGAATTCTATGCATACACATAGATAATTCAACTTCAGGAGGGATTTAATAGTTGGGATAAACTTAGGAATTTCCAGTTTAACTTTTTCTTTTTCATCCTCCTTAGGAATTTCTTCTTTAACTTTATCTTCATCAAGTTCTATTTTATTCATCTCTAGTTTAGGACTTTCTACTTCTTCTTTATTTTCACTGTCATTTTTAAGAGCTTCTAATCTCTCATTCTCTTTTCTAGCATCTTCCTCTTGGAGTTCTCTTTCTAATTCTTCTATGTCGATTCTTACATCGGAGAAGGTTCTATCATCATGTTCTTCTCTTAACATTTCTTTCTCTAACTCATCATCATTTAAATTTGCTTCAAAGCTTTGGGCTGTAAGATTTTCAATTTCATCAATTGAGAAACATGCATTCATGTCACTTGGTCTATCTAACGCATCAAAAACTGAAATTTCTACAGTTTCTCCTATAACTGACATCGATAACTTACCATTCTTCACATTTATCATGGTGTTGGCTGTGGCCATAAATGGTTTTCCTAACAAAATAGGAACTTCATTATTCGTGCATATCTTTCTTTCCATCTCTAGAACCACAAAGTCGACTGGGATGATCAATTTATCTACTTGCACTAGAATGTCTTCTACTATTCTCAAAGGATGTTTGACCGAACGATCGACTAACTGTAAAGACATAGTAGTGGGTTTTAATTCACCCAATCCTAATTGTTTATAGACAGCGAAAGGCATTTAATTGATACTCGCTCCTAAATCTAGCATAACTTTCATCTTTTTCGAACTATCCAAGGAAACTTGGATATTAAAACTACTTGGATCTTTTAATTTAGGGGAGTTTAGGTTGTAATATTGCACTAACGTTTTCAGAAACAATTATTTTCTCATTCTTTTCGAATTTGTGCTTCCTAGAATGGAGATCTTTTAAAAACTTGACATAGGATGGGATATTTTTGATGACATTGAGCAAAGGGAGGTTAATATTCACTTTGGACAACATATTATAAATTTTCGTAAATTGCTTATCAATCTTGTTTTTCATTAACCTACCAGGAAATGGTATTGGAGGAACAAATGGTGGAGAAGCAACATATGGTTCCTCAAGAGGTTCTGCCTCTTTTTCTTTTTCTTGGTTGTCTTTTACTTGGATATCTTCACCTTTATCTTTTTCTTTTTCTTGAACTTCTTTACCATATTTTTCTACATTATCAGGAATATCTGTAGATTGAGTAGGATTACTTACCTCTTATCCAATGATTCTACCACTTCGTAGAGTAGTGATAGATTTTGCTTATTTTGTTTGACTGGGGAACTTTCCTTCTTCTCTTCCTTGAAATTTTGCAAGTTCTTTCTGTAAACTTTCTACAGTTTCCAATAAATATTTATGAAGAGCAATTTGTCCACTATTTAATCCTTTTGATTTTGGAGCTTCTTCAATCTGTAACTGTCCTTGCTTAGGAAATTTGTTGAGGCTGTAAGGGCTTATTTTCTCCACACGAAAAGTTATGGTGATTCTTCCAACCTGGATTATATGTGTTGGAAAATGGATCATTCCTTTGCCTTGGAGGGTACATATTCATCGCGTTAGCCTGTCCAGGATACACAACACTAGATGGACACAAGTTAGTAGCATGAGAATTTAATCCACAAATAGTACATGCTTCTTGAATTTGTGACTTCAAGTGTTCTATTTGTGCCTTCAATTGTTCTATTTATGCCCGAGTGTTAGTATCAGACCTATCTTGAACTCGAAACAAACTTCTATTTTTACCTCTTATACTTTTCTGTTGGGAATTTGCACTTAACATCTCAAACAAATTTTCTAATTCGGCTGGTATCATTCTATTAATAAAACCAACGGCTGCACTATCAACCATAGTTTGCAAGGCAGGTGAAAGAGCATGATAAAACTGAGTTACTAACACATCTTAAGATAGATTATGATAGGGACATAAAATAAGTAAATTTTTAAATCTATTCCATGCTTCATGGAATGTCTCTCCTGGTTCTACTTGAAAAGCCATAATTTGCTTCTTATAATCCGAAAGAGATGCATGTTGATAGAATTTTCCCATGAATAAATCATATAATTGAGCCCATGTACAAACACTTCTAGGTGCTAAATTCATAAACCATCTTCTCGCTACATCTTTTAATGCACATTGAAAGTATCTCATTTTTATCTGATCTTCCGTCAGTCCTCCTAACGGAAAATTATCAGTCATAAAACTATATTCTTTAACAAAAGTTACTGGATCTTCAGATGGCAATCCATGAAATGAGGGCAACATGTTATAAAAATGACCTTTAAGTTCAAAGTTTCTTACCACTTCTGGTAAAACTAGACATGATAGTATTGTATTCAACATGGGACGACTATAATCATTTATAGTTCTTTGATTGATTATCACTTCCATATTTCTATCAGCGAGTTCCTTTCTTCTTTGATTTATATTTACCGGAGGAATTGGATTTTCAAGATATTGATTATTGATGTTATCCATTGGAGGATCAACCAGAGGATCATCTCAATCAAACTGTTCTTGATTAACAGACTGGTTTTTCAAATTATCAGGGTCTTCCTAATTCTTATCAATATTATTTATATTTTGATTTAACTCTGCCAGCTTGGGGTTTAGAGATCTACGATCGTGCATAAAATACTAAAATTAAAAGCAAATAAAAACGAATAAAAATTAAAACTAGAAAATAAAAATATTTTTGCATTTTTTTAATAAAAACTGAATTTAAAGACAACGCTACCAACAAACTAGCTAGAAAACTAGCTTGTCCCTGGCAATGGTGCCAAAAACTTGATCGTGTCTTAAATTTATACCTTGCAAGTGCACAAGACTAATGCAGAATAGTTTGGGAAGCAAGGGTCGAACCACAGAGACAAGAAGAATTCAAGTAGCAAGTATATCGGTAGCAATTAAACTAAGGGGGGTTTTTATTTTGTTTTATTTAATCTAATTTTACTCTACTAAAATAGGAAATCTAATTAACAAACTAAGTAGCAATCACAGTTTATAAAGATCTTATGGAAGAGGGAAATCTAGGATTGAGGATTCACTTATATCTACTCTATTGCTTTTTAAGTATAGTATCAATCAATACCTTGTGTTCGTTCACAAAAGATAGATATAGATTGTCAAATTATAATTCAGTCTTCATCCTAAATAATTCATCTAATCTATATCCTAAGAACAAGAACATATGAATTTCCTATCTGTCACCTAGGAACATATATATGAACCTGACCCTAACTTATCACTCTCGTGCATCGATAAGGTCAATTTATCATAATGGTGAGCCAGTGTACGACATATGCATTTGGTCGTGCAGCTATCCGCACCTCTAGGTCTTTACTACTTGCGATTCCATTCATTTGGTCAAAGCTAGATAGTAAAAATGTTGATAAACATCATGATCAACAGGAATTGAATGAATAAAAATATATTAAGCAATAGATTCGATACAAGTTACCTCCCAATTCCTAGATTAATGGACGGTTAGTTCATTCTTGAAGATGAACCAAACAGCAGGATGAAGGAATACATGAATCGATCTTCAAAACTATAATTACAACTACTAAACTATGTATTACAAACTAAAATCAGTGTTAGAACCGTCTACTAATTATTTCTGGCCGTCCTTTTTCTTTGGCTACCATCTTCAATATATATCAATGTGTTTTAGGGGAAGGAGGAGGTTCAATCCAGGTGAAACACCCGTAAGTTGGTTTCTGGGTACCTTGCGGGGGCAAGGTCTTGGAAGATTGCGGCCGCAAGACCTTGTTCCTGCTGATGCTGCACGCTGGAGACCTTGCGGGGGCAAGGTCTCAGACCCCTTGTGCCCGCAAGGTGTCCAGAACTCTCTTCTATCTTCTTTTCAATTATTGCACTTTGCACCCTTCCTTAAGATCTTCATTAAAAGCTTTGTAAATCCCATAATTTCATCTAAAACCCTGAAACTCACAATATAGCTCAAAAACACATATTAGTAGCCAAAAGCCTCATGAAATTGCTATTTTTAAGTCATAAAAGTACCTGATAAAGACGTATAAAATACATCTATCAGTAGCCATTCGGCTTCTTTCGCTGTTTTATCTAAAGCGATAAATTCTAATTCCATTGTAGATCTTGCGATGCAAGTCTGTTTGGAAGATTTTCATGCGATAGCACCACTACCAAGTGTAAATACAAATTCACTTGTGGATTTTGAGTCGTTAGTATCGGATATCCAGTTGGCGTCACTGTAACCTTCTATTACTGCTAGATACCTGGAATAGTGCAACCCATAGTCTTTAGTATATCGAAGATACCTAAGGACTCTTACAATAGCCTTCCAGTGATCATGTCTGGGATTGCTATTAAATCTACTTAATTGATTAACTGTTTGAGCAGTATCTGGTCGCGTACAATTCGTGAGATACATAAGACTTCCAATGACACGAGAGAATTCATTTTGAGATACACTTTCGTGTAGGTTCTTTTTGAGATGAAAGTTTGGGTCAATTGGAGTTTTTGCAATACGATTATCACCATTGCTGAATTTCTCCATTAATTTCTCAATGTAATAAGATTGTGATAATATTATTTCCTCGGATGTTCTAGATATTTTAATACCTAAGATGACATCAGCTATCCCAAGATCTTTCATGTCGAACCTGTTGGCCAACATTTTTTTGGTGTCCTTGATCATGTTGTTGTTACTGCCTATGATGAGCATGTCATCTACGTAGAGGCAGATAATTACGTAACCATGTTGTGTATTTTTGGCGTACACACATTTGTCAAATTCGTTGATCTTGAACCCATTTGCAAGTACTATGTCATCAAAACGTTTATGCCATTGTTTTGGTGCTTGCTTTAATCCGTACAACGATTTGACCAATCGACATACTTTCTTTTCATTGCCCGGAGCTATGAATCCTTTTGGTTGATTCATATAGGTTTCTTCTTCGAGTTCCCCATTTAGGAAAAGCAATCTTAACATCCATTTGATGTATTTCAAGACCGTGCAGAGCTGCAAATGCAATAAGTAGTCGAATCGACGTAATTTGAGTTATAGGGGCATAAGTGTCAAAATAATCAACACCTTCTTTTTGATGAAACCCTTTTACGACCAATCGTGCTTTATACTTATCAATGGAACCATCGGGTTTTAATTTTCATTTTTAAATCCATTTACAGTCCAATGGTTTGTATCCCTTCGGAAGATCAACTAATTCCCAAGTGTGGTTTTGCATAATGGAAGATATTTCGCCATTAATGGCTTCTTTCCATTGAGGAGCTTCTGGAGTAGACATTGCTTCTTTGAACGTGCGAGGTTCATTGTCCACTATAAATGTGGTCACAAAGTCAGGTCCGAAGGTTTTAGTTATTTTTGCCCTTTTGCTCCTTCTAGGTTCATCATCTTGTTCAGCTGGACGGTCATCTTGGATGATGTCCATGGGAACAATGTCCGTGGGGGCCTCGTTCTCACTTTCGCTTGTGTTCCAAGGAAATGAGCGTTTTCCATTATTATTATTTTTTAATGGAAATATGTTTTCAAAAAATGTGACATTTCTTGATTCTAATTTTGTATTTACTTCAATATTTGGATTTTTAGACTTGTGCACTAAAAACCTATAGGCACTACTCCAAGCTGCATATCCTATGAAGATAAAATCCACAGTTTTTTGACCGATTTAAACCTTTTTAGGTAATGGTGCTGCTACTTTGGCCATGCACCCCCACACTTTGATGAATTTGTTGGAAGGTTTTCGACCGTTCCATAATTCATAAGGAGTTTGCTTCAATTTCTTGTGTGGTAGCTTATTGAGCAAGTAATTTGCTGTGAGCACTGCCTCCCCCCACATTTCGTCGGGTAGGCCATATTGAATTAATAGTGAATTCATCATTTCTTTAAGTGTACGATTTTTCCTTTCCGCAATCCCATTGGATTGTGGAGTATAAGGAGGAGTAACTTGATGAATTATTCTATGTGCTGCACAAAAGTCTTTAAAAGGATGTACGTATTCACCTCCTCGATCAGATTTGAGAATTTTTATTTTTGTCTCAAGTTGATTCTCGACTTCATTCTTGTACATTTTAAATGCCTCAAACGCTTCATCTTTACTATTTAGCAAGTAAAGATGACAATAATGTGTACTATCATCAATAAAGGTGATGAAATAATTTTTTCCGCCACATGATTCTATGGATTTAAAATCACATAGGTTGCTATGAACTAGCTCTAATGGTCTAGTGTCACGTTGTATTGTTTGAAAGGAGGTTCTTATTTGTTTGGCCTCAACGCATATTTAACATTTTTCCTTAGTGTTGATTCGTGCTTTTGGAATTAATTCCATTTGCATTAATATTCGTATAGATTCATGGTTAACATGACCTAATCTAAGGTGCCAAATATTAGAGTGCTCAAGCAAGTAAGAAGAAAATGCAGTCACTGTGTTATTAATAATACTATTGTTGGGTGGGGTTACCACCATTACATTGCATTTGAACAAGCCCTCATTGAGGTAACCCTTGCCCATAAAAACTCCACTCTTACTTAGTACAAACTTGTCGGACTCAAAGACCAACTTGAACCCATGCTTTATTAAAAGGGAGCCAGAGATTAGGTTTTTTCTAATATCTGGGACATTGAGGACATTGGTAAGCACCAATTCTCGTCTGCTGGTCATCTTCAATGTAACTTTCCCTTTGCCTTCCACGCCAGAGGTGGAGGAGTTGCCCATAAACAGCTTCTCGCCGGACGTCACTTTTGAGTAGGAAGAGAACATCTTCGCATCACCACATATGTGACGTGTCACCCCGGTGTCCACGTACCATTCACGACCCGTACCGACCATGTTTATCTCGGAAACCACGCATATCATGCTGATGTCATCATCAACTATGTTGGCTTCTCAGCGAACTCGTTTCTTCCCACGGCACTCGGCAGCTTTGTGGCCTTTCTTGTCGCAGTTAAAACATTTCCCTTTGAACTTGCACTGCTTATGTTGTTTAGACGTCCCTTCACTGGAGCTTTTACGCTTCCCGTTCCTGGAGTCTTGTTCCACCACATGTGCCCCTTCAATGGGACGAAGCTGCTTCTTGTCGACCACCTGGTTATTTTGCTCGATCCTTAACTTGAGAATCAGATCCTCCAATGACATGTCTTTGCGCTTGTGCTTGAGATAGTTCTTGAAGTCCTTCCAAGCGGGAGGTAGCTTCTCGATCATTGCTGCAACTTGGAATGCTTCATAAATAATCATTCCTTCAGTCGCTATCTCATGCAATATCAGTTGGAGTTGCTGAACCTGCGTCATTACACTTTTAGAATCATTCATACAAAATTCTAAAAACCTAGCAACTACGAATTTCTTCGAGATGGCATCCTCGGTTTTGTATTTCTTTTCTAATGATTTCCAAAGGTCTTTTGTCGTCTTAAATGGGTTGTATACATCGTATAACGAGTTATCCAGTCCATTTAAGATATAGTTCCTGCAAAGAAAGTCAGAGTGCTTCCATGACTCGACAGCAGCCACGGTGGTTCGGTCTAATTCCCCTTCTTTCAAGATAGGGGTTGTTTCTTTCAGGAACTTCGACAGGTTCAGCGTCGTCAGGTAGAAGAGCATTTTTTGTTGCTAGCGTTTGAATTCTGAGCCAACAAACTTTTTCGAGCTTTCACCATGAGTGTGGACGGTGGGGTGCAGCATTTGAGTTGCTGCCACAAGCTGTTTTACAGCAGCGGGTTCCTTTCCAGTGTTGGAAGTCATAATGCACACAATACAATGATTAGTAATATGCTAAGTTGTATGAAACACTTTTAATTCTATATAGTCAACAACCAAAAAATAATAGACTTTTCTATGTAGTCAATACTGTTTTATTTATGTGAAACAGATTAAACTCTTTACGAATATACTGTTATAATTAATACAGCTATCTATAAGTTTGTAAGAGTGTTGATTACAGATTTACTAAACAATATAAGGTAAACATGCAAACAGGCTTATTAGTTTTCCAAAACAGGCTGATCACGGATTTGGAAAATAGAACCTGATTGATCAGTTTTGTAATAACAAACTGATCAGTATCATAAAACTGGTCATAGAATGTATGCTGAAACAGACAGATCTCCTGAGAATGATTAAAACAGGTTGTGTTACAGATTCCTGTAACTCAGACTCATGGTCACAGAGTGTGGACAAAAACATAAAATAGAAGAAGAAATTCAGCTACTGTTCTGCAGAGAAGATCAAACCAAAAATATTTTTGTCTAAAGAAAAATCTGTGTTTCATGCAGCATATATGTGGCAGTTAGGAGCAGGACAGAACCGGTTCACAGGTTCAAAAGGAGTCACACACAACTTGAAATGAACTGTGGTAGCAAAAAGATATGGTTCAAGCCAAGCCAGCTGGGTCGGGTCCGGTGGTGTGCTACATTGTGTTATCATCTTTCGAAAAATGCAACGTTAGTTGAGTCGATAAACCCGAAAACCCACTTAGTGTTATCATTCTTTAGACGACAGCTGGGTCGATAAACCTAAAAACCCACTTACATGACTCAAGAGCAATACTGTGTTATCGTCTTTTGCTACATTATGTTATCGTACGTAGAAGGGTTAAATTGCTTACCAAGTAATTGCAATCAGTTACAGCTTCTAGAGTCTAAAGACACACGTCAAGACTCATGAAGCAATATGTCAACTTTCAAAATTAACATCTCGTTATTAAGAATCGATTAATTGGTTGAGGACTTTAATCTGTCCTAGAATCAATGGGCTGGTTGGCGACCATTAGCACGCTTTAAGGATTTAACTAACTAATAGATGTGGATTTAAAGACAAATAGCCTATTTCGAGACTATTTCGTACTCTTGGACTCTGTGGCCCAATGGATAAGGCGCTGGTCTACGGAACCAGAGATTCTGGGTTCGATCCCCAGCAGAGTCGGCTTATTTTTTTTAAATGGGGTATCTGCAGCATCATGGCTATTGATGAAATTTAAGCCGCCAAGCACATGAAAAGTTTTTTTTCGTAAATTTATTATTTATGTAGTTAATATTTTCGCTCTAATAATTAATGCAGTCACTATTTTTTATTTTTATTTTCTATTCCAAAAATTTACTCCCTCCTTCCTTAAATTAATGTTTTTCTTTCTTTTTTTGCCCCTCCAAAAAATGTCTTGTTTTTAAGTTTCACTAGTACTCTTGTCCGCGTCGATGGCACGGCGTCAGTTTGTGAATTTATCAATAAATGAAGCAGATAATATGAAAATGAATTAATATTTACTTATAATTTGTCTAAGTTAATTATGATAAGAGTTAAAAAGAAAAAAAAATAAATATTTCAAATTACAAAACTTACGAATTTTTTGCATAAAATTGATTAATTAATTAAAATATCGAAAAGAAAAGGGATGTGAGTTTGGTGGAGGAAGGATTAGCGGCCACCAACCGTGAATAGTGAGGGGACTTGGAGAGAGAGGGGAGTAGTTGTTCAATCGCCGTTCACACATGTGAACTCGGGGAGTGATAATGACCGTAGGATTTCATTAAAAGAATCAATCTCAGTCCCTAAATAGCTTTAGTCAATTGCATATGTGCGACTATGAGCTATATTGTATTATAGACTAGATCTTCGTGCCCGTGCCTATGGCACAGTGCCAGTATATCTGATTTCGTCAATTAAAACGTCAACGTCTAAATAGAAGGTGCGATTTTTTAAAAAATAGTATAGTTGAGGGGTACATTACTTCAAGTGGTAGTTGAGGGGCGCTATTCGAACTCGACCCATAGTTGAGGGGGTTATTTGTAAGGAGTTATATGTAACCGACCTATGAACGTTTGATTTTGCGGTGGAATTAACCCCCTTGCCCAGATAGTCTCAGTCAATTAATTCAAGTGGTAGTTGAGGGGCGCTATTATATTAATGTAAGGTTGATGTTTTGTAAGGGGTAATGGTTTAAAAGATTAATCTCAGGGTGTGACTGCTCATAATATTAATTGTAGGGGTGACTTTGTAACATGGTGAGAGAAAATAGAGATTTAAAAGTGGATAACTACTCTCACACATGTAAATGTGAGAGTGAATCTCAACCATTAATTTTTTTAAGATAATTTAATCTCAACCTCTAAATAGCTTTAGTCAATTGCACATGTGTGAGAATGAGCCCTATTGTATAATAGATTGGATTTTGTGTCCGTGCATATGACACGGTTTTAGTATGGAGATGATCAATATATGAAGTGAGTATGATACGAATAAATTAATATGTACTTGAGATTTTGTAGGGGTCGGACCAATGTACACTACAGAAAGCAAAGACGACATCCCAAAAACTAAAGAAAAACACATTTTAGCTGTAAAATTTTGTAACTCATCTAAAAAGTGTATAATTAAACATTCAGAAGCATTCTCTCTCACACACACCAACCCAACGCCTGTTAATTAAAATAAATTAAAAAATGAAAATCGCAAACAAAAATTATAAAATAAATTGAATGAGACAGAGTGGACTAACAAAAGACTATTCGAATCGAAATTACAAAGATTTCAAACCAATAATGGAAAGTTAGCACAATTTTTTTTTGAAAAAAAGAAATTAAAAATACAAATATTTAAAATTACAAAAATTAATTACAAAACTTACGAACAAATTTTTTTTTTAAAAAAAAACTAAATCTAGGCCGGATAAAAATTAAATTAAGATTTCAGTTGATTACGATAATAATCAATTAAGAAACCACAAACTAAAAAAATAAATTAGAGATAATCGTGGAGAAGAAACTAGATAATTAAGGCGATAAGATCTCAGTAAAATAATAAATGTCTAGTAAACCCATAAAATAGTAAATCTTAGTAAGGGCAGATGCATTAATTACAATCGTAAAATCTCAATAAAATAATAATGGTCATCACATTCATGGATAATTACGGCTGTAAAATCTCAGTAATTAACTACAAACTAAAAAAATAAATTAGAGATAATTAGGGCATATGCTTTAATTACAATTGTAAAATCTAAATAAAATAATAAATGTCATTTACATTCTTGGATATGGAAATTGAGATTTAATCATGGCCAGTAGTTATGTTTTGTAAAAATAAATCATGACCAGTAATTAACTTTTCAAAAAAACTGAGAATTAAATAATTTATTTGTAATTATAAAAAAATAGACATGTAAAAATAATATTTTATTGTTTTTTTCTCAATAACAAAAACTTCATTTTCTTCTAGGGGTTTTTGCTTCATAACAATGGTTGGTTTAGAAACATGAGATGCAATAATTTTATTCATTATTTCATAGGACAGTGTGACTCTTTTTTTTTTTTTGGAAAGTGCGATACAGTTTTAAAAAATGAATTTCAAAAGCCAATACACATAAAATACACATTTGGGAATTGATAAAAAAATTAAATAGTCATATGAGAATACAGGACAAAGAGAGAGAAACTTAAAAATAAAAACTTCAATCAAACACACATAAAAAGATAAACTTACAGTTCCCAGCCAAAAATTTTCAGACCCAAATAAATCATAGACGTAAGATATCGTTAAAAAATTAAATTTTGACATCTGAATAGTCTTAGTCAATTGTACATATGCGAACTTAACTGTTTTATAATATAGATTGATTGCACAGTGGATCAAACATAAAAGCAAAAGATGACTCACAGAGAAAGGAACAAAGAAAAAGATAAACTTACAGGCTTGATATGGGGAAAATTTTCAAAATTCAGAAATTATTCTGGAAAAACCGATAAAGCAACAAAATTCGAATACATGTTTAGCAATTATTTGGGTATTGTTCGGCCATACATTAACAAATTTAAATTATAGTGAAAAATTAATTAATTACTACAGTGGCTATCTACAAAAATTTAAAATGAGGAGAGTCATTTTTCTTAAAGGCCAAACATCAAGCACATCGTATCGTAGGAAACACAACATACTTAGGACATAGACCGTATGCCTGAAAGGCTACAATTATATATATATGATGTCTTTGATGTGGCTCGAACAAATGATGCCTCTAGTGAGGCTTTGAACTAAGTAGTTAAGTCTGCCTCAGAGCTTTTACGTTAAGATAAGTGAGTAGCTAAATGAGGCCTTTGGATAAGGCTTTAACAACAAATCGATTGTCAAAATTAACATTATACGAAGAAAAACAAAAAGGAAAAGGAAGCTGACCGTCTAACATAGACAAAAAGAATCATAGAACTTCAACGTCTCCCGTCCCCCTCCCACCCCCAAATACACTTAAAGTAAAACAAACTTTTATAATGATTGAAACAAAAAGAGGATGAAAGAGAAAAATGAAAATCTTAATTGTTAAACTCTTTTTGTATTTATTCTACAATTGGAGAAATGATAAAAGAAAAAAATCAATTCGCTCTTTTCGATGATAAGAGACTCTCTATTTGATATCAAATACCCAGACCTGATTTTTCAAACTTCCCTCCGAGTTTCCGTTGACCATTGATGGAAAACTTTCTGAAAAAGTCATTTGCACTAGCTCTAGAAAGTCCAAATTGTTTTGAGTATCTCTCTTGTCTCGACTCTCAAGAAACTTAAGCTTATATAGATCATATGCGAATAAGGTCCTTCCGGGGAGCTTACATACTATTCTCCTAATTATCACAGAGTGAGTATTATTATTATAACAGAGTGAAGCAAATTAAAGAATAAAAACATACCGTTTCCGACGGAGAGGATGACGAGCGTCGAAAACCCTTGAAAGAAAGAGACGAAGAAAAGTGATAGAGACAACGACGGCTAGGAGCTTTATGTGAAAAACCACGACAGATAGAGAGGGGGGAAGGAAAAAAGGTTTGAGAATAAAAAGGGATCCAAATCCAATTCTAACAGAATAAGGAAACTCAATCCAAATGGGTAACGAAGAAGGAGAATATGCGGAAAATTAGGCGTGTATAAACCCAAATAAATCAGAGGAAAGAGGAGGTTGTTCGCACCCTTGAAAACTTAAATAAATCACAATCGTAAAATATTGTTAAAAAATTAAATCATGACCTCTGAATAGCCCTAGTCAATTGTACATGTGCGAACCTATTTACTATTTCACCATTTTAAAATATATATTTTTCGGGCAACACTTTTACCATTTTACTATTTCACCTTTTTTTTTCTTTTGATTTTAATAATGTGTGACATGCACATGATCTTTAAAAAACATTACATATATATTATACCATTATTAATAATCAAGTCACTTGTTTTTCTTTAATCTGTACGTCGGGTCAAACATGACAATAATTTAGGGATAGAGAGAGTAAAAAATATAAAGTAATAAGTCAATTGTTTTTCTTTAATTGCGCTGCAAGATTATAATGAAATAGACTTTCATGTCCTCCTCCTACATCGTAAGCCTTCTTATTTCTCATTTGCTTTCGTCCCTATTAAAAAATCCTCTAGCCCAAGGTTCATTCCAGTATCGTCGTCGATCATCTTTTCATTGCGTAACAATTGTGATTTTTGAGCTCCAAATTGTTGACCGAAGCTATAGAAAGAGACGGTTTGGATATTTAAGGGCTTGTTTGGTAACCATTTCGTTTCTAATATGTTTGTTTCTATTTCTAATTTTTTGTGAAAAATAGAAATAGAAATACGTTTGACAATCATTTCTATTTCTGATAAACTAGAAACGTTTCTCATTATTCCTCAAATTTTAGAAATGATAAAAAAGTGTTCCTTTTTTTTAAGAGAAATGATTCTTTTTTGAAACTTATAAGAGTTAAGGTCGGTCAACTTAAATGAGGTCTAGTCTTCGAACTTTGATATATATATATATATATATATATATATATATATATATATATATATATATATATATATATATATATATATATATATCTGTGTGTGTGTGTGTGTGTATTAAGCCTGACAATTACAACCCTTAACTCGTTAACCCACCCGGCCAAACCGAACCCGTTAATATTTTTGGATTGCACGTGTAACCTGTTTTGACCAAAAAAAATATTAACGTGTCGGGTTAAAGCGAGTCGAATCAATTACCCATTTTGACCCGATAGCTTTTACTCTATAAAATTATGAAATTTTGGGAGAAAATCTGGATTAAGACGAGCCATCTCGTTTTAACACGTCACCTGTTTAAATCAGTTTGATATTCGAGTTATAATAAGTTCGACCCATCACCCGTTCCAACCCAACCCAACGGATGAGAACTTGCTTATCCATATTTTTTTTAATAGTAGATGAAATCATGTGAATTATTATTCTACCCGTTCGAATTGGATATAATATACTATTATCAAAGTTGCAATGTATTAATTCTTTTGAAAAAAAATATAACTTTGTGAAAGGAAATAAAAATGTTTGTCAAAAATGATTAACTTTAGTTTCTTTTTCATAATAGAAATAGAAACGGCTATCAAACTTGCTTTTGTTTCTTGTCTAAAATAAAAAAGAAATAGAAACAAAGTGAAACAGAAACATGTGAAACAAAAAAAAAAAAAGAAATAAAAATGTTACCAAACACTACCTAAGGAACTATATTTCAAAAATTGATTTTAGTGGTTGGAAAAATAAATAATTTGAGGCGTTATAAATTTAGAAAAGATACCGCCAAAATTTACCCCTTTTAATATTGTTGGGGAAAATTCGGGTCACTCCATTTTTCAAAGTTTCTAATCACTAATGTATTTTTTTTTCAACCAAAAAATAACACATTTGAATGCGAAAAGACTACAATGCCCTTAATGAGCAAGAGCCGTGCCATGAATAAATACGAGATGTACTGCGATTCATATATTTACATTCGCGGTGCAAAACTATCAACAACTAGAAAATTATGTAAATCGTCGTATATAAATATGTAAACCGCAGTGAAAACATTATGTGAACCGCGATATATAAATGAACAAAATATCAATAGCCAATATTAAAAGAAGTAAATTACCCAACACGTATATCAATTGCTAGAAAATAATGACAACAACCCTTCTTCTTCCTTATTTTGTCTTTAAATATCTAACTAGTTTTACATCCATGTGTTTAACACATGAAGACAAAACTTTTTAAATTATATTATACTCAAGCAAAACGATAAAATTAATAAAAAATAATTTAATTATTAAATAATATGATACCTAACATTTTTTGCAGAACCTTCAACCATACATTGTTGAGAACCAACAATTAAATCAAACAAAAGAAGAAACAAAAACTTAAATAAAAAAATGTTGACCATAACCTTTTTTATATACACGGCATTTCAATTAAGAAATCAAAAACCAAAGAGAGAAGAAAAGAATAAAGTTAGGCTTTAATTGGAATCTACTAAAAGACTAAAAATATATTGTTATTTATTGATGCCCTTGACCTAATGGCCCCTCGTCGCCGCCTTAAATCCCAAACCTAGGTAGAAGGCAGTGTTGGTGTTAAAGAGAGATGCGGACCATGAGACGACGACAATGGAGTTTTTTATTTAAGATAATAAAACATGTATATTTTTATATAATAATTTAGAGAAACTAATTGAAAATTTTAGTTGAAATTTTCAATTGTTGTTTCAAATATTGTGAAGATTATAAATATTAATTAATTATTCAAGATATTTTTGTTATTGTTTAAATTGCTTAGTTTTAACATAATGAGAGAAATTGAAATTCACGTAAAAGTTTCAAATATGTATGTTGAGTCATTGACTGCTATAGCATATATATTATGACTTGAGAATTTGTACGACATTACTAACTTATTTTTGGTTTCATTTGTTGACTAATCATGACATGCTTTGCTAGCATATTCCTTAATAGAAAGGAAAAATCTTCATTAATTATGGAAAATGAAAAAAAAAATACTCCATTCGTTTCGGACAAAGAGTCCATGTTTGAAAGTCAAACTTTTTAAGAAAATGACATTTCTAGTAGCTTTTTAATAATAAAATACTCCCTCCATCCCAAAATTATTGTCTTACTTAATTTCTTTTTTCTTCCGTCCCAAAATAATTGTCTTCTTTGAAAGTTTCATTTTTAGTACATCACTTTTACCACTTTACCCTTACTTTTTCCTCTTACTTTAATTTTGGGCCACATATTCATGGGCTTTAAAGGAAACCACACACTATTCAAATATTAATAATTCAGTCAAATATATTTTCTTAAACTCTGCGCCAAGTAAATCCAGACGATAATTTTGGGACGGAGGGAGTAACACTTTTATGCTTTAACTTTTGAAAGTTGACTCTTTAAGTGAAACATCCCAAAAATTGAATTGTGGACTATTTACCTGGAACAGAGGAAGTAGCTCATAAGATACTACCTTTGCATACTGATTGGAATTATAACTGAATCAAATGAGGGTGACATTAATTTTTTTGCAATTCTTGTTGATTTATCAATGTTTAACTAAATTTCTTGCAAGATAGGTGAGTTTTGAAGGACATGCTGTTTTATGTGAGTTTTGTAGGAGCTTAATGTGAGTTTATGTAAGATGGGTTGTCACAATTTATATTGTTAAAGATTCTTAAATATACATATGAAGAGAAATCAAATGACCATTTCTGTCTCGTGATTACCAATCCATCTGTCAAAATTGGAGGCATAGAAACATGAGAAATATTTAATCTTCAAGTGCATGGATTTAGATTAGAGCTTTCTTTTAGTAAATGATTTTAGGCGGGAAATTTTATTGCAAGATAAGTGAGTTTTGAAGGACAGACAGTTTTATGTGAGTTTTGTAGGAGCTTAATGTGAGTTTATGTAAGATGGGTTATCACAATTTATATTGTTAAAGATTCTTAAATATACATATGAAAAGAAATCAAAGGACCTTCTGTCTCGTGATTACCAATCCATCGGTCAAAATTGGAGACATAGAAACATGAGAAATATTTCATCTTCAAGTGCATGGATTTAAATTAGATCTTTCTTTTAGTTAATAATTTTATGCGGGAAATTGGTGTGTTAGGATGACTGTATCATTATATATATATATATATAGCCCGTGCTCCACACGGGTTCTTTTAGTAATAATACTACTATAATTTTTAAATGTGACATACATTTATTCTTTTGGTAATAATAGTTGGTATAATTTTTAAAATTTTAGGGTTTTAGGCATTATGATTTAAATTTTAGAATATAAAATCAACATCATTTTCTAACAAATGTGGAATATATATATATATATATATATATATATATATATATATATATATATATATATATATATATATTGGTAATAATAGTAGAAGTCTTCTAACCAACATAAGATACATAATAATAATAGTAAGCCTTTTATTTTAATACTTTTGAAAGATACATCTATTATATTAATAATAATAATAGAAGTTTTTTATCTTAAAACTTTTGAAACCAACATTATTTTCTATCTAATATGAGATACATCTCTTCTATTGTTAGTAAAATAATTTTATCTACCAACTTTTAAACTAAAATAATTCTTTGTAACGAATGAGAAATAAATCATTTTTATTGGTAAGATTTTACTTAAAAACTTTTAAAGCCAACATTAACTTCTAATAATTGTGAACATATATCTTATTTTGTTAGTTTAGTAAAAGTCATTTATCTAAATACTTTTTAAACCAACATCAAATTTTAATCAATGTTTGTTACATCACTTTTATTGGTAATTATAATAGAGATCCATCTTACATTGATTATAAATTAATGTTGATTTTAGAAATCATTAAAGTACTCACCTAATACTTGTTGAAAAATTATTGTTTTTAGTGAAAGAAATTGTTTAACTTGAGACACGAATTTCTTTACGTGTCATTTGTTTGTTAGAAAAATAATTGTGCAAATGTGTTCTACTCGGTGATAGCATCAAAATGATATATTTATTTGTACAAATCAAGTTTAGGATGAATAAGATATCAAAACTTAAAGTATGATGTTAGAAGTCGGTCATTAGAGTAAAGTACTCACTCAATACCAATATAATAATATTATCACATATTGGTTAAGAAATGATGTTGGTAGTAAAACTTTTTCTATATAAGATTTTCACTATTATTAACAAATAACAATAGAAGAGATTAATAGTAGATGATTAATATCACAATATCCTATTAACTACTACCTCCGTCCCTAAATAATTGTCCTAGTTGACCCGGCGCATAGTTTAAGAAAAAACGATTGACTTGATTATTTATATTGGTTTAATGTGTAGTTTCCTTTAAAGCCCATGTGTATGTGGCTCATAATTAAAGTAGAATGAAAAAGTAAGGGTAAAGTGGTAAAAGTGATGTTCGAAAAAGGTAAGTTTCAAACTAGACAATTATTTTGGGACGGACGAAAAAGGAAAAGATGACGATAATTTAGGGACGGAGGGAATATTATTTTAAGCTAATGACTAGAAAATGAAAAGTCTCAAGTCAAGTGATGTGGAGGCTTGAAGATTCAACAATATCAAAAGTTGGGGGATACGATACATCTCTTCTATTGATAATAAAATAAAAATTCTTTTTTTATAATCAATATCTATTCCTAAATAATGTGTGATACATCTCTTTGTAACCAATGTGAGATACATTATCTATAAACATTTTAAACCAATATCACTTTCATAACCAATGTGAAATACATCTTTTCTATTTGTAATAAGTTTTTTATAAAAAGACTTTTAATACATACATCACTCTCTAACCAATGTGGAATACATCACAACATTTTGTAATAATAGTAGAAGTTTTTTATTTTAAAAATATCTTAAACCAATATCTCTTTTTATATAATGGGATACATCTTTTCTCTTCTATTAATGATAAAAGTATAAATTTTTTTTATCTAAAGACTTTTAAAATCAACGTCATTTTTTAACCAATGTAGGATGTATCTATTTTATTGGTAATAATGATAGAAGTCTTGTATCTAATCTAAAATAATTTAAAATCAACATCATTTTCTAACCGATGTGAGATATACATTTTCTATTGGTAATAATGGTAGAAGTCTTGTATCAAAAGACTTTGAAAACCAACTTCACTTTCTAACCAATATATGATATATCTCTTCTATTGGTAATTAATAATAATATTTTTAAAACCAACATCAATTTCTAATCAATGTGAGATACATCTTTTTATTGTTAATAATAGTAAAATATTTTGTAACCAATGTGAGATACATCTATTGTAAGAGTAAAAGCCTTTAGTCTAAAGATTTTAAAATCCAACTTTTCTTTTTAAATAATGTGATATACATCTCTTTTATTGGTAATAAGAGTAGAAGTCTTTTATATAAGACTTTAAAAACTAACATTTTTTTTCTAAACAATGTAAGATACATCTCATCTATGGTGATAAGTAGAAGTCTTTTATCAAAAGAATTTTAAAACCAACATCAATTTATAATCAATATGAAATACATCTCTACTAATATTACCATTAGAAGAGATGTTTCTTATATTTTTTTATAAATTGATGTTAGTTTTAAAAGTCATTAGAAGTCTTTTATCTTAAAACTTTTGAAACCAACATCATTTTCTAACAAACGTGGGATACATTTATTCTATTAATAATAATAGTATAAATCTTTTATCTTAAAATTTTTGAAACCAACATTATTTTTTATCTAATGTAAGATACATCTCTTCAATTGTTAGTAAACAAATTTTATTTAAAAAACTTTTAAATTAAAACAATTTTTTGTAACCAGTGAGGGATAAATCATTTTTATTGGTAAGATTTTGCTTAAGAACTTTTAAAACCAACATTAACTTCTAACAATTGTGAACATATATCTTCTTTTGTTAGTTTAGTAAAAATCATTATCTAAATACTTTTTAAACCAACATCAATTTTCAACTAATATTTGTTAAATCACTTTTATTGGTAATTATAGTAAAGATGCATCTTAAATTGGTTATAAATTAATGTTGATTTTAGAAATCGTTAAAGTACTCACCTAATACTTGTTGAAAAATTTGTATTTTTAGTGAAAGAAATTGTGTAACTTGAGGCACGAAATTCTTTACGTGTCATTTGTTTGTTGGCAAAGATAATTGTGCAAATATGTTATACTCGGTGAGAATATAAAAATGATCTATTTATTTGTTAAAACTGAGTTTTTGATGAATAAGATATCAAAGCTTAAAGTATGGTATTAGAAATCGGTTTTAGAGTAAAGTACTTACCCAATGTCAATCTAATAATATTATCTCACATTGGTTAAAAAATGATGATGGTAGTAAAAGTCTTTCTATATAAGATTTCCACTATTATTAACAATAGAATAGATTAATAGTAAATGATTAATATCACAATATCATATTAATAATTATTAACAATTATTTTTAGGTAATGGCTAGAAAATGAAAAGTTTCAAGTCATGTGATGTGGAGGCTCGAGGATTCAACAATATCAAAAGTTGAGTGAGGTAACACAACTATAGTGCTCCTCACCAACTATATATATATATTCTTTTTAAGTTTATCTACTGTTATTTCGTCTCACTCCATATGATTTATTTAAAATTCCAGCTGTTGTTTATCATCAAGTTTCTTGTCAAGCTTTACGATTCTCGGATATATGCATACAATTCTTAGATTAAAAAAGCATCCTCTTTTTCCTTCATATTTATAAACTTGATGATAAAGCTTGAGAAACAATTTGTCGATAAACAACCACATGGAGTTGATCTATGAAGATTTCTCACAATGAAGATTTATCTGGGGTATACCATCATAACAAAAGTTACCCATTATTAACTCAAGATGAATTATTTCTTTATTTTGATCCATGCTTAGACTTCGATCTCTCCATGCAGTCTTTTACTCATCACATCTTGAACGATATTCATAAATTTTCCTTTTGATGTATTTTTTGCCAGAGTTCAATTAATAATTTCGATGTATTTCATTGTATTTTGATATATTTTAATACATAAATTGAAAGTAAAACATGTATTTTGTATCGCAATTCACATATGCATTTATCACGGTTCATCAATGTTAGCATTCATGATTTTTGATACAAATTGAAGTAAAACATGTATTTTGTATCGCATTTCACATATTTATATATCGCGATCCATCATTGTTAACATTCATAATTTTAAATAAAGAAATTGAAAACATGTATTTTGTATTGCGGTACATGTATTTATATATCGCAATACAAAAATAAAATTTGAAGAATTAATTTTGTACCGTGATGTACAAACCTATGCATCGTAATTCAAAAGGATACATACGTCTCATACTCATTAAAGTTAACGTTTAAACTTTAAAGAATATATTTTGTACCATGATGTACAAACTTATGCACTGTGATTTAAAGGGATACACATATCTAATACTCATTAAGATAGATTTTGCACCGTAATATATAAATCTATGCATCGTGATTCAAAATGATACATATGTTTTATATTTATTAAGATTAACGTAGTCTTTTTGAATATAAAGTAACTTTTTCAACTAAAAAAACAAAAGTTAGTTAAGTATTTAAATTGTTTAGAAAATAGGCCCTCCCGCAATTTTTTTAATATTGTATCAGTATTCGTTGGAACAATGTCTCAATTAGAGGGCTGTATACATGGGCTATTTTTTATTGGGAAATGGAATAATACTAATTAAAGTAGCAAGCGGGCAAGGGCTTAGGAGTTAGCACTTAGCAGTAATCAATTGACAGCGATACTCGAATTGATTTCAGTGAAATCTTGGAGTGGGCCAAGTAGTAATAATTGCATGTGTATTTTTTAATAATGCGCATTTATATTACAATAAAGTTTATTTTCACATATATATAATTGACTAATCTATTTAGAGATTAAAATTAAAATATGTTAAAAAATTTAATGATTAAGATTCACTCTCACATTCACATGTATAAGAGTAGTTAACCACTTTTAACTATCTATTTTCTCTTACTCTGTTACAAAGTTACCCCCAACAATTAATATTATGAACAGTCACATCCTAAAATTAATCTTTTAAACCATTACCCTTTACAAAACATTAACCTTACATTAATATAATATCATAATAAAGCTCAATTACCACTCGAAGTAATGTACCTCTCAACTGTAATATTTTTTTTAAATCACACCTTCTATTTAAACGTTAGCATTTCAATTAACGAAATCAGATATACTGACATCGTGCATGGACATAAACACGAATATCTAGTTTCTTAATAATGGAGCTCATTTCCTCGCATCTTAGTCAATGACCAGCCTACTATAAAGGCCAGCGAGGCCCGTGCCTTATGACACCTAAAAATTGGTGATTTTTAGAGGTCCCAAAATTTAGAGTGAAATTCAGTTCGGTCCACTTTTTGAAATTTTTAACTTCTTAAGTCCAAAAAAATTTTCAATCGAAAAAGATCACTTTTTGAAGTATTATTCCAAAAATATTATCGTCTTCTTCAACAGTTCCGACAACATACTTTAGATTCGAAAATCACCATTGTTGGGCAACGAAAAAGAGATCGACCTACCTGTTCAGGTCACGGGGGTCGAGGGGGTTCAGGGGCAACGCCCCCGAAAGGTAAACGAGTTTTCTGAATCATTAACTACGAAAATTTAATGAAAATGTGTTGGGTTTGATGATTTTCACAATAGGGACGAAGGTGAATGAGGAGGAATAAGAAGACATACGACAGAGGAGAAGGAAGAAGAAGACTGAGGAAGGACATGGTCTGTTTCATTACGATTTTGAACAACAATACAATTAGACTAGACAGTTAAACTATTGAACCACATTATAAAAATTGATGAACCGCGGTGAAATTAGACTAGACAATTAAACTATTGAACCACAGTGTAAAATTAATGCAATAAAATTGATGAATTGTGATGCAATTAGACTAGACATTTAAACTATTGAATCGCATTGCAAAATTAATGCAATAAAATTAATGAATCGCGGTGCAATTAAAGTATTGAACTTCGGTGCAAAAATTAATGCAATAAAATTGATAAACCGCGATGCAAAAATAATGACCTCCGTAACGCGCCTACGGTTCATTAACGGTATCATAGTCATTTTGCCATTAAAAGTGACTTTTTTTATTTGAAAAAAAGATGATACTTTAACGATTAGAAGCTTCAAAAAGTGGAGCAACCCACAATTTTCCTAAAATTTATCTACCTTCTTCTAATTAAAGTGTCCCAACTTATACACCCAATAACATATTCGGCAACTCCCCAACCAATTTTTTGGTCATATTTTATCAAAAAAAATTCATTTTCTTCCATGAATGTTGTAATCTTGTAGTTTTAAGTTTGTTAATGAGTATTCTTATAAGTACTTTTCTTCAATTTGTTAATTGAATTTGGACTTTGACTTGGTAATTTTGATTTTTGTTGTTAATTTATGTGTTTTAAGGTAGTGTAAGTATTTTTTTTTCTTTTTGAGTAATAGTAGAAGTAATTTGGATAATTGAATGATAGTGCTAGATGTTAGATATTTTTTTTGAGTAACGGCGGAACTGGAATTCTTTACGTTAGAAAAAGTTAATTGCAAAAAAAGCTGTTCTATTTCACGAATTATAAATTAAACCTTGTATTTTGAATTTTGACCTTTTAAACCTCCACTTTGGATCTTTTTTTTCAATTCAAACCTTATGTCTGTTAGGCATTAATAGCCTTGACGGAAAGCTATGTTAGCCACTTACATGAAATTGTCATGACCGTGACAAGAGTTAATTTCCACCGGTTTCCCTATATTCCCTTACAATTCATTCCATAACAAACTCTGTACATATTTAATTATTAATTAAGTTGGGATTAGGCTTCGATGGACATTAGATTTAACTATAAATGAAATTAAGACGACGAGGTTCGAAACATGGTTCTTAAAACGAGTTTGTTTACAGACGGCTCAATGTGATAAGTCTTTTAACTCTTTAAGATATAATATACTCCCTCCGTTCTGAGTAAAAAGTTCACTATTGTATTTTGGAATGTTTCATTCAAAGAGTCACCTTTAAAAAATGAAGGCATAAAACTATAATTTTCTTATTAATGGACTATTAAAAGTGTCATTTTATTAAGAAAAATTGACTTTTAAACGATGACTCTTTGCCAAGAACGGAAGGATTATAATATATTGACCAAACAATTGTTTTACCATTAACATGATTATTATGCTCAATTGATTACTACATTTGTTTAAGGTAAAAAGTCCATTATTCTATTTTGAGATATTTCACTTAAAAAATCTACATTTACAAATTGGGCTATCTTTACCAATAGTCCCTGTAATTTATAAAAGTCTACTAGCAATCCATGTACAAAGCAAATGCACGCTACTGACCAAAGTAGGTGAATTTTACACATCGATAGTCCCTCCGTTGGATGCCGTTAAAGGTTGCTCCTTTTAATTGATCATGTGCTCAACACATGATCATTTTTTAGGGCAAACTTGTTATTTCCACGTACTCCTTCTTCAGTCTTCTTCAACCACGCCCCCTCCCCTTGGGAGAAAGAGCTCGACTGGGCTGTAGAGACTTGTCGGATCTTGGAGATAAAGATCGGGGGGTGAGGTTGAAGAAGGCTGAAGGTGAAAAAGACTTGTTTGCCCTTCAAAAATGATCATGATGTGCTGAGCACATGATCAATTAACGAAGGAGATCTAACTGAGGGACTACCGATGTGCGAAATTTGCCTGCTTTGGTCAGTGTCGTACATTTGCTTTGTACATGGACTGCTAGTGGACTTTTGCAAAGTACATTGACCAATGGTGAAGTTAGCCCTTACAAATTCCATAAGCTTTCAATTTTACCCTCTTCATGTTTTGTGATGGTTGTGCTTAAATATTCTTATAATTATGACTAACTCAAATGATATACATAACTATATCTCGTTAATTATGAGACTTTTTAAATGACATAACTATATCCCTTTAAAATTTACCTTTAGCGACAACATTGCCAAGAATCTAATAGAGATGGCTTGCTTACAATAAAAACTGAATTTAATTCTAACAAAATTGAAACTAATGAAGTTTCCTGACAATCATGGATTATTTTTCTCATGGAACCGGTCAACAACCAGAATATAGCTGAACTACAAAAAAAGAATGAACGCTACTTACAGATCCATGAATATTACAGCACAATTAGGTATTTCTCATTGCCTTGGTTGATTCTTGAACTTAGCTTGGAGTTGATCCACAATGTTCTTATCAACTTGGAACGCCTTGGTGAGCACCTCTGCAGCAATGGGTGGATTTGAACCAAAAACTGCGTTAGCAATGGTTATGACCCCTGGGTTTTGACTGCTCAATGCAGCAATAGCCACAGCGTTTCCATACCCAACATTGTGTTGGAAGTGAACAAGGCCCTCTGGGAATACGAAGACATCGCCCTTTTGGAGGGCCTTGGTGATAAGCCTATTGTCAGGGTTTGAAGTGACAAAGCCAACCTGGAGAGAACCTTGTAGAACAGTAAGTATCTCTGTTGCTCGGGGATGAGTGTGAGGAGGGTTGATACCCCCTGGTGCATAGTCGATGCGTACCATGGAGATTCCTAAAGCGTTGAGCCCTGGTAGCTCAGCTACAGTGACTGGGCTTACCTTGGATCCAAAAGGATTTGATGTGTTGCCCATAATATGAAGCCCACTGAAGAAGAAATCATTGGCTTGAACTAGCATTGGATTCTTGCAAGGCATGCCGTTTGCTGTAGCTGACAACAAGCACCAATTTATTAGAAACTCAAAACATAACGAAAATATAGTAAATAGTTTGATTTGTCCAACCAGTGGAAATGGTTGATGAAGATGCAATACCTGAGGTATTAGGATCTGCTACACAGAAATCTTGAAGGGGGTTGGGCTCAAATGCAATGGCAAGGTAATAGAGAGTAAGAGATATGAAGCTCATCAAGACAATGCGTGTTGCCATTTCAAAGTCCAAATAGAATGGCAGATCAAGAACAGCGAGTGCAAGACCATGTAATATAGTATGTTTCGTCTTTAGGGCTGCTTTTAGAGAGAGTAAAGGTCAAATCTATTTCTGGATTCCCTTTTTTTATAATGCAAATAAAATTAAAATTGAAAGGTTTTTATTTCCAGATTTGTATCATAGCTTACATATCTTTGAGAAAACATTTAAAGTTTACAAGAATGATTTGAAATGAGAAATACAACGACGACATCATTTATTTATTTTTATTTTTATGTTCTGTGAACACTCGATGAGTGGATATTGCATAGATTTGGTAGATAGTTTTCATGAAATTTGGATCGTGGACCTTACAAAGAATAATTTCTACTCATTCACCCCAGCCCTGGGCCCACGCAATGAAATACCTTTGACGTAATTTTAATAGAACCAGAACCATGTGCGGTCCTGTGTGTACCTTTTAGTAAAAGCTAGCAGTTTTAAGAGTGTCAGGTCGGTGAGAATTTATTTAATAAGATCATTTGGGTCAGTAAACATATATTAAAGCTTGTCAATGATGCCAAACACCTTTGGAAGGAATGCTGCGAATTGGTGAATATGATTTAAGGAGGAGGACTGATGAGTCTTCTTCTATTTAGTTGTTTCCCAAATTGTAATTGATGTTGTATGCCAATTAGAATATACTATACCTACATAACAATATCTAATCTATTACTCCTCCTCCAAAACAGAAAACCCTTTTTTGTACCTATTTACCCCCTTCTACTTCAATAAATCCCTTTCATATCCTCTAATAATTACCTATCAATGATCATCATTCTTTTTCTCATCTAAGTTTTTGTGCATTCACTTTCTTTTCCTATCCATGTATATAACTCACAAACAAACTAGAAACCTTTTGTTTTTCATATGCATGTATATATATTATAGAGATTTGAGAAGAAGCAATTTGTTATTCATAGTGAATTGAAGAACAATATTTATATACAAAGGTAGTATTGTTAAACTAGGATACAATGAATAACAGAAGGATAGAGATTACTACACAACATTATCTTTATCCTTAATATGCTCCTGCTAGATGGACGATTGTGAGTCCAATCTTGGATAGTAACACAACAAGGCGGAATCGAGATAAGGGCTTGGTGAGGGCATACGCGAGCTGATCACCGATAGGGACCTGAGTTACCTGTAGAGAGCCCTCTTGCACCTGCTCACGAATGAAGTGATAAGACAAGGCTATGTGTTTCATGCGGGAGTGAAAAACAGGGTTGGCACTAAGATGTGTTGCACCCAGGTTGTCACAATATACACTACTAGAAA
Organism: Codonopsis lanceolata; assembly: GCA_013146195.2. Lineage (NCBI taxonomy): Eukaryota > Viridiplantae > Streptophyta > Magnoliopsida > Asterales > Campanulaceae > Codonopsis > Codonopsis lanceolata. Next base: position 52,135,241 of record CM028380.1, read on the forward strand.
CAGTGCCTTCAGCGACGGAATTTTTAGCGACGGAAATTTTTCGTCGCTGATTAGCGACGGAATTTTACCTTTAGCGACGGAATTTTGCATCAGCGACGGAATTTATCAGCGACGGAATTTTCCGTCGCTAAAGGCCACCTTTAGCGACGGAATCAGCGACGGAATTAAGCATTAGCGACGGATTTGAACATCAGCGACGGAATTTTTCAGCGACGGAAATTTCCGTCGCTGAATATTTCAGAAATTAATTTCGGTTTATTTTCAGCGACGGAAAATTCCGTCGCTAAATGTCACCTTTAGCAACGGAAATTACCTTTAGCGACGGAATTTTCCGTCGCTAAAGGATTTTAAAAATTAATTAAAATTTAATTTCAGCGACGGAAATTTCCGTCGCTAAAGGCTTTTAAAAATTAATTAAAATTGAATTTGAGCGACGAAAAATTCCGTCGCTAAAGGCGTTAAAAATTTAATTAAAATTGAATTTCAGCGACGGAAAATTCCGTCGCTAAAGGCATTTAAAATTTAATTAAAATTGAATTTCAGCGACGGAAAATTCCGTCGCTAAAGGCGTTAAAATTTAATTAAAATTGAATTTCAGCGACGGAAATTTCCGTCGCTAAAGTATTTTTAAAACTAATAATTTTTAATTTTTAAAAATAATAAATTTTAATTTCAATTTGAAATTTCATCATTTGTTAATGCAAAATTAAATTGAATTCTAATTAATATAAAATAAATATGAAATTAAATTGAAATTAAATTAAAATTATATTTGAAATGTTAATTTAATAATATAATATCAATAATTAAAATGATTAGCATCAATATAATTACAAAAATTAAAACATTCACATTACAACTTAACTTAACGTAACGTACGTTAACTTAAATTGAAATTAAATTAAAATAATATTTGAAATGTTAATTTAATAATATAATATCAATAATTAAAATGATTAGCATCAATATAATTATAAAAATTAAAACATTCACATTACAACTTAATTTAACGTAACGTAACGTTAACTTAAATTGAAATTAAATTAAAATAATATTTGAAATGTTTAAATTAATAATATAATATCAATAATTAAAATGATTAGCATCAATATAATTACAAAAATTAAAACATTCACATTACAACTTAACTTAACGTAACGTACGTTAACTTAAATTGAAATTAAATTAAAATAATATTTGAAATGTTAATTTAATAATATAATATCAATAATTAAAATGATTAGCATCAATATAATTATAAAAATTAAAACATTCACATTACAACTTAATTTAACGTAACGTAACGTTAACTTAAATTGAAATTAAATTAAAATAATATTTTAAATTTTAAATTAATAATATAATATCAATAATTAAAATGATTAGCATCAATATAATTACAAAAATTAAAACATTCACATTACAACTTAACTTAACGTAACTTAACGTAACACAACGCGTTAACTTAAATTGAAATTAAATTAAAATAATATTTGAAATGTTATAATTTAATGGACCATTATAACATGAAAACTTTACGAATGGTATAACTTAACTCGTAACTTAACGAACGTAACGTAACGTAATTAACTTAACGTAACTTAACTAACTTTAACTTAATTTAACTTAACTTAACTTATTAACTTAACTTAAACGCAATTAACTTACAAACTTAACGTAACGTAACTTTAACTTAACGTTAACTTAACTTAACGCAACTTAACTTAACTTAACTTAACTTAACTTAACGCAACTTAACTTAACTTAACTTAACTTAACTAACTTAACTTAACTTAACTAACTTAACTTAACTTAACTTAACTTAACTTAACTTAACTTAACTTAACTTAACTTAACTTAACTTAAATTAACTTAACTTAACTTAACATAACTTAACTTAACTTAACTTAACTTAACTTAACAACTTAACTTAACTTAACGTAACTTAACTTAACTTAACTTAACGTAACTTAACTTAACTTAACTTAATGTAACTTAACTTAACTTAAAACTTAACGAACTAACTTAACTTAACTTAACTTAACTTAACTTAACTTAACTTAACTTAACTTAACCTAACTTAACTTAACGTAACTTAACTTAACTTAACATAACTTAACTTAACATAACTTAACGTAACTTAACTTAACTTAACTTAACTTAACTTAATGTAACTTAATGTAACTTAACTTAATGTAACTTAACTTAATGTAACTTAACTTAACTTAACTTAACTTAACGTAACTTAACTTAACTTAACTTAACTTAACTAACTTAACTTAACTTAACTTAACTTAACTTAACTTAACTCAACTTAACTTAACTTAACTTAACAACTTAACTTAACTTAACTTAACTTCAACTTCTAACTTCTTAACTTCAACTTAACTTAACTTAACTTAACTTAACTTAACTTAACATAACTTCACGTAACTTAACTTAACTTAACTTCACTTAACTTAATGTTACTTAACTTAACTTAATGTAACTTAATGTAACTTAACTTAATTAACTTAACTTAACTTAACTTAACTTAACTTAACGTAACTTAACTTAACTTAACTTAACTTAACTTAACTTAACTTAACTTAACTTAACTTAACTTAACTTAACTTAACTTAACTTAACTTAACTTAACTTAACTTAACTTAACGTAACTTAACTTAACTTAACTTAACTTAACGTAACTTAACGTAACTAACTTAACTTAACTTAACTTAACTTAACTTAACTTAACTTAACTTAACTTAACTTAACTTAGCTTAA
>CM028380.1:52143006-52198076 GCA_013146195.2 Codonopsis lanceolata
ATCAATTTCTCTCAGTCATGTGGTATGTTGCACCGTACCCTACACAATAAAGGGGTTGTGCGACATAAAAATACAGTTAGGTGTAAAAGTAGTATGAAGAGCAAACCACGTGCCTTTTTTGTAGATAGGTTGAGAAAAGTACTGATGCTACATTTATTGATTGCAAATCAGTGAATTTTTGGCATTCATTTATGTAAAAGTCGCCATGAGGGGTCCTTGACGGGAGTTCCTCAAGTTATGGCGAACTAGGGCTTGAGGTTTCATGTGACTTCATGTCTAACAACTGAAAGGGAGTTGGTGCTGTGCTTTCTTGGTAGGACATCTTGATAAGTTTCTTGTGGAGAGAAAGCCTTCCATTGTTCTCAGTCCTTGCAATGTGCAACAATTTAATTTCGGTTTCCCATATTTTTACAAATATTAGTTGATACTAGAAAACCTATGCTTTCTTTCCTTGGAAAAACCATTGGGCTTATCAATCAGTTCTAAGCCCAGATTAGTCCAAATTGGAAAAACCTATGCTTTCTTAAAAGAAGGTGATCAAAGTTGATTAAATTGGTCGACAGTTTGCACTCATTGTTTAATAAGTAGTCTATACAAAAAAGACCGCCATTGATCCGTTGTCACTGTTCTGTGATCAAATTTATCCTCTCTTTTTTACTGCATTTTTGTTCATTATTCTCCCTGTATTTTCTTCAATTTCCTTGACTTGTCACCTTTATCAGGAATAGTGGTCTTATTGCTATCGCAGGTTATGTTGTATGTCCCGAGGGAAATTTGATGATGCTTTTATCTCTTTCTTAGGTCCACCATATTGCAGTATCTGTACAAATATGAAAACATTGATTAGTTACCTAGTAGTTTTTGATCGCCTTAACTTAGCTTATCAGAACTTTGGACTTATTATTACAACAATTGATTGATAGGTTAATATAATTATATATATGTTTTTTCTGAATTTGTTAATATTTTTATAAAACAGCTGATAGGGATTAATTTGATGAATTATCCGTCTCTCATGGATGATATTCCTACTGTAAATATGATAAAGAGACAAATTTATGAGGCTGATAGGCTCTCATGTTCTTGCTGTGATTTTTTGCCAATTAAAGATATTCCCGGACTTCGATATCTGCTTTCTTTAACTTTCACCCTTTGTGTAATTCTGACCTATAAACAGAGTATGTTCCTCACCTTTTTTAATATTGCTAGATTCTAAACTCAAGTATACTAGTTGCTCCAATTTCTTCCCCCCCCCCCCCCCCAACCCTAACCCTAAACCCCAACCCTAACCCTAAAACTTAAACCTAAAACCTAAACCTAAACCTAACCCCAACCCCAACCCCAACCGCACCCCCCCCACCCCCACCCCCACCCCACCCCACCCCAACCCCAACCCCAACCCCAACCCTAAACCCCAACCCTAAAACGTAAATCTTAAACCTAAAACCTAAACCTAAACATAAACCATAAACCTATCCCTAAACCTAAACCTAACCCCAAACACACCCCAACCCCACCCCCACCCAACCCCAACCCTAAAACGTAAACCTTAAACCTAAACCTAAACCTAAACCTAAACCTAAATCTGAACCTAAACCTAAACCATAAACCTAATTCGTAACACTAACCTTAAACCTAACCATAACACTAACCCTAAACTTAACCCTAAACCCAACCCCAACCCCACCCCCAACCCCACGCCCACCCCCAACCCCACCCCCAACCCCAACCCCAACCCCAACCCCATCCCTATCCCCATCCCCATCCCCATCCCCAACCCCATCCCCACCCCCACCCTATCCCCACCCCTAAACCTAAAGGTCTTAATATTTTTTTTATTTTTATTAAATGTTAGTGTGTAATTAAAATGTTATAATTCTATTTTTTTATTGTAGATGAAATATACATGTTAGTTTGTATAATACGTATGCTAGTGTAAATTTAGCGTATTAATGTTTAAACATCGATTTATGTACGTTTGTTAGCTGGGTAGCCATGTTGATGCTATGAAATCCATGGTTGTAGTTTAATTGACTTTGAAATAAAAAAAGATAACTTTATGTAAGTTTGGGGGGTGTTAGTGTAAATAGTAAGAAATAAAAGGGTGTTAGTGTAAATTTAGTGTATTAATGCTTAAACATCGATTTATATACGTTTGTTAGTTGGGTAGCCATGTTGATGTTATGAAATCCATGGTTGTAGTTTAATTGACTTTGAAACCAAAAAAATAATTGTATGTACGTTGAGGGGTGTTAGTGTAAATGGTAAGAATTAAAGGGGTGTTAGTATAAATTTAGTGTGTTAATGCTTAAACATCGGTTTATGTTTGTTAGCTGGGTAGCCATGTTGATGCTATGAAATCCATGGTTGTAGTTTAGTTGACTTTGAAACCAAAAAAGATAATTGTATGTACGTTTAGGGGGGTTTTAGTGTAAATGATAAGAAACAAAGGGGGTGTTAGTGTAAATTTAGTGTATTAATGTTTAAACATCGATTTATGTACGCTTGTTAGCTAGGTAGCCATGTTGATGCTATGAAATCCATGGTTGTAGTTTAATTGACTTTGAAACCGAACAACATAACTGTATGTACGTTGGGGGACTTTGAAACCAAACGTGTTTACTTTCAAGCAACATTTATTCCATTTCTTCTCTTTCCATTCCTCTGGTTTAATACTCATATTGGGGGTGGGGGAAATAGGGTTGGACCATTTTTGTTATTATTATTAACTAATTGATTTTGGATAACTTGTACATGTTTAGGTTCATCCAGCAAAAAAAGCAAAGAAATGATGATTATGCCATAAATGTATTCCTATGGTAAGCTTCTATAGCTTCTTGTTTGATCATATGAAAACAATGACGTACTTTTTCTTGTTGATTTTTAATCAAAATAGTAATTTTACTTGGACAGGTTTTCTAGCTGATTGCCGTGAAGATGAAGTTTTTTTTGATACTCATGTCGTAGGATTTTTTTAATTTTCTTTTTAGTTTTTTTTTATTAGATATAGTTTACATGGATTTGTACAAGTTTAAATTTACAAGCTAACTCTAGAAACAAGTTTTTGGTATTAATTGTTATGTATAATTTACATGGATTGTTGTAATAACATTTACAGTTTGATGTTTTTAAATTGGTTTTATATTATTGTTTATTTTGTGTCTTCAGTTTTGTATTAATTGTTATATTATCAAGTACAAAAATTTATAAATAATAGTATTTTTGAGGGTTTTTTTTAAAATTTTTTACATTATTAGCGACGGAATTTTCCGTCGCTGAAATTTAAATTTAATTAATTTTTAAAAGCCTTTAGCGACGGAATTTTCCGTCGCTGAAATTCAAATTTAATTAATTTTTAAAAGTTTTTAGCGACGGAATTTTCCGTCGCTGAAATTCGATTTTAATTAATTTTTAAAATCCTTTAGCGACGGAAATTTCCGTCTGAAATTCAATTAAATTATTTTTAAAGCCTTTAGCGACGGAATTTCCGTCGCGAAATTCAATTTTAATAATTTTTAAAAGCCTTTAGCGACGGAATTTTCCGCCGAAATTCAATTTTAATTAATTTTTAAAAGCCTTTAGCGATGGAATTTTCCGTCAATTGATTTCAGCGACGAATTTTCCGTTGCTGAAAATCAACTTTAGCGACGGAAAATTCGCCGCTGAAATTCAATTTTAATTAATTTTTAAACACCTTTTGACGGAATTTTCGAAATTTTCGCCGCTGAAAATCAACCTTTAGCGACGGAATTTCCGCTAAAGGCGCCTTTACGGAATCGGTCCGTTCATCGACGAAGAATTAGCGACGGAATGGCGACGGAAAAATTCCGTCCGCCGGGGCCTTTAGCGACGGAATTTCGCCTTTAGCGACGGAAAATTCCGTCACTAAAGGCCATTTTTCTAGTAGTGATTATTTAGTGAAATCTTTTTTGTCATGAGGCTAGATCTACAAGGATATGCTTGTAGATCGTTAGGTATTTGTTTGTGCTTAACTTGTGCTTCAGTTGTCTAGTCTTCCTCTGTTTCATCTTTTCTGACCATTGTGAATTCCATTGTAACTTCTTCAGAAGCTATATTGGAAACTGCATTGGTTGTTTGGAGAATCCTAACTACTTGTGTTCTAACACTACTTATTAACCAATGTGGTTAATGTTGTGAATAAGATGACTCGATTACCCAAGCATATTGAGTTTTAATTGGGACTGAGCGATCGCTCAGTGGTTAGGACTGAGCGATCACTCAGTGGTTAGGACTGAGTGATCACTTGATAAAAGAAACTTTGAGCCGTGCTACTGGATTTTGCGCGGTCGCCCAGTACTTTCGGTTGAGCGACCGCTCGGCCCTGATTTTTAGGTTTTTTTTTGTTTAAATCTTTGTTCGTTTTTTGTTATTTTAAGGGTTTTTATTGCATCCATATAAATAGTTATATCCCTAGAACGTTTTTAAGGTGAACTCTAATAAAATTTTGACAATCTATTGGCCTCCAATCTCTTTTTCTTCTTTGTGATTGATCCTATTATACTATGTTAATTTGTTTGTTAATCTTCCGTTGTGCACAACAGTTAAACACTTCATTTATGTTTTAATTCATGACTATTACCAAAACTTTTATATCTACTCCGGAATGATGTAGTTGAAAAATGAAATATTAATAGCAATACCTTAAAGCTTGGTTCGAAAAAACACTTAAATGTTTATAACTTGGAGTTGGTTGCATGCGGCATGCCCTTGGTTACTTAATTATTTCCAAATAAATAGTAATAGACGAAAAAAGTACACAATAGAGTACATAAGCCTATATTCTCCCAAATAATAAGTAGACGAAAAAATGTACACTAGACACACACACTCCTAAAACTCAGAATCCTTTTAACTACCGGTTCGTAATGACCAACAAGCACGTAAATTGCTGGTTAGGGGGTTGTTCTAGCTTAACTAAAGGTTCGAGTTCTATGGGAACGCAGCTGTGTAAAATACTTGTTGGAAGAGTTCCTACCGTCATTTTACAGTTCTATGAGACGGGGGATTAGTTTTAGGCTTTCAGGTGTGGGACACTTTGTGAAACCAAAAAATATAGGTTTGTAATTGTTGGTAATTGGGCTTGCGGCCCGATTATTTAGTCTCGCCCACATGGAAATAATATTTATATTATCTATTGGTTAATTAGAATCCTAATCCAAGTGGGTTTAGGATTGACTTAACCTACAAGAAATAGGTTTCTTGTAATAATATAAATAGGGCAACAAAGGGATAAAACCTAATCATTGGAGAACACGTCTCCCAAGGTGGCGCCTCTCTCTCTCTCTAAATCTATCTCACCAAAATACTCCCTCTAGCCTAACCATCAAGAGGCTTGGATTTGCGGTGTGAACCAGTATTGATATCCGTGCTCCGTGATATCAATCCGACGAGAGAGACTTGCAGGTCTGTGGATATTGGCATACGAAGATCGTAGCTCAAGCGTAATTCTTCATTGCGTACAAGGCTCCGTTCGCATAAAGGTAATTCGTGATTCTTGTTTTGATTAGCGAACTTGTATGATATATATATGATATATCCTTCATTGGTATCAGAGCCATATTGCTTGATTGCTCGTATTGTTATGCCATGAATCGCATGCTCTTGTTTTTTGGGTTTGTTTAAAAGTTTTACACGATAACGAAACAAATGAGTTTTATTATTTTATGTGTAAAACTTTAAAATTTTCGAGAAAAATTTATATGTCTGAGTTCCCTACGACGAGGCGAACAACATACTAAATTCTCGTTGAATTCCGTTGGGTATTTTTCAAAATATCGCAAACCCAAGTTTTGTTGAAAAGTGATTTTTCCGAAACTTTGTGTGCTGATTCGACCTGTTTATGTTCTGTAAAATCGTGATTTTATGGACTGTACTTGTAGTACTCCGTGAGGGCTTTCCAACGACATATTATATGCTTAATTTGGACTTAAAATGAGCGTTTTATGGCCTCGCGAGTTGGCCCTTCGCGAATCGATTTTAGGGTTAAAAATTCGACCTAAAAGCGACCCCCACTCTCGGCCTCGATACACGTGCCATTTTGGGCACTCCTTTCGAGGTAAAAAGTACACCAATGGGAAGTACTCGATGAGTCGAGTCCAACGCCACCGGCGGTCATCGGACCACCGGAAGGCGTGGGCGTCACTCTCCGGCGGCGTGGAGCGTCGATCGGCCAGGTCAGCGGTCAACGTTGGCCCGATGGCGTGGCTGCCACGTCATCAGTGGGGCCCACTTCCAGAAAAATCCTTCATCGGTGACGTCATCGTGCCACGTCGGCGCCACGTCGGCCCTAATGCCCGATCGGCGGATCGGCTTGGGAAGCCCACACGCGCAGGTGGCGCGTGAGCGCGTCTTATCGAGCTCCGATCGGCAAGCGGCCGGCGTCGGCTCTGTTTTGGCCTCGAGTCCAATGGTGGTCTGTTTTGATCAATTCGACCTGTAAATATTTGTTTTTGATTTTTCGGTGTGTAAAAACATGTTTTATTTTTTAAAAATTACAAAAATAATATCCAAGGGCTGTTTTGTCATTCTGTGATTGTTTAGGGCTGTTTGGGACTGTTCTGGAATTTTTTAAAATTCTTTGTGAATTTTAAGCTATTTTTAAGTCATTTTTAGCATATTTAATTGTCGTTTTGGGCTCTAAAATTGCGATTGGGACTATCGAGACCCAATAAATTTATTTTCGATAGTGAAAATATTTATGTACATGATATGTACTTGATGGATTTGTTCTATCATATTTCTTTTGTTTAAATTATCAATTTATGAATATTTTCATGTTGTGCATGCTTTGGTTGTGATTACGAGCCTCGCGGATTTTCCCTCCTTACGTGTATGATGTGATTATATTTAGTAATTGATTTTTTAAACAAAAGTGAATCAAAATATATATATATATATATATATGCTTATGTCTTATTTTTGCAACAAATTGTAGTGAAATGGCTTCTCGAGAATGTAATCGTGACCTTAATAAGGGTGAGAAATTAGATGGCTCAAACTATGGTGTTTGGCAAAGGAAAATCACGTACTTGCTAAGCGAGCAAGAGGTTACGGACAACCTTGATCTTGTGATGGTAGAACCGAGATGGGTAACTTGACCATCGCCCGGCATCGCCGAGAAAATGCGAGGAATTCCTTATTTGGAAAAAGAAAGATCGATGTGCACGCTTTACTATCTTTGAGTAGCATGCATAATGATCGATTAGCGAGTTTGAAGGCATTGCTAAACATATGTGGGACCAAATTAAGCGCATTTATGGGAATACTACGCTACAAAGTTAAGGACTTTGACCTACAAGTTTGAAAGCTATAAGATTGACGAAAGCGAAACATTCTTGAACAACTTCGTGAGATGTCAGAATGATTCGTGATCTTAAAATTGTCTTATCGATGAGCAACAAGTTCAAGCGGTGATTCGTTCCTTTGCGATTCTTGGAGTGGTTTGAGGCGTATCTTGACTCATACGGACTCCATTCGGACTTTGCGGATGTATCTCACCATGTTGAGCTTGAGGTGAGTGTCATGAAGCGAATCGCGCGATAAGTCTTTGCGACTCGTGATCTTGCTCTTGTTTCCCTTGAGGGTCGCGCAAGCCACACGGCAACGCAAGAGAACAAGCTAAAAGCAAGAAGACTCGAAATTTGGGCCCTAAAAGTGACAAGATTGCTAAACGCCGTAGAGGCAAAAGAATATTGCTAAGCGAAGTGCTACAAGCTGTGGTGCCTTGGGTCATTTGCTCGGACTTGTCACGAGCCCAAGAAGGTATCACTTAATCCTATCTCCATGCAAAGTTGTGTTTGCTCTCATGTTTTATTAGTGACTCTCTCCTGTGTGGATTGTAGACTCGGGCTCAACCAAACATGTGACGAGGATCGAGAAGGATTTGTAGATTATCGAAAAGTTCTATTTGGTACAAGAAGAATTTTCATGGGAAGCAGTTAGATGCATTGAAGTCAAAGGAGTTGGCTCATACCAACTTCAATTGCGGAGTGGGCGCACATTGACTCTTCATGAAGTTCTTTATGCACACGGAATTCGACATAATCTACTATCGGTAGTACAATTGCTAGGACATGGATATTCTTTTAATTTTAGTAATGATCACTTGGATATTTGTTTTGGTGATGAGGTTTTGGGACATGGTTCTTTGTCGGATAATTTCTTTAAATTAGATTTGTTGGATTCCCATAATTCTTCTCTTAATTCTTCTTCTTGCATGGTTTATGATGATTCTAATTACGAGTTATGGCATGCTAGACTTGGACATATAGGAAAAGATAGGATGACTAGATTGGCTAGAGAAGGCCTATTGGGGTCTCTCGGCAAGTCAACCTACCCTTGTGTGAATCTTGTTTGGCGGGGAAAAGCTTGCCGAAAGCCTTTTGGTAAGGCAAAAGAGCCACACATCCATTAGAGTTAGTCCATTCGGACATTTGCGGACCAATGAATGTTAAGGCACGTCATGGAGCTTCCTATTTTCTCACTTTTATCGATGACTATACACGTATGGTTATGTTTACCTTATTTCTCACCGCGATGAAGCTCTCAAGTGTTTTGGCGCTTTCTCGCAGAGGTTGAGAATCAAAGGATAAAAGCTTAAAAACTTTTAGAAGCGTGGCCGTGAATATTTATCGATCAATTTAAAGAATTGTGTGAGAAAAAGGGAATCTGACAGTTGACAATTCCTAGAACTCCATAACAAAGCGGTGTTGCGAGCGAAGGAATCGAACATTGTTGGAAATGGTTAGGTCGATGATGGCACGAGGCCAACCTCCCAATTTCGTTTTGGGGGATGCGCTAATATTTATTGCCGCCTACATACTTAACCGAGTGCCTTCTAAGTCGGTTCGGTTCCACAACCCCTTATGAACTTTGGAAAGGTGAGAAGCCTAAATTGGGGCATCTTCATCCTTGGGGTTGTGCGAGTTATGTCCATAGTACTTCCAATAAGTTTGGAAAACTAGGCCCTAGAGGAAACAAGTGTGTTTTCATAAGGTATTCGAGATACCTCAAAGGGTTATGTTATGTGCGGTGGAAAACCTAACGAAGGAATGGTGAATCGAGTCGCGCAATGTTGATTTCATTGAGAATGATTTCCCACAGAGATAGGTGAAGTTAGGAAAGACTTTGAACTTTTTGAGATGGAAGAAGAACACATGACATCTTTTGGCGAAGGTGGGGAATTGCCTCAACCTAATCCTATGGTACAACATGAGGTTGAACCTATGGAAGTCGCCAATGAGAGTCAAGGTGATCTTCATCCGAGTGGGAATGGATTCTAGTGGGAGTCGATACTAGAGCGAAGAAGTAAGCGTGGAAATATACCTCGTCGTCGATTCGCGATCGAAGAGGAATCTTTCTAACTACTTCTTTCAATTCTAGTGAGCCTACATCGTTCAAAGAAGCCCTTTCTTTACCTACAAGCAGTGAATGGATGACTGCAATGGAAGATGAAATTTCCTCTATGAAAAAGAATCGGGTTTGGGAGTTAGTTGATCTTCGCAAGGTCGCAAGACTATTGGAAACAAATGGGTTTTCAAAGTCAAGCGAAAGCGAGATGGATCAATTGACAAATATAAGGCACGTCTTGTGGCGAAAGGCTTTACCCAAAGAGAGGGTTTAGACTATGAGGAGACATTCTCCCTGTGGTGAGATTTTCCTCTGTTCGCCTAATCCTAGCGATAGTAGCACACATGGATCTAGAACTTTATCGGATGGATGTTAAAGCGCATTTCTCAATGGAGAACTAGATGAAGAGATCTATATGACTCAACGAGGAGGGTTTTGAAGTCAAGGGACAAGAGCGCAAAGTGTGCCGACTCAAGCGTTCCATTTATGGTCTCAAACAATCATCTAGGCAGGTGGTACATTCGCTTTCACCAGCGATAACCTCAATTGGCTTTGTGATGATTGAGGAAGACCACTTGTGTGTATGTTAAGCGATCCAAGAAAAAGATCTTGATTACGTCATTATATGTTGATGACATCCTACTAGTAGGAATGATATGGAGATGATAAATGCCACTAAAGAGTGGTATGCTGCTTTTCGATATGACGGACTTGGGTGAAGCAAGCTATGTGCTTGGAGTAAAAGTCATTAGAGATCGTTCGAAAAGATTTCTTGGTTTGTCTCAAGAGACTTACATTAAGAAAGTTATCGAGCGATTTGGCATGACTAACTCAAAACCGTTGTCACTCAATGGAAAAGGGATGTGTCCTTAGTACAAACCAATGCCCTAAGAATGAAGAAGAGAAGAAGAGAATGTCTACGACTCCATATGCAAATGCGGTAGGAAGCTTGATGTATGCTATGGTGTGTACTCGGCGACGACCTATGCTTTGCGGTTGGGATGTTGAGTCGATTCCAAAGTAATCACGGACCTCAACCTTTGGATGGCGGTGAAGAGGGTTACTGCGTTACTTGGTGGGAACCACAAATTTAACCCTATGTTACCAAGGTGGGGATTTGAGCTTGAAAGGTTTCACTGACGCGGATTGGGCTGGAGATGTAGATGGTTATAAATCTACTTCGGGCTACGCTTTCCTCCTTGGTGGTGGAGCTATCTCTTGGAGTAGCAAGCGACAGACTAGCACCGCCCTATCTACGATGGAGTCAGAGTACATGGCTTGCTCAGCTGCGGTTCAAGAAGCTGTGTGGTTGAGGAGTTTTCTTCAACATCTTGATGTTACGACGCATGTGGATAGATCTGTAGTCATTGCTTGTGATAGCATGGCGGCTTTAGGTTACACTAAAGATCCCAAGTACCATGGGAAGGCGAAACACATTAACATCAAATATCATTTCACTAGAGACATGGTTGCGAGAAAAGAAAGTTGTTCTAGAATATATTCCTACTAGAAGCATGTTAGGCGACCCTATGACTAAACCTCTAGCTAGAGATCTTTCGAGGATCACATGTTGGGTCTAGGGCTTCGTAGGATTTGACTTTTATTCTGAGAACACTTATGTTGACATTTGATTATTATTCATTATCGTTTGAATAAATTGCAGTTTCATTTTGTTCCTTTTATATGTTAATTGGATATTTTGATATGAAATTGTGTGGCATATATATTTTTGATTAAAAGATGTCGTGGATATTGAATTGGCCCTCTCACACGGGTAATTCACCTTGTCGCCAGGTGGGCGAGCAAGTTGAGATAGTAAAAGTCTTTGGTACCTACAAAGGGGGGTACGCAAATGACATTACATTTATCGCCTTGGCATACGGCCAAGATGAGACCTTTATAAGGTCGACTTTATATCCCAAGGAAAAGTCGAATGTGAGATCTTAAAGAGAGTCACTAGAAGAGTGGCGCTTTTAAGTACTCAAGTTAGACGCCGAAGGGCGGCTAGACTAAGGTTCGTATGGCGTTTGAGCATGACATGCCTTCGTGTGGGAGTTCCGTCATAGCATACACTTCATCTTGTATGTGACTATAATGCGACTTAAGAAAGTGATTGAATGATCCTGCTTCATCAGTGTGAGTTCTAGTGATCAAATCCGGATCACAATTATACCTATGTGACTTAGAACTATATCATGAACTTGGGCGTTGATGATGCTACTTTGGCATGCCGACCAACGGGCTATGCACATCTGATCCTACGAGCATTCTTTGGGAAGCGATCGGCCAAGAGTGATTAATATGAGTGTCTAAGGAAGATAGTATGATATGCATCTTTATTTTTGTGTTTCAATGCCATGGCGATCATATTGAACATACGGTTCAAAGGTTGATCTTGATACACAAACATATTGAGTTTTAAGCACCGCTCTTGAGGGATTGAGGATGCTTAAATTGATGTATATATACGATGCAGGGTATAGGCGAGTTTTGTTTTCTAACGAGGGCGTTCTATCTTTGGTCGAGATGGTGATTTGGTATAGCGCTCCACCCTTTATCTTTCTCGTCATGTCGCACGCTTCACTTCCGGTATGAAGAGGCGTGTTTAACGGGTTTTGATGATACGATGTGGTTAGAGAGGTGAGTCCATGTGTGAGTGGGAGATGTTGGTAATTGGGCTTGCGGCCCGATTATTTAGTCCCGCCCACATGGAAATAATATTTATATTATCTATTGGTTAATTAGAATCCTAATCCAAGTGAGTTTAGGATTGACTTAACCTACAAGAAATAGGTTTCTTGTAATAATATAAATAGGGCAACAAAGGGATAAAACCTAATCATTGGAGAACACGTCTCCCAAGGTGGCGCCTCTCTCTCTCTCCTAAATCTATCTCACCAAAATACTCCCTCTAGCCTAACCATCAAGAGGCTTGGATTTGCGGTGTGAACCGGTATTGATATCCGTGCTCGTGATATCAATCCGAGCGAAGAGACTTGCGAGGTGCGTGGATATTGGCATACGAAGATCGTAGCTCAAGCGAAATTCTTCCGCTGCGCACAAGGCTCTAGTTCGCATAAAGGTAATCCTTAATTACTGCTTTGATAGCGAACTTGTATGATATATATATGATATATCCTTCAGTAATGAACAAAATTACCAATCCATTTTTAATTTGCAAAAAGAAATGAAGGTATTGAAAATGAATATGGATAAAAGAAAAGATAAGCTAGCGGGAAAAATATTTATTAAAAAAATGTTAACAATGATATATTCACCCTCAAAAGAATGTGAAAAATTGATGGTTTTAACAAGAATGTGAAAAAACAAATTCCTTCAAAGAAGATATAAATCTTTGGTAGCACGCAATTTTTTCTACATTCACATCTACTTTAGTGATAGGGGTGTAGATTGTTTAGTTTAGGTCAAAACCTTAAATCAAACCGGTCTTCCAAATTTTCAAACCGAACTAAATTGAATAAAACTTGAAACGAACTGAACCACTAGGTTTGGTATTAAAATTTTGAAAAATAGGAAAAAATACCGAAAAATAGGTATGTTAAGTTTTATCATTTTTGGTATTAAAATTTTGATCTTGGGACTTTTTGAATACAAAAAGTATTTTTGAGACTTTTTGGATATGAGATATTTTTGACGGGACCTTTTAGTATGTTCCCCTTAAAAATGACATTAACCATTACAAAATAACGATTTATAAGAAAAATATTTTAAATAAAACAAGGATGTTTACTATTTACCTCATGCACATTCAAACTTCTTTTGTAAAATTCCAGTTCTAGATATATACAAACAATAATAATAAGCAAAAAAAAATTCTCTAAGCCTAAAGTTGGTTCGGTTTAGTAACAGATGTATAGATGACGAGATCAAGGCGTAGGTAAGCATATTATATGATTCAATGACTCAAAATAATTAATAAAAATAAATTCTTTTATAATCTATATTATAAATTAATAATAAATATATATAGGATTAGTGCCGTTCAATTTGATTTGGTTCATTTTCTAAAACCGGGAACCGAAACAAACCGTCAGATTTCAAAATTTTAAACTGAAATCGAACCATATTAGACAAAAATGAATAAAATAGATTGGTTTAATTTGGTTCGATTTGGTTTGGTGGTTCAACGATCTCAGCGTAAATCAGCCCCTAATCGGTGATTGTTGATACTTACTGTAATTAGATTTATATCTGCTCATACATTACACTAGTTTTATACATCAGTGGCTAATTGGGCTGCGTATCGATTAGCGTGGCAACTGTGTATAGAACTTTGCCAAGTATAGTTTTTATAGGACTTCAACAGGTTCAGCGGAAGACCTCTTCACAGCTTCACCGGAAGACATGCTTTAACATACAACGGCAGACCTTGTCTACACTCGGTCAATCAAGACGTGTCTAGTCAAACAATTTTCAATGGATCAATTTAAGTTTATCTTTATCAAGTTTGAATTTAAATGAGACATTCACGACATCTCGAACCGAAAGCGGCTTTCAAAGCGAGAAGACTTTCGCAGCGAACAAGAAAAGCAAGAAAGCGATCGTCACCTACTGTCTGTAACAACTCTCACAGATCTGACATCCAGATTGCCCAACTTCCAGTCTCTGCAAAAGATCTATGTACTCATTCCCTGCTCGATATTTGTGAAGACGAAATTCTTGATTGACAGCTCCATGCATTTAATGCATTCAACCTAATAGAGCTGTTAAGTCTTCGTCTTCTCCAACGGATCTCCAGAATGCTCCTGCTATAAATGCTGCCATTAAAGACTGAAGAAACACACTTGATGAATTTCTCTGAAAATCTACAACAACTCTAAAGTCTTTTATACTTAGTGCATTCAAGAGATCCTAAACGGATCAAGAAGTCCTCGTCAACAACAAGAAGCTGTGCATTAACATTTATTTTTGTACTTCTTGTTGTTTTCATTCAAAAGCTATTCTTCTGCACGAATTAAATATCCTGCTTACACAGATATTTAATTCCTTAACCCCCAAACACAAGTCAATATTTTGTACACGTTCCATTGAGAATATTCTTTGTAATAGATCTAGTGGAAAACATAGTGCACTATTTAAATCCAAGGTTGACTGCCTTAGTGGTGGACGTAACACTCTTCATAGTGTGAACCATCCCAAAATACTTGTGTTAATTCCTTTACTGTTTGTCTACTTATTAAACTGCTTAGTACTTTGTTTATCTTTATCCTTTACGGCAATCTTAGTAACCTGTTAAGGTCTACCGATAGTCCTTATCGGCAAACTTGAACCAGCTTTCTTTAAAGTCTTCCGCTACTTCAATCTTTTCAATAGATTGTAAGTACTTTTCAAAGAACTTACTTAAAAGTTTTAAAGTGTATAATAAGCTATTCAACCCCCCCCTTCTAGCTTATTATTGTGCCTGTTGGGACCCACAGTGATGCTCTTGATTTAGAAACTTAGACGATATCTTTCTTTCTTTTCTTCCTCTGATTACAAATGAAAGCTGAAGGCCCTTTATATATGACTCTGGAGTGCTTAATAATTATACAATGACGTAAGGAGTGACGTCTAGAAAGTAATAATTATACAATGACGTAAACAATGACATCTAGAAAGCAATAATTATACAATGACGTAAGCAATGACGTTTACCAACGGGAATCCAGATGAGATTTGTCATCTTCGTATGGATCATGGTAAGATCCGTCATTGTTATCATCAAAACTCGGGTTCTCATTATCCACAGATTTAGATGTTTCAAAAGTTTGGATAATGTGAGACATGCCCCATTGGTCGAGTGTGTCAATCCACTTGGATGAAACAGGGTGGTCATCTGTCTAGGCTTGCACTCCTAACATGATATGAGAAGGGATGATTTGGGGATTGATCATGTTGGCTCGGGCGATAGCATGTTTTGTGTTCATGAAAAGTTCAAAGTTGCGCATTGCGCAAGTGGATCCTGCTGGATTAATATCAGACCAAACAAAGATGAATGTCATGGGAGCATGATAGACAAATGACGAATGTCCTTGATTTTGATGGTTGGGGGAGGGAGGTATGAGCATGGTCTCCGGAACACTATGGTCACATATGGTTTGCGGCAGGGAGACAGTTGTTGTGTCCATTGGTGAGCTGGAAGAAACCACTGAAATAGTTTGAACAGGTTTTGCGACTGGGGTGGGATATTGTCAAGTTGACAATGGAAGAGGTATGACATGAGTTTAATAGAATTAAACGAGATTCCTATGGTAGATGTTTCAAACAAATACCAAAAGAAACATTCAAAGTGCTTCTTTAGGGAATAGGAACAGGTCATGGATATGGAAGATACTAAGGAAATGATAGTCTGGATGGAACTTGAGTCTTTTCAATGAAAGACCATGGTGGTGGAGAAGGATGGTAAGGAAATATTGGTAATTTGGAGTGGCCCTCTGCTTGAGTGTTATGTCTGCAATAGCTTATGTTATTTCACCAGGGAGAGAAAGGACAGGGATCAGTTATGGTGTTTTAAGGTTGGAGGAGGAGGAAGGGGCTTCATTGATGGGGAACACCATTGAGATGATATTGAAGTTGTGTTCAAGGTTGGTTTCTTTGGAAATTCTACATACCTTTTTATACTCTTTTGGCCATGAGAGAAAGTCTACAAGGACATTTGTTGTTCCTTTGATATGTTTGACAGTGAATTTCCACTAAGAGAACCAATTTGACCATCTTAAAAGCTGTGCCTTGGGAAATATCTTTCGATTGAATTGGAGTATGCTGGGGAAAGAGGACGTGTCCATCTCGACTTGAAAGTCATGCCCGATTAGATGGAATTGAAAATTTTCTATTCCCCTTTTGACTGCAAGGATTTCTTTGACCGTGGAATGATAGTGTTGTTCTGATGGCTTAAATGTACCACTTTTGCAACCACATATTGTTTTCTGATTATCTTCACTTTGGACAAGAAGGACTGCTGCCCAATATTCGTCACTTGTGTCTGTCTAAAGAATCCTTTTTTCTGACGAAGCAGGAATCTTTAAAGGGGGCATTGTGCTTGCCAATTAACTGTTTGATTGACTTGACAGCTTCAGTTTGTCTCGTAGTCCAAGGAAGAGGATCCATTTTCAGCATGGGGAACAACCATACTGTATGGGTAGATAGCTTTGGTAAGAAATTTGCCGTATAATTGACTAGTCCAAGAAACTGCTGGATTTCTTTATGTGAAGATAGAGTATCTGGGAACCTGTGCAGTTCTTGAGCAATGTAGGGCTGAGGTTGGTATTTACCGTTAGATATCTTCATTCCTAGAAAATCATTGGATGAAACGCCAACTTCCATTTTCTTTTCCGAGAGCATGATACCATACTGAGTTACAAGGGAATGGAAATGGGAAAGTAAGGCTACGTGGGATTCTTCATCAGGGGAGAATAGGAGTATGCCATCGATGCAAACCAGTGTATTGGAAAGAATTGGCTCAAAAATGGTTAACATTGCTTTTTGAAAGGCGGATGGGGCATTTTTTAAACCGAATGGCATGACATTCCACTGGTAATGATGGTCAGGGATGCAGAACGCAGTTTTTGGCTTATCTTTAGGTGTAATATCTATTTGCCAAAAACCTGACTTGAGATTAAACTTTGAGAGAACTTTTGCATCGGATAAGGATTGGAACAATGACTTTTTCTATGGTAGAGGAAACTTATCATCTACCAAAAAGTGATTGAGTGGCTGGTAATTGATGACCAATCGTAGCTTTCCTCGAACTTGTTCACTTCTTTTGTTGACATATAATGCCTCACATGCCCATGAAGAGGATGTAGGTTCAATATGCATTCTATGAGAGCAAGTTGATAATGGTCGGGATTCATCCCTGGATGGCTTGCTTTGGTGGGATTGACATCTTTATTCTGTTTGAAGGGCAAGGAGACATAGAATGCATAATTAAGCCATAGAGGAGATGGATGTTTTGCCAAGAACTCTGTATGGGATGAAACACAAGAATCTTGGATGATCTGATGCTTAAGGGTTTCTATGGATGAAGTAGACGCCATCTAAAGCCATGGGACTGGGCTCCATGGATTGAAGTAGCTTTTGTAATAGAGAACATCTTGTGTCCATCGTAAGTTGGGTAACTTATGAAGGATATCGAATCAAAGGAGGAGGTCTTTTCCATGTGAGCTTGAGCCTAGCAGTCTATGCTTAATGACACACTTGGGAAATAATCTGATATGAATGGGAATACTGATTTTGTCAATGATGAAGCTTTCACCATTAGCTTCAAGGAAATATTGATGATGTGGCTTCCAAAAGCTAGCAGGGAGTATTTTTGGATTTAGGATGGAGATTGCGGATCCTGTATCAAAGAAGGCTATAACTTGGATAGGCTTAGCATATGTAGAGGTGAGAAGGTGGATTTTGGCCAGGGGAATAGGTTGACTATTTTGTACAGATAGGATGTGGGGAACACGATTCAGCATGAAAACATTTAGCATGGGATCTTTGTCTAATAAGTCGGAATCTGTTTCTAATGAATTACTTGGATAGGCAATTGAACAGATTGTAGAATCACCTGGTTCATCATCAAGAGAATAGAGAGACTCGAGGTCAGAGAGATCAACTGCCTCAATTTAACTGAGCGTTTGGATTAATGCTTAAGATTTCTTTGTATCCGGACAGTCTTTTGCGAAGTGTCCCTTTTTGTGACAGATGAAACATTGATCAGAATTACGGCCCCGTTGAGGCTTTTTATTTATAAATCTCCATTTTTTCTTGGACGAGAAGAGACATGAAAAACTCTTCCTTAGTCAGGAGCAATTAAAGGATTTGGAGAGATATTTAGAATGAGACTTCCTTTTCGTGTGAGTTCAATCGCAGGACGACTTGTCTTTACACTTTATTTGGAGGTGCTTTTCGTCACAGGCAGAACCTAATTTTTGCTAGTTTTTTCGAATACTGCAAAGAACTTTCTCTGGTTAAAGAGTTTTTCCAGAGCATTTAAAATCTACTGGTAAGGGCGACCAAGAGAGGTTTGAGCAACCGTCGTATATCAGGATTCCAGGGATCTTTATGTTTCGTTGCCAAGAGATTCTGGAAAGGAGTTGAGGAAAACCTGCTTAAGGTTGACATCATCGACACCATGAAGGCAATAGATATGTTGGGACATTCGATTATAATGCGTTTCAAGATCCTTTTTCTGGAAAGGTCAACACTTCATTTAAGAAATTCTTCTCTGACATGGATAGTGTGTTCTATGGGGCTGCCAATGAATTCAGAATAAATGATATTCATGAATTCTTTTGGAGACGGGGACTGCTAAATTTGCAGCTGTCGATATTCTCCAAGACTGAGATACCAATCTCGATGACGCCCTTGGATCCGGGCAAGGAACCTTTTAATTACCAACTCGATGGAATAAAACTACAGCTCAACTGTGCACCAATTTAACATTTCGATACTTCGTTCGCGCCATTTGGAAGGCGGAATATCGTCGAAGGTGAATTGTTGTTTGGTATCGGTTCGGGAAGCAGATCGCAAAGTTTTTTGATTCTCATATGGTGAAGTCTAAGATGTAGATTCCTCTGGATCAATATCTGGAGAGTCATGGATTGTTGACTCTGGTTCTGTCATGAACAGATGTTTGAAGGCTTCTGTGGGATCGAATTCTTCTTCTATTTATGAAGAGGATGGATTAACCACTTGTCCGACAAAGGGGGACGGAGAAGGGTTGTGATGGTGGGAATGTGAGAACCCGAAACCTACTTGTATACTTGTCTTCCATACATGTTTAACATGATTAGAATATGTTTTTAACATGCTAGTAGTATCCCTAACATGATTGACTCGATTGCATTCCTTGATCGAACCGTTATTGCCGTATCGAACGCCTATTGCCTTGCATGCTCTAGATTGACTTGTTCTTGCTCGGGCTTTGATATTTGGACTTAGCCAAGACCTTGAGATACATTTATCATTGTTTTTAAGACCCTTGATACTCATTCTAATGCTTCTTTGAGTTGTTTATGCCTTGTACGCGTTATACGTGCAAATCTGGACCTGTTTGACCTAACGTATGGCCTGAGGAATCGTTCTACCCTGCCAACCGAACATTTTGGGCATTGTTCGGCCATGATAACCGAACATTATGAAGGAAGTTCGGCCATCACAACCGAACAGAGCAGAATTCCAGCAAAACGTGATTTTCTGCAGCATTTGGCTGATTACGATCTTACCCTTACTAAACCTCTACCATTAGTGACTTAAACCACTTGTATTAGAGTCTTATTAGCCTAATCTAAGCCTAATTAAGATTACTAAACCTATTCCTATCACTCATCATTTGACAAGTGTTCCTCATTAACACTTAATTAAGCTGATCTACACTACATCAGCTCTAGTCTTCATTTCACGACTCATTTCTTCATTCCGTCTTCTCTGGTCTGGAGAGAGTTCGTGCGTGAGAACCTCGGTGAGATTAGTGCGTGAGGGTTTGGCTTCCAAGAGATTCGAGACCCGTTAAGGATTCCGAGACCGCCGTTGCGTAGCCGCCGCCGAGACGAGCGATCGACACCGATCAGTTTTCGTGTTCCCGTCTTTTGCTTGGCTTGAGGTAAGCTATCAATTCCCCTTAGGTCCATGTTAGAGATAACATGCTACCCCTTCTTGCTTCCCTTCTCTCATGTCTAAATCATGCCCTCCTTGTTCTCTACCATGATAATGATACGTCTTAGAGAGTATGAATATTTGGGAATTATAGACCATGAATGTAAATGTCGTGATTTGGACACTAAGCCTAGAAGTAAAAGTGTTCTACTCTACATTAGAAATAACTATTATTCTTGGGTCATAGAATTTCGACCATTATTTGAGAAAGATGTGAATCTAGGGTTCCATAAATTGGGGACTTGAATTTATTCTTGGCTATGATTGTTATGTGGATTAATGACCTAGATAAATCAATGCGATAACTTAGAAAAGAGTTGGAAATGCAAATAGTACTTTAACTCTACAAGCTTGGATTTATAGAAATGACTCAACGGAGTCGACAATAGTGAGTTATTGAACAATACCGGCTCAATGATCGATCCCTACGACGTTATTACGTGCGTTACACTAGAAAACTAATTATAGACTCTTGAAATGGATTGATTATCATGCTTGTACCTTTATGACATAATAAATGCATACTTGATATATTGAGTTCGCTCTTGTCGAGCTCAATCTTGCTTGTTTATTGATGAGATTATATACTTGTCTCGAACGAGGACGCTCTTGTCGGACTCGTTCCATACTAACCCTTGTTGAGTAAATACTACTTGGCATTGCATGAGTCCAGCTGGCGTACTTGATCATGTCACACACCCTCCACCGGCCCACGTAGGGAAGAGCTCTCTTGGCCAACCAATACGCGACCATTGAGATTGACTTCATGTTTATCCCGAGAATATCCTCGGAAGATCGATGTATTATCACACCCATCGATTCATGCACGTCATGAAGGTGTCTGTTTTGCAGGTCTATGAAGCGGCCCAGCTCTATATCCTCATATTATGTGACTATGTGCAATAATGTGCAACTCATATACTTGATCTACATACTTGTAATATCGTCTTGCCTAACGTGTTGCATATTGCCATGTCATGCATGATTGATAGCTTACGAGTCATTATGACTTACCCGTTCCCCTGTACTTTTTTTTTAGATCCTAGCAGGTCAGGACCTTCTCGTTGAGGATTGCAGTGCTCGTATACTTTAGTTCTCTTTTGATCAGGCTCTTGCAGTCGAAGAGGTGGTTTTAGAAGTCCTCTTATCTTCTTTTGTATTTTGCAAGGACGATGGGTATAAGCTAGTCATCTAGACTATGCTTGGGATTGTATAGACTTGTACTCGTGTATTCCTGTTAGCTACTTGTAGTATTAACTCCTGTAGTATTTGTACTTCTCTTGATGCCGGCAATTATGTTAGTCGTGCCTTGTATATCGTGTGTTATTGTTCACTACGTTTAGACTTCCGCTGAGCATCCCATTAGCTCTTATTTATTTCCTTGTCATATTTACTGCTTAGCTTGGGTTCCGGCTGTAGTGTCGCCGAAGACTTGGATTAAATGTTTAACTGTTTATCAGGTGAAATGATTTTTAAAATACCGACCTTTTGTGTCGAGTTCTCTTGCGACTGAAATGTTGCGTCACGTCAGTTTTAAAAATATTTTGAGTCCTTGCATGTTCGTTCCTTTCTTGCCCCTCTTGTCTCGTATTGTTTGGCGCTCCGGTCCGCGTTCCCATTCCGGGTTCGGGGTTGGGGTCGCCACAGGGAAAGGGTTTGTAAGAACTAGGAAACTGGGTTTGTCTTTTCGATCGGAAAAATGTCAGGGGCTATGGTGGAAGCACCTATATGAGGATCTGGATGTTCTGGTTGAAGGCTTGTGGGGTAGAGTTTTTGGATGTGGTGGCTATATTTTGTAAGGAGGCCGTAATGGCTTGTGAGATCTTCTTGGTGGGTTTGTTGGTGGGCAGGGATTTTGAGGCCCAAAAAGTGAGTGAAGGGGGATGGCTCTTTGTGGGTGGACTAGGGGATTGGCTGAGGGTCAAAAGCAGTTTTCACGAAGGAGGTTGTGGGTAATCTCCAAGGATCATCGGCGAATGTTGCCATTCTTTTTTGTTTATGTTGCCGCTCCAGGTCTGTGAGCTGGGCTTTGAGAAACTTCATCTCAGTTTCCTTTCTGGTTAGGGAAAAGGAAACTTGGGGAGATCATGAAGAATGGACAATTTAGAAAAGTTCTTGGTGGAAAACTTGGATCTTGAGACGGATTTCATCTGTCAGTTTTCAAGTGACTTCACCCTTGAAGAGAGATTGTTTTGGGTTTGTGCAAACATGCTTTGTTTAGAAATGATGTATTTAAGCGCTTTGTTCTGGGCAATAGCATTTTCACTTTGCCAATTGAGGGTAGCTTCTATGGCACTGACAGGGGTTGAGCTAATGTTTGTTGAATTCTTGACTTTCCAAGCATGTTTGGTTCTTTGATCTGGAAGTTCAAACAAACTAAGGGGCGGGAACTTTGCTTGGTATTCTTGTGGATTTGAGGCTGGAGTAAGCATATGACACGACGAAGGAGATGGATGGAGCAGTGGACCTTTGTGAATGATGGATATAGCATTTTGGTATTAAGGGGAGAGGTTAGGAGGTGGGAAAGGCTTGCATGGTTGATGAGGTGATGTCGGCTTGGGAATTTTATCTGCATAAAGGATGTAATAGTCTAATTTACCAGATGGTTCACCGAGGGATCCAACAGCAGGGTCACCTTCTTGAAATCTTCTTTTGTAATCTTTTTAGAGAAGAGTTTTTCTTCTTTGGGATATCTTCATCCACCAAGACTTTGGAAGCATCATCTAGACAGTCTGGACAATCGCAAACATCGTACTAACAATGTGCAATTGGTTTGATCATATTAATTTCCGTTACGAAAACATTACACGAAGCGTTTGCTTGCCGTGGAGATGAAAACTTTACTTCGACGAGATCATTTTCGTGACGCACAAACTCTGGAGTTGCGATGCTTTGTACAGGAGCCTGTGGGGCTTGATGAATCTGTTCATAACTTGTTACCCATTGCTCAGGGAGGAGCTTGAGTAAGTCTGCTCGTGATAGTAGTCTTGGGACACAGGTGCATGTTGGTGTTGCACTAGAATCAATCTCTAGGAGAAGGGCGTCTCTTGAGTTTTCCTGACCAGGGACCATGAGATCTAGGGAATGATTATGTACTCTGTACGCCATTTGGTAATGGAACGTTGCTTGAAACGTGTTTACCTGGGTAGTACCACCAATTTGAATCTGGTTTTTTAAAGTTGTGAGTAAAGAAGGATCATTGAGAGGCATGTTGAAATTTGGATAGAACGTGACAAAAATTGTTCCGGCATTTAGGGTTGTTTTAATTGTACCAATACATGCGTGTTGATACTCAACAAACCTTGTATCTACCAAAGCAATTCTTGAGAAAACGGGGAGTCCTTTACGACCATGGAAAGTAAGAGCTAGTCTTACAACACCAAAGTGGATATGTGTATACCCTTGGACAGACATTGTCTGGGAAGGTCAGTTGGAAGGAATAAGGCAACTAAATGTTCAGCAGTAATTGCAGGAAGTTGGTATGAATCAAACTTGGAAGTTTGAACATACTCTTTAACTTGTTGGACCGATCGAGGAAGATCCGATCAATTTTTTGACTTTTCTGGTTAAAGAAGTAGTAGATTTTGAAAATACATGGTAAGGATTAACTATAGGTAACTGAGATATGGGGATTTTTGAATCATCAGGAACATAAGATATCTCATATAATTGATCTATCTTAGAGGCAGAAGATTGTCGGAGGTTTGATGAAGGATATAAAAGTGAACTTGAACTCATGATTAAGAATCTGGAGAAACTAATTCATCCTTTTCAATAACCTTTCTGAGGAAACAACTGTGACACCTTTGTCGATTTACAAATCCTCAACGAACTTGTATGGAAAAGGAAAATATGCTAATCTTGGAGCTAGAGTATGGTTTTTTGATGTGAGAGATCCATTCTAAGATGGAAGTCACATAGCATACTAATTCGAAACTCAACGGAGCGAAAGGGGTAAGGCTCTGATACCAAAGATGGGGGGAGGTTAAGGCAGACCAGTATAAGACCTATAAGACAGATAAACTTTTAAAACAATACTTAAAAATAGAAGACGAAAGAGATGATTGAATACTTAGAAACTGAGAAGTTACCAAAAATGTTATTGGTGGGCTCGAACTACATTTTTAGATGTATGAATAGTTGAATACTAAGCTCATTTTCTTTTATTACTATAATATGACCATGTGGGGAGTCATTTTTTCTTTGATTAAACAAGAAAAACAACATCCTTAAATTGACATTTTAAACGGTCATAATTCAAAATCTAATATATATCTATACTATAATATATTAAAGTTGGTAAGGACAATTTTAATAATGACACATCACCCAACTTTTGTTATTATTGTATATATGTTCAACATTATCATTTACTATTAAGAATTTCTATTGTTAATAATAATGGAAATCGTATATAGAAAGATTTTTACTATCAACATCAAATATTAACTATTGTTGGATACTATTATTATATTGACATTAAGTGAGTACTTTATTTTAATGACTCACTTCCAACACCATACTTTAAGCCTTTATATATCTTATTCATCCAAAACTCAATTTAGACAAATAAAAATCATTTTCATGCTCTCACCGATTAGAACACAGTTTCACAATTGCATTTGCCTACAAACAATGACACAAAAAGAAATTCGTGTCTTAAGTTGCACAATTTCTTTCACTAAAAACACTAATTTTTCAACAAGTATTAGGTGAGTACTTTAATGATTTCTAAAATCAACATTAATTTATAACTAATGTAAGATGCATCTCTACTATATTTATCAATAAAAATGATGTAACAAAAATTGATTGAAAATTGATGTTGTTTTAAAAAGTATTTAGATAAATGTCTTTTACTAAACTAACAAAAGAAGATATATGTTAACAATTGTTAGAAGTTGATGTCGGCTTTAAAAGTCCTTAGGAAAAATCTTACCAATAAAAATGATTTATTCCTCATTGATTACAAAGAATTATTTTAGTTTAAATTTTTTTAGATAAATTTCTTTTACTAACAATAGAAGAAATATATCCCACATTAGATAGAAAATAATATTGGTTTCAAAAGTTTTAAGATAAAAGACTTCTACTGTTATTATTAATAGAATAGATGAATCCCACATTCGTTAGAAAATGATGTTGATTTAAAAAGTTTTAAGATAAAATACTTTTACTAATATTATTAATATAATATATGTATCCCACTTTGGTTTCCATAATTATTATATATATATATATATATATATATATATATATATATATATATATATATATATATATATATATATATATATATATATATATATATATATATATATTTCACATTGGTTAGAAAATGATATTGATTTTATATTTCAATATTTTAATCATAATGCTTAAAATTTTAAAAATTATACTACTAGTATTACCCAAAGAAGAAATTAAATATATGTCTCAAAAAATTATAATAGTATTATTACCAAAAGAATCCGTGCAGAGCACGAGCTCTACAACTAGTATATATATATATTTTTGACAAGGTGGATACACTGTATACATGGATAGACTATCAAAAGCTAAAGATAACTTTATATTTCAAAAGGAGTCAAAATAGTGATGTAGAGATTTCATATGTAATTATAAACTCTTATGTTCATGGCTTAATATTATAAACTCTTATGTTTATGGCTTAATATTATTAGTGTCATGGAAGTGATAATGAACAAATTAAATAACATGTTATCTTTTGGCCTCATCATGATGTACGAAAAGTTATGAATGAACTAGATATGAATAACTATTAAGATAGAAACATCTAATAAAAGTATTTATATCATAATAATATTGACACATATTTAAAGTATCAAATATTTATATTTATCATAAGAAAGAAATATTTTACTAACCATTTTAAGTTATAAAGATTGGTGGATTATTATAAGTTGTTCTTATGTATCCTAGAAGTTCCCAAATTCCTTTTGGGTAAATGTATAACCAATCAATACGAGCTTGCTTGTCAATAAGAATTCCATTCCGAACGCCTATCAATAAGGAAAATAAGAACAAAAAAGGGGTCAATTTCATTCAATTTTCAAAAGGTAGGTTTGTCTATAAGAAGCAAGAACCTTACTTGCCATAGTAATTTGAGAGTTTATAACGTAGTCAAAGGGTCCTTTAGTAATGCCACGAGGTGCATCTTGGACATAAGTAGCCGTGTAGTAGTTCATACCAATAAAATCAAAAGACCCTTTCAACATCCTTGATTCACTTGGTGTGAAAGTTGGAAGTCGACTTCCCACAATCGCCCACATACTCTCTAATATGAACCAAAGATTATAGGATCCATAAACTTGTCATGATGAAAAAAAAATCAAAATAGGAAATTAACCCCAGGCGTAAGGATATACATTTTTAAACAAATGTCCAAGTCTGCACACAAATATTTTTCATCTTATAAAAATGGTAAAAGAAAATTAGAAAAATAGAAATACTTGCATACCATCCCAGCATGAAATCGAACACACGTTTTTGAGGCAATTGATCGGCGGTTGAGTTGGAGTATGGCACAAACCAATATGAAACAAGTGTAATCCCAATGCTGCAGTTTTGATGTGTTTGTGCAATTATGACGAGTGTGTAAGGAAGAAGTTTTCATTCACTTATGCAATGATCTATATGATATAACTTTTGGGCATGTCGGAATAGTATTTGAGAAAGTAAATTAAGTTGTACCTGATACTTTTTCTTGTAAAGCTGTACAGTAGCTGCATGGGCGAGAAGTTGGTGATGTGTGACAGTGTACGGTTCCACGCCAGAATCTCCACCTAGGCAAGTAGCTAGTATGATTAGAATAACGTCCTGGTGCAAAGTCGTTGGTTGAATATCTCATTCGGCTAAAAGACCATGTCTCATTTACAGTAATCCAATTTTTTACTCGATCACCAAAATGTTGTAAGCAAACTTCCGCATTGTATTCAAATTTTTTTCCTGTAAAAATTGAGGAAAAAGAGTTTATGAGTGAAATCTACTTAAAAGAAAAGGCTTTGGAACTTAAGTAAAAGTATGTGTCACCCACACAATCCTTCGGCTTAAGAAACAACCAAAACCTTTTTAAGAGTAAGTGGAACATCCCAGTGAAAATGAGTCACATAAGGTTCTACACCTGCAAATTGAAAAAAATAACATGTGAATTATTCCGGTAACAAAGACTAAATTAAAGAGTAGATTAGGAGTGCAAGGTTAAACGTGCTTTCTCACCATGTAGTAGCAGTTCATCTATTAGTTTGTTATAGTATTCAATTCCTTTTTGGTTCACGCGTCCACCAACTAATCTACCATCTGTACATCGAAATGAGTTGTAATGATGAGTTAATGATAATTCCAAAAGTTTAATTACGGCTATTGAAGTAACAAAATGTATAATTAGGTATATACAAATACTTACGAGGCAATATACGGGACCAAGAGATTGAGAATTTGTAGGAATTTAAACCCTTGCCCGTACCAAGACGAACATCATCCTGAAACATGGTTAAAAACAAATGAATATGGCAACTAACATCTAACTATGTTAGATGTCATGATCAAGCTCTAAGAGCGATCTTATTTTTAAGGGAATGATTCAATAATAATGTTCATGGTATGCACCTTATATTGAAGGTAAGAATTAGTGGTGATATCGCCATTGCTACTGTCTGCAACCCCGTCTCGATAAATATTCCTATTTTCTCTTTTGAGATTTCTTAACTAATGTTTCTAATGATTTTTGATATACAAATTTTCTATCAATCTTTCTAATATATCATTTCATTTAATATTATAATTATTACACCTCCTAAAGAAAAAATTATTATAATGTATACATAATTAATGAGATAGACTTTATTTTCCACGGATGATGTGAGGGATTCTGCTTTTTATCAAAATAGCATCACTTACTAATAAGTTTTGAATCTAGGCATGCATGGACCCTCCATTCAATGACTAATTAGCCTTTTGGCAAATAGAAAAATGATCCAAAAAAAGTATTCAGTTCAGTTTTGCATGATAATTTTGATGAGCCACAACATTTGATTAATTTTTTATTATTATTTGCACTAAAATAATTAACTAGCCATATCATAAATTTATCTTTTCAACTATTGCTAGTCTACTTTTAATAATGATGTTTACATTTTTTACCTTCTTTATATAACTTTTCCTATAAATAGATGGTTCAATCAATGGAAAGGCTATACCATTATTCCTAAACTTTGTTAGTTTTTATATGGTATCAGAGCTCTGCTCCTAAACCCTCACCGTCTTCCCCGAGCCGCCGCCCTTAGCACCTTCGGCTAGAGCTGTCAAAATTGAGTCTGACGCAGCCCACCCAACTTTTCAAGGGTCTGGGCATCAATTTAGAAGGCGCGGAAACGGGGCTCTTTGGCACGACCCGATAGGTCCGTGTTTGGAACGAGCTTGAAAAGTCTGATCCGACCTATAACGTCCCAAGCCCGAAAGCCCGATTCGCTACGCGTAACCCACACACTGACCCATTGAGCACACAACACCTTGGGTCATCAGGCCCACCACAAGCCGACTCAAAAGTCCATGGATGATTTTGGTGCCCAGTAGTAGCTCATGACTATCTTATAAATCAAACACAAGTCTTACATCTACCCGATGTGGGATTGGGGTATTACAATCTCCCCCACTCAAATCCTTGACGTCCTCGTCAAGGCTAAATCGTACCTCGGGCGATGCAGGAATCAAAAGGTGGCTCGTACGGGGATCAAGAGGTGGCTCACACCTTCTGCGGTGTAACACTTTGACCCGCACAACACTTTGTTCCCTTCATTTCCGGCCGGGACGACCCGCTCTGATACCATTTGTAACGCCCCGAGCCCGATTCGCTACGTGTAGCCCACACACTGGCCCACTGAGCACGCAGCACCTTGGGCCATCAGGCCCACCATAAGCCGACCCGAAAGTCCATGGATGATGTTGGTGCCCAGTAGTAGAGCATGACTATCTTATAAATCAAACACAAGTCTCACATCTACCCGATGTGAGATTGGGGTATTACACGGCCCGACCCGATCATAAAGTTAAACTTAATTAAAAAATTAAAAACTAAAACATAAAACTTAAAAAACAAAAATTATCAGACATTCATTTAGACTACTTTTTTTTGTTAGATGAATTTATGACACAATATGATCTATTTCCAAATCATTGTTCTCTTTTTGGTTGAAACTGATATTATAAATTGATGAAAGTGACACTTACAAAGAGGAACTGAAGTTGATCTTTCAAGTTCCAATCTAGTTTAGTATGATTGAGGTTAGTAATTTTATCGAAACTGATCTATTCAATTGAGTGTCTCTATCTGATATTAACTAATAAAAAACCTCAATAGTATAAACTTGATAAAAATAAAATTTAAATACTAGATTGTGTCGGGCGAATCAAAAAATGAACATTTGCTAGTTAGTTTGGTTTTGCAAACTAGAACCCGAAAAACTTTGTCTATCCTTAGAAAACACATATTAGAAAATTGAGGACAGTATGATGAACTTCAATTTGGTTATAACTTTTTTGAAAAAAATACCCTTCAAGTAGCATATGTATTTTTTCTTGGATATGTAACATTATAGTTTTTCAAGTTTCTATTTCGTTTAATTGTTGAACTTACTACTTTGTTTATATTTGCTTTGGTTGTACTTTTATTTTGTAATTGTGTAAGTTAGACTAGTAAGTATGTATGTTTTGAATTTTTGATATGTTATATAACTTTTATTAGCTAATTTGTGAGTTTTTTTAATAAAAAAATAGTTATTTTTTTGGCCCAAAGTGCGCATGGGCTAGGCTTGAGTTCTATAAGGCCCGCCACTATTTCAGCCCGGCCCTGCCCGCTGTAAGGTGAATCCCGACGGGCTTGGGCTGAACCGGTCTAGCCCGCTTGATAGCTCTACCTTCAGCCATGGCTAACAGAAATTACCCCCACACCATTAAAAACCCTCTTGATCCCACACAAACCTTCGACCACATCAACATCTCTCACCACAATATCATCAAACTCACCTCCATCAACTACATAGCTTGGAAACTCCATGTTGAGGTCACCCTCATTGGCTATGACCTCTACAAGTTTGTAGACAGCTCACACCCTGTCCGCCTCCCACTGTGCTCTCCAAGGATGCTCAAACATTCAAGGACTTTCCCACACCCAACCCACATTACCAACCCTAGATCCGACAAGACAAACTTTTGTTTGGTGCTCTTGCCGGCTTCCTTTCTGCTCCCTTGGTCCCCTTGATACAATAAGCCGCCACTACCTGCGATGCTTGGTAAACCCTTGCTCACACCTATGCTTGCCCAACTTGCGGCCACATCAAGCAGATCAAGGATTATCTCAAGCGAGCTTCCAAGGGCACTCAGTCTATTTTTGACTACATATGCAGTCTGTTAAAGGTTGGGCTGATGAACTCGCTGCTCTCGGCAAGCCACTTGGCCATGAGGACCTCATTGAGATCATCCTCGGTGGTTTGGATGATGACTACCACCACATCGTGGATGTGGTTGAAGGAAGGGACACCCTATATCGTTTGATGATCTTCATGAAAAACTCATCAATCGCGAGCTGTTCCTGAAGCAATCTCAACCTGCGTCCTTCTTGCACCTTTCTTCGGCCAATCCTACTGCCCCGAGGATCACTAGCTCGTCTGCTCGGCAATCCTCCTTGCACGCTCGGCATCCGTCCTCGCATCCTCGACCGCTTTCCCAGTCCTCGACATCTATTCCTCGCGCATAGCGACCATATCTGGGCAAGTGTCAAGGATGCTGCCAACAGGGTCACTCGGCTAGCTGCTTGCTGCCCCAACTTTCAACTGGTCGCCACCACATCCCTGCCCGCTGCTTACAACTCGGCAAATGGCTCTAAGTAGCAACCACGGGCTCACCTAGCAACCATGGCAAACATGGGGACACCGAATTGGCTGCTCAACAGTGGTTCTTCTTACCATGTCACCAGCGATCTTAGCAACCTCTCAATACACTCCACCTACACGAGCATGGACGGCATGGTCATTGGTGATGGTACTGAGTTAACTATCTCCAAAATTGGCTTCTCCTCTCTTTATACACCTTCACACACTTTTTCCCTACATAATGTTCTATTTGTTCCTGACATGAAAAAGAACTTTATATCTATATCTCAATTTTGCATCTCCAATAATACCTCCATTGAGTTCTTACCATCTTCTTTTCATGTGAATGATCTGCTGACATGAAGAATATTGCTCACCGGACAGTCTCAAAATGGTGTGTATGAATGACCAACCACAGCTACCCCTCCTTGCCCCTTTGCTTATGTTAGCTCCAAAGTATCTCACCAGGATTGGCATCATCGTCATGGTCATCCGTCTGGCCCCGTCCAACGACAGATACTATCTAGCCTAGGTTTAGATTTAGACACTACTCGCAATCCTTTTCTTCATTGTAATGATTGTCTTTCTAATAAATGTCATAAACATCAATTTTCATCAAAATACCATTGTGTCTACTTTACCTCTACAAACTATTTATACTGATGTTTGGACCTCTCCCCTTCCCTCTATTGATGGGTTCAAATATTATGTGATTTTTGTTGATCATTTTACTCATTACATCTGGCTTTACCCCCTCAGACGCAAGTCTAAGGTCGCCACCATATTTCCCAAGTTTAAAGCATTGGTCGAAAACTATTTTAAAACAACCATTGTCACTCTTTAATCAAACAATAAAGGCGAGTACATGGGTGTAGACACCCAATTTCGTACCCCTGGTACATAACATTGGCGTGCGATATCAAAACTTGTTAAAACTTAACGAATATCAAGTTACAGGGTTTAAAAATGCAAAAGACAAAGCATGATGCGCAAAACAGTAAAATGCAGGGGCCAAAAGTGGCAAAAAGAGGCTAAGAATTGAGCACTGGCGCGGCCAAAAAAGGCTCTTGGCGCGGCAACCCAAAAGGGCTGGTTCCAGCATCCAAGGTGCTACAGTGCACCCTAAAGTTAACGCATTGCACAATTTCTCAAGCATGAGGTACAAGCTGGTGAAGCACAAAGAGAAATCCACAAATGCCAGCGATGTCCCTTTCTCCGCCTATAATTAGAGGATTCCGGGTTCACTTTTAGTGATCGAAAAAACACACATAAAATAAGCCCAAACTCTCTACGTTGTTGTTACGCCGTGAGAATTGTGAGTGATCGAGAGATAGTGAGCGCCCCCTCCTATAAAGCCTCGAAACTCTGCCAAAACTCCTCCAAATATAAAACCAACCGGTTAAAGTGAGCCTTAGCCCCCCAGCTAGGTTTCCACCCCATTTTCCCGGTCCAAAAATCTCGAAAAGAGCAGTTGCTCTGCCCGAGTAAAAAGGCCAAATCCGTCAGAAACAAGCAGTTGTTCTGCCTGATTTCCACCAAAAAACGCAAAGCGTGCTCCGCCCGCTTGATTCGGTGCCGGCAACCTTCGAAGCGCCACTCTGCTCGAACTGCAGCAGTAGCAGCAAAAAAAAAAAAAAGACTCCCTCTCCCTAAAGGACAGAACGAGTACATTAACGCTCTTACAGGTGAGCCTTTAAGAGTTTATTTTATAAAAAAACTATTTTCCATCCGGTCCAATGTAAAAATATAAGCTGTTGTGCTGCCCGGATTTATTTAGAAAATAGCATTAAAAAGAGCCATTATTATGACCAAATATTTTTAAGTATATTTGTAAATTATTGGAAGGAAGTAGCTGCAAGTCCGTAAATAATGTAGACATCAGATGTATTTGTTCTCTTTTATTTCTTTTAATGCTTTATTTATTTGCTAAGTAAATATAATAAAAGCATATTTTAGCCAAAAACTTGTTTTTGAGACCGAAAGGGCGAGTTGGGTGCCTAGCACCTTCCCAACTCGTAACTTAGCCTCCGAACCCGCTTTTTGCATTCTATGGTTTTATTTTTGGTTTTTTCTTTATTTTCTCCTTAAAATAAAGATGGCGACTCTGTCAAAACATTTTGGATCACAGTGGGGCATCGCAACATCCTTTCTTATTATTTTTGGTTTTCCCCTAGAAAAGGGAAAATGAGAATGAAAGGGTGATTTATTCTTATATCCTAGTATCCCCTAAAAAAGGGATAACTTGATACAGAAAATCCAAAGCATTCATAGTGATCCGAAATAGGCCTTAAGGAAATTTTTATAAAGTCCATAGTGGGGCCCGCAACATCCTTTCTTACACTTTCCATTTTCCTCTACACAAGGGAAGATGCGAATAAAAGGGTGATGCTTTCCTTCATCCTGTTATCCCCTAAAAAAGGGATAACCTGATATAGAAAACCCATAGCTTCCATAACGGACTAAAATTACTGAAGTGACCGAGGCGTATTCAACGCGCTTCCTGACAGCACCCTTTCTGCATTTTTAATTTCGTCATCTCCTAGACAAGGGAGGGTGGAATGGAAAGCGTGATGTCCGCACCGCACGCCGCGCACCCCTATCCAAGGGCGCGTGGGGCGCGGGCGGTTCCCGGGGCACCCATAGTGGCGACTCTGCTGGACAGATCGTTTTTATTTTAAATTAAAATGGAGGACTAGATTCGGTAACCAAAACATTTTTTCTTTTGTTTCTGGCTAAAGTATGCTTTTTATATTTCTTTAAGCATTTGAATATTGCATTCTTATACATCCGTGTATATATTTGTGGATATGATCTTCCATCTTGCAGCAGTTTCAATTCGTTTCAGTCACCGTTACAGGTATACTTAAAAATATTTATTTTAAAAAATATATATAAAAAAAGCACAAAAAAAAAATATACATATGCAATAATTTTTCGGGCAGCATAACAAAAGGGCTGGAGCTTTATTATTGCTTCATTATTATTATTTATCGCTTTATTACTACTTTATATTATTATTCTGTTCGTTTTTTTTATTACGCAAAATTTGTTCATATTTCATTTCATTCTGTTATTTTATTTTGGGGATTATGACAAATTTGTAATTAATAGGAATAGATAGATTCCCCGTTTTTCTTTCTATTTCTTGATGTGATTGGCTTGCTTGCTTGCGCTCAAACTAAAAAAACCGAGAAAATCTACAAATAACAGTAAAACAGGTCATATATGTTTTATTTCCTGTTTTATATCTGAAAAAGAAGAAGATCTTACTGCTTTTTAGAAGCTGCACACACGCGCACGCATGTACATATATATTCCGAACTGTTACCCTACACCATGACTAGCTTACCCCGTGCATAAGCCAACGTTAGATTACATATAAATTCTCAGGACACTTCATAGACCAACCGGTTTTTGCGTCTCTGAATCATTGGTCAGCCCCTGAAAAAAAAAAAAAAAAAGAGATCGAAAAAAAATCAAGCAAAAAAAATTTCACAAAGGATATAAATAAGTACACATGGGCTGATTGATTATTCTCTGATGCTACACTTAGACCATTTTGAATGGTGGATCCCGGAAAGAGTATATGTCATTCGCCTGGGATCAGTCTGATCTTGGGGAGTCGAAAGACAGGTGGAATACGAGTGTCCTATACTCTGGAGAAAGAATTCACTGTTCCAGGAATAGTCCTGAGACTGTCAAAACAAAGCAGTTGCTTGTCCAGTCAATTGTAGGAAAATTAATAATAATAAAAAAATACTAACAAATGCGTACTGTACTCCGAGCCCAGAAAACCTTCAGCCAGCCTTTCTGATATCTCCAAAGCCCATTTTCCTCAGAAACCTGGCCCGAATTTGGAAAGGCAGAGATAGTACTGACGGGTTGATACAGATACAGGTACATAATCAGATCGAAAGTGTCGGTCGATCGAACAGACAGATCGAGGGTACAGATCGGCAAGAAAGTGAGCAGTCCGCTATGGGTACAGATACAAGGGCTCCAGGGTATGCTCCAACTCCGACTATGCAACAGTGGCTAGACCAAAATTTGGGTGCACATGCCGATCGTATAATGGGCCAGATTGCTAATCTAGTACAAAATTTAAAATCCAGTGGTGAGGGAATCTTTTCCCTTGCAGTCCCTCAAGAAGCATCAACCTCCCATGTTCCTCCAAACCCGAACCCTCAGCCAAATACCAACCCACCAAATACTGCCATTACCCCAAATCCAAACCCTCCGCCTAATCCCTATTACCCAAATATTAACCCTTTCTCATCCTATCCCCCATATCCCTTTCCAAACACCAATATTCCCAAGAACTCAAATGATTTTCCTTTTCCCATAACCAACCCACTTCAAAATAGCCCGCATATGGACCCAAAAAGTTATAATCAGCTAGGCCAAGCCACAACCTATCTACCTCCTAATGATCCTGACTGCCAAACTGAAACCGGCCAATAACCCACCTGCCCAAAATCCCTATCCTGCCCAAAATCCTTATCTTGCCCAAAATCCCTATCCTGCCCAAAATCCTTATCCAACCCAAAACCCCTATCCTGCCCAAAATCCAACCCAAAATTCTTATCATTACCCAGCCCAAAATCCTTATCCTGCCCAAAATCCTTACCAGACACCGCAGCCAGAAATTAACCCAGCCTTCCATAATCCTACCAGTATATACCAAAAACCAACTCCCCCGCCCACCAAAATGGAGGTTGACATGGAGAATCTAAAAAGTATGATGCTCAAGGTTCTAAACAAAGGAGAATTTTCTACGCGCGAGCATTAGCATTACAACCTTCGGCAGTATTGCCTTCAAAATTCAAAATGCCCGACATAGAAAAATTTGATGGGATTGAATGCCCTATATTGCACTTAAAATCTTATTCCACTGGCATGCAATCAAGGGGGGCTAGCTTCGAAGCTATGACTTCCAATTTTCACCTCACCTTAATAGGGGCTGCCAAGCAATGGCTGATGTTGTCAGATAATAGCACCATGGGTAGTTGGGACCAGATAGCCGAAGGGTTCCTAGAAAGGTACGTACAAAGACAACACTACCCCTGAAAATAAAAGAGGCCTTGAGTCGTGCACCCAAAGGGAAAAAGAAACATGTGTTGAGTTCGCAGTCAAGTGGAAAAGAAAATTGGCTCAGACGTTTGACATGCCTGATCCAGCTGAGTTTTCCAAGATGTTCATTAGAAATCTCCAACCCATATACCTGGAACACATGCGGTATCTCCCCTATAGCAATTTTAAAGAAATAGTGGAGATAGGAGTCCGTATTGATGAAGATATATTGACTGGGTAATTAAAAGTCAATACACCCTCCAGCTCTTTCCGATACTCTAAAGGAAAAGCATTCGCATCAGCGCCATCCATCAATATGGTAGGAAATACATCAGCCACTTTTCCTACCCAAAACTATAGCACTGTTCCATGGTCCTATGGATCAGATTGGTCTGTCAACACAATCGGAGGAAATAATGGCCCGAACAGAAATTTCAGGAATAAGAACAAGGCAAACTGATATTATGATGAACTGCAAGCTCCCCAGTCTGTGATATTGCAAGGGCTAATGGCATAGGAAGTGTTAAAGCCTTTGGAAGGCTATAAGCCACCGAACCCCCTGCCCAGGACATGGAATCATGCCCAATACTGTGTATATCATCGCTGCAGTGGTCACCTCACCAAAAAATGCTCTACACTCAAAGATGCTATCTAGGACCTAATAGATGATAAGGTTATTGAAAAGCCTCATCCTAGACCAAATATAGTCAATAACCCTCAAATCAATATGATTGAGGCTGATGAAAAATTCTGTGTACCCAAGTTCGAAATAAATAAACATCCATTACCATATATCATCGTTCCTTTCTTCCCATCCATAAAAGAGCCTATTTGCAATATGCTCTCTTGAGACACTATCCTGGGTAGCCAAAATAACTGCAATATTGAAAAAGCCACTTGGGTCGGTAGAGATATCAGCCACCTTACTATATCTGGCCGAGCCTACCAACCAAACCTGGAAAGAGGTGACCACTCTGGCAAAGACTAAGAAACAGATACTGGGGCTAAAACGATGGAACATACTTTATTAGCTCAGATGAAGAAAACTCAGACCAACATATCCATCTGGGGCTTGCTCTGTGCTTCCAAAACCCACCGTGATAAACTGGCTAAGTCTTTAAGTCAGACAGTCATTTCTATTGAAACCTCCCCAAATGAGCTCACTCAAATGATCGGAAACATTCACTTCGGGAATGTGATTATGTTTATTGATCATTTTCTCGTGTTGAAAAGAGAAATGACAAATGATTACGTACTTCATTGTCTTGCAAGACTTACACACCCAAGTCTATGACCGGAAAAATACATCAAATTACCAGGAGCATCACAGGCAGCTACAACAATTTACTTGCAAAAAAATCTAGAGAGTTAAAACCCAGTGCAACCAATGCTTGCATATGAAAGTATATGCTCCAGACTTTCTACTAGCATAAGAGATGTAAAAAAGATAACTACTGCCTCTAAATACACATAATCTTTATTATAATTAAGCAAACACCTTCACACCGTGATCCAAAAACTCACATCAATAATACAAGTAAGTAAATTGTACCCTTTCTTCCAAACAAGAAAAGCAGTATAAGACGAGATTAAATGGTTACCCAACAGAACATCAACTTGTACCCTTTATTCCGAAAAAGAAAATCAAGAACCCTTTGAACATTTTTCCTGTAGAACAAATACATAAATAAGGGCAAATATACAAAAGCAATAAAAAGTAGATAACACAAAAAAATAGTAAATCATCTAAAAGTGAAAAGAAAATAAAAGGCAATATCACTTGAGGATAAACCAGATATTGAAGATTACTTTGTTCTTGATGACCAGACAACTACATTGAATCTCTCAAAGCAAAATTGTAGAAAATCATCACAGAAAGGCCTCTTAAACACTGAGACAACAATTACAATAAGGTCAGAGATTGTCGCAAAACAAACAATTAACTACTTCTCAAAGAAAAACTCACTATACTTGATTCTAACCTGCTTTAGTCGGTATAATAGTGTCAGGTTGATACCGGACACATTCATTTGGTACAATATCAACAAGCAATCCATTAACGTCAAGGACAAGAAGTTTCTTCTTAGAACAGCCGGAAGCTTTTCCTAACGCCTGAGTTATAGGTTGAGTATCATTCGCTTGCACTGAACCCAACTCTGATGTGGAAGCAGTTGAATCTTCTATCTTAGGTTGTATCTTCTGGTCCATAGTCTCACTAGGAAGACCCTGAGCAGATCCATCACCAGAAGCATTTTCCCTAGACTGTATTTTTTCTTCTGCAGAATGCCTCCCACAGACCAGGTTGACATTTAACTTAGCCCTTTTAGCCAGCTCATAATTTGCTCCCGAAAGATCAGTCATAACAACATCCTTAATAGAACCATCACCATTAACAGTATCTTTTGAGTTCTCAGGGCTCTCAATGCTTGCATGTTCAAGATCAGAAGAAACACCCAAGGGATATTCTAATAAACTATCCTTCCCAACTACCATTGAGGTATCATTTCCAACTGGCTAGAGATTCTCGTTAGGAGCATCCACTAAACAATGGATACAAGTGCTTCATCCGGATGGTCCAAACGATTTTTCTACTTTCATTTGGCAAAGTTAGAAGATTCACACCAAAGCGCTTGAACCCCGCTCCTTTGGTTTCCAAACCGTTTTCTGGGAATAAGAGACTTTTCCACAACAACAAACTCAAAAAAAGGGATCATTCTAGATAAGGTTTCAATCTTCATTGTTTGATATACCTGAGATACCTGGAAAAGTAGATAACAAAAAAGCAAATGTGTCAAAATCCACAAGACAACTAACATAGGATGAACAAGATCAGGTGAGTCCTTTATTGTGTCATCTAGTTTGTCTATAAAATGCAGCCGTAAGTAGAAAATAGTCACTTTGATCTTTTCTGTAACTGCACCATCACAAATGTGCCAATTGAGAAACTAATAGAAAAGTAATATGAATGAGAAAACACACGTACCTCGGAATTTCCATAAGCACGAAGAACAGTGATTGGTAGCGGCTTCGCACGGACATCATATAAGACTACCCGTCCACTGCTTGTTCCAGCAGCTAGAGTGTATCCATCATCTTTGAATGCCACTGAAGAAAAAGGTGCTTCATAAGGAATGCAATACGAATGTCCCTTCTTCCCTGAATCAAAAGTGTATAACTTTTTGTCCAGTCCAACGCTAGCAATAACCTGTCAAGCGAGCAGAATGTCACCCATATGTCAACTAAACTAAACATCTTCACTTACTCTAAATAGATGATCTTGAGATATGTCAGTTCTCTTTACAGGAAGTTTTTTCAATTACTTGTAATTTAGACAGATAATATTTATATAATAAAGAAGAGACCTTATCGCTTGATGGTGAGAAACTAACACCAGCAGTTGGTGCACTGTGCTTGTTCAACCAAGAAATCTGCATGTGGATATTAAACCAGTAAATGAATTTTAA
The DNA here is from genome assembly GCA_013146195.2 of Codonopsis lanceolata. Taxonomy (NCBI): domain Eukaryota; kingdom Viridiplantae; phylum Streptophyta; class Magnoliopsida; order Asterales; family Campanulaceae; genus Codonopsis; species Codonopsis lanceolata. Next base: position 52,182,443 of record CM028380.1, read on the forward strand.
TACATGCTTCGTTGCCTAAAGCACTATGAAATTAACTACAAAACGAAATAACAATCTTGTAACTCCAATAAAAATTAGCCAGAACTATAGTCAATTTTAACCAATATGCAGACATAAAATGCTGCTACATAAAATGAATTGTACAGTGAAGATGATATCTCATTAGAGATCAAGATAATAAAGAACCTGTCAACAATAAATCAAAACTCTTACCCTTAACCTTTATTCTTAAGTTCTTCAACTGGATGACTCATCAAGAGATCACATGGTGCAATAAGATATATACTAGGGTCAAGTTTCCTCATCTAGTTACATTCAAATTTCATATCGCGTACCTTTGGGCTACGACCAGTAGTATCCCACATATGAACAGACCCATCATCACCAGCTGACAACAAAAAAGATGCCTGCTAATCCGAGAATAATCAAGCACTCTCAAGACCTGGTCTCAAACCATCAGACAAACATCTAGGATATCAGAGAGAAAAAATAAATAAATTACAACATCCAAAAGAATTATAGCTCTTTGTCAAAGTGTAAAAAAAGCTATAAAATTACAAAATATGCACCTGTCCATTTGGATCCTTAAGTTCAGTAGCCCTTGTGTGGGTTCCCGGTAGTGTTGCTCCCGCGCCCCGCGCGCCCTTGGATAGGGGTGCGCGTCCGTGCGGATGCGGTGACATCCACTGCTCCCGTTCCACCCTCCCCTGTTTAGGGGAGGACGAAATCAAAAGTGCGGGAGGAGTGCTGTCGAAATAGCGCGTTGGAATGCGCCTCGGTTGCCTTTAGTGGATTTTGATCCAATATGGGAGCTTTGGGTTTTCAATGTCAAGTTATCCCTTTTTTAGGGGATACCAGGATATAGGAATGCATCACCCTTCTATTCCCATTCTCCCTTGTTTAGGGGAAAACGTGAAAGTGCAAGGAAGAATGTTGCAGCGCCCCCACTATGGATTTTATGAAAATAGCCTTATGGCCTATCTCGGATCACTATGGGTGCTTTGGGTTTTCTACGTCAAGTTATCCCTTGTTTAGGGGATACCAACACATAGGAATACATCACCTTTCCATTCCCATTCTCTCTTTTTTAGGGGAGAACGTGAAAGTGCAAAGAAAGATGTTGCGAGGCCCCACTGGATCCAAAATGTTTTTAGAGTCGCCATCTTTATTATAAGGAATAAATAAAGCAAAACCAAAAAGAAAACCAGAGATAATGAAAATGGGTTCGGAGGCTAAGTTACGAGTTGAGAACGTGCTAGGCACCCAACTCGCCCTTTCGGTCTCAAAACGGTTTTTGGCTAAAGTATGCTTTTTGTTATATTTATTTAATAGATAAATAAATCATTAACTGCCTACAAATACATCCATTACATCTATATTATTTACGGACTTGCAACAGTCTCTTTTACAAATAATCACAAATATACTTGAGAATATTTGGCCATAATAACGGCTATATTTAGTATTATTTCCTAACTAAATCCGGGCAGCATAACTGCTTATATATTTACTTTGAGCCTGATGGGAAATAATACTTTTATAAATAAAGACTTTAATGAATAAATAAAGCAAATATTTACAAATATATATGAAAACATTTGGCCATAATAACGGCTACATTTAGTACTATTTCCTAACTAAATCCGGGCAGCACAACTGCTTATATGACTACATTGGGCCGGATTGGAAATAATACTTTTTACAAAATGAAAGACTTTTAAAATAAAACTTACAAACAGCCTAGGGTGTGCTCGCTCTGTCGTTCAGGGAGAGGGAGTCTTTTTTGTTGTTGTTGTTGTTGTATGTTGTGTGTTGTGTGAATTTGGGCAGCGTGACTGCTTCTGAAAGTTACTTTCGGCCTCGGGGTTTGGGCAGAGTAACTGTTTGTGTTTGGTTGTTTGTTGGCTTGAGGTAGGCTGAAATCGGGCAGAAGAATGGCTTATTTCTGGCTGATTTGGCCTTTTAAATCGGGCAGACCAACTGCTCTTTCCACGATTTTTGGACCGGGGAAAAAGGGTGGATACCTAGCTGGGGGGCTAAGATTCACTCCTACCGGTTGGTTTTGTGTTTGGAGGAAGTTTGGTAGAGTTTCGAGGCTTTTTGAGGTGATCACTCACTATCTCACACCGCTCTCTATTTCTCCAGCGTAACGTTAACGCGGAGAAGCTTTACGAAGGAAAGTGTGCTGGAAATGATCGACTGAAGCCTCTATTTATAGGCTGAATCAGGGACACGGTAGAAATTAAAATTCCTTCATCGCGCATCAGATGAGTGTACACTGCGCTGAATTTGTTGCATTTTACGGCAAGTTATTGGATGAATAGTGACAGAAGAGGAGAATTGGGCGGCACCCCCATTAGATTTGGGCGCCATGCCCAAATTAATGGGTAGCCACGCCCAAAACTCAAACTTGGTCCTTTTTTAGCACTTAGGTCCCTGCAATTTGTCCTTTTATCGCATTCTGCTTTGTCCTTTTGCATTTTTGACCCTGTAACTTGACATTTGTTAATGTTTTAACAGGTCTTGATATTTTTTTTCATGTCACATACTAGGTATACGAAATTGGGGTGTCTACAGAGCCCCTCAACGATGGAGTCTACGGGTAACCCACAGCTTACTGAGTAGACGAACATCGTTGATAAGAATAGACTCTCCAATTTCGTTTCATTTCAAAACGAGGGAGAAATATGCAGCAGGTAGCAGTTATAATGCATCAATTTATCAAACCTCCATATCCTAGACATTTTTAGTCAGTTATAGCAGGTTATCGCAGTTTTTAAGCAGATATGCAAATTGAATGCTCTGATGGTCGAACCTACTAATGTAGGTTGCCTACGTATCCCTTAATAAAAGGAATCAGACCAAACGTAGTTCGGCCTCAAGGAAACAGACAACAACCAGGTGGGATGGATGGTGTGTTTCGTCCAGCATAGGCAAAACTGGTGGGACCGCGGATGCGTTTTCCCCATCATAGGGAAAGCAATGGAACTTTTTTTTTTTAATTAAGACTTTCCCCAGCATAGGGAAAGCTTTGGAACTTTTTGAAAATGGGCTTTCCCCAGCATAGGGAAAGCTTTTGAACTTTTTTTTTAAATGGGCTTTCCCTAGCATTAGGGAAAACTTTTGAGTTTTTGAAAATGGGCTTTCCCCAGCATAGGGAAAGCTTTGAAACCTTTTGAAAATGGGCTTTCCCTAGCATAGGGAAAGCTTTGAAACCTTTTGAAAATGGGATTTCCCTAGCATAGGGAAAGCTTTAGAGCTTTTGAAAATGGGCTTTCCCCAGCATAGGGAAAGCTTTAGAGCTTTTGAAAATGAGCTTTCCCCAGCATAGGGAAAGCTTTGAGACTTTTGAAAATGAGCTTTCCCCAGCATAGGGAAAGCTTTTTGAAACTTTTTGAAAATGGGCTTTCCCTAGCATAGGGAAGGGATAATTTTTTTTTTTTGAAAATGCTTATTCCAGCATAGGAGAAGCGATGATTTTTTTTTTTTGAAAATGCTTATCCCAGCATAGGAGAAGCGATGAAATTTTTTTTTTTTTTTAAATGATTATCCCAGCATAGGAGAAGCGATGATTTTTTTTTTTGTTTGAAAATGCTTATCCCAGCATAGGAGAAGCGATGAATTTTTTTTTAAAATGCTTATCCCAGTAAAGGAGAAGCGATGATTTATTTTTGAAAATGCTTATCCTAGCATAGGAGAAGCGATGATTTATTTTTGAAAATGCTTATCCCAACATAGGAGAAGCGATGATTTATTTTTGAAAATGCTTATCCCAGCATAGGAGAAGCGATGATTTATGAAGTGTTGTGGCAGAATGATGTCGATGATTGGCTTGTGTAGCTTTTGATGATGCTGCTGAGGATCTTTGGGAGGTGATCCTTGGCGAGATGTCGGCCGAACATTTACAGGCTTATGCGGTAGAAGACCTGATAAGATGCAGTAAAAGGATGCAAACAAAAGATGCAAGCATGCGAATGCAATTTTTTCTTTTCTTAGAAAAAGGTCTTTTGAATGTGTATGTGTATCATCTATTTCTTAAACATGTTAAGACAAGATAAGGCAAGGTGATGGAAATGTACTATAAGAGCTTGAGATGTGGCTTCTGGTTGGCTTTGAAGAGTTATGAATATAGGAGTTGATGGTGATATTTGAGATGGAGGTGAATGGGATGCTGGGTCATTTTTCAGTCTTTTGACTAGTGCATCATTCAAGAAAGAAATTAAATTAGAAGATTAGTAAATCCTACTAATCGATGCCTCAGAGGGGCCACTTCTTTTTTTCTTTGCTTTGCTTTTTTTTTTTCTGTGTTTTTTTTTTTGTGCTTTAACTTTTGTCTAGGCCGCCCTTTCGTGTTTTCAACCTAGCGAGCTTTTACCTTATAGGGAGCTAGTCTTTCAATGCATGCGAAGATAAGCCGCTTGTTTTCGAAGGATCATGCCTTTGTAGTTTCTTCATTTCTTCAGGCAGAGATGGAAATGACAGCTGTTTCTGGAGATGATGAGTCTTTATGTATCCCATGAGTTTGGCGGGAGAAGCCCCAGGATGAATTTGATGAACCAAATTTTGCATGACGGGAATGTTCCTGGAGAAATTAACTAGTGACAGCCCCAAACAGACTTGATTTGGAGAGACTTTTGTGGGAGATATAAATGAGTATGCTCAGAGAAAGAGGATGACTCTAATGGACAAAAAGAAGAGTCATGATCCAGAGTTTATCACCAAGTATTATGAGTTTCATGGACCCTACTTAACATTTATCTTTTGATAATTTCATGTGTCTTTAGCAAGGAATTCTGTCCTGAATCCAGATCACGTTACAACCGATTGAAACAAAGCTATAGGTTGCAACTAGGTTGGGGTGTAGTGTTTAAGTGTTTGGGATGGATTAGCTTTAGGGTTGAGGATTTAGTTGGCATCCTGTTTAAAGGTATTTTGGGTTGTGGATTTTTTTGTGAAATGCGGTCAGAAGGGACCATTGGCTAGCTTTTCAGGCTGTGGGTTTGGATAGAAAGTTGGTTTTTGGACCTGGTTGTGGATATGGTTGGGAGGTCGGATTTTTGTTTTGGTTGTGGGCTATGGGGCGGTCCAAGAGTGATTGATTTTTTTCCCTTTTTTTGTGAGCGAGAGATTTTGAGGAAGTTGTTCAGGAGAGGCTTCTTTCTTTTCTTTTTCTCTCTCCCTTTTTTTTTTGCCTCCTTTTTTTTTTGTTGTCGACCTCTCGAAGCAATTTGGGAGAGTGTGTGAAGAGATATCTGTCTTCTCTCTCTCGGGATAAAAGAAGGTTGTCACTCTTGGTGGATGTGTATATAAGGGTGAAACAACCCCAGTTTTGGGAAGTTGGATCTTAGGGATGGTTAGGCTTTGGTGTATGGTGGATTTGTTCAGGTATTGGAAGAGGTTTGGTGTATGGTTGGAAGCCCCTAGTGTACCGTTTAATAGCTCGGTCGTAATGAGTTGAAGATGACATTTTTTTCCAAGACAGAAGGTTGCTTCATCGATTTTTTTAATGGTTTGTGGGTCCATATTGCAAAATGACTCATTATCAACCAGTGTAGTTTTATCATGTTTTTACATGAGTTGATTCGTCATCATCATTCTCTTCTTTTTTTTTTTTTTTACAAATACTTTGGTGATATGTGCTCAGAGATCAAGAAGAAAACTTAACAAGCTAATATAGGAGAAGTAAGAATTTACCAGACTTGAATATCGAGATGGATACCTTTGGAAAGCTCGATCTGAGGACTCGATTGGACTTTTGAAAGAATGGAGACCAAATGGACTGGTGAGCACACTCTGCAAGGATGGGCCGTAGGCATCAATATGAGCAAAAGAGACATCCTCGGGGTTTGAAAGCCCCTAGTCTTGAATTGCTGCGCATGATCCTGGAGTCGGCCTTTTTTGGATTTCCCGCCTTTCCAGATTTTTCTGTCTTCTTGGCTTTCCCAGCTCTCCTTTCTTTTCTGGCTCCCTATCGGTCCTTTTTTTTTTCTTCTTCTTTTTTTTTTTTTGAGTGGCAGACCTTATCATCTCAAAGTAGGACTTACTGATAATTTTTTTTTTAAATCGAGAATGAACAATGCACTTATCAACTTAGTGATGCATTTATGAGAGGTTAAGAGAGAATAGGAATTTGGAGATTAAGAATAGTGGTGAGGGGGTTTTGTCTTGTCTTTTCATGTTTTGGGAAACAAAAGTAAACACATAGAAAATACCTCTTTTTTTTTAATGATCTCATTTTTTTTTTGAAGAGTAAATCAAAGCATTTGACCGAACCCAAAGGCTGCCTACGTTCCTCATTTCGAGGCTCAGGTCATCGTAGTTCAACTCTGACAAAGAAATTTTCATTTTGCTAATTTTTTTTTTGAATTTGAAAGAATAGAGATTTTTCATTTTTTTTAAAAGAATGAATTTTTTTAATTATTTTTTTTACATGATCATTTTTTTTTTGCAAAAAGAAACGATTATATATAATTTTTTTAAAATGAAAAGAAAACTTTACACGTGAATTTTTTTTTAATTGCTAGAAAGTTTTTTTTTTTTTTTTTTGAAATGGGATGTGACGATTACGTACCTCTGGACAATCCTCTCAGGAGAGTAAATGATAATAGTCAAAAAATTTCATTTGTCAGCCCCTGCAAAATTGTTAGTGGTACCGAAAGAAACGACAAAGATCCCAGAATCTATGAAAAGTGACGCTGAATTTGAAAAGGGTTGTTTCCTGAATATTTTATTTGACAAGAGGAGATTTAAAGGAAAAAGCTTTCTGGAGGTGTACAAGAAGGTATGCTAGGGTCTCTTTCACTTTTTATCAAAAACAATTATGGGTGCGGCTTCTCAATGATTTTATCATCGATAAGGTCTTGGATATCATTCCTGCGTGAGAAGCATTTGTCGGTGATATGGCCACTGGATTGGTGGTATTCACAATACTTGTTCTTTGCTCCATTTGGCGGTAATGGATTTGGAGGTTCATAGTTTTCAAGGGGCTTAAGGACTCCTTGTGCTGTTAACTCTTGTAGTATCTGTGACATTGGGGCATTCAATTCATCGAAGTGCCTTTTGTTTCCTTTGTGAGGCCCTATGAGACTCTTGTTGGTATTCTCGCTTCCTCCAACGGGGTGGCGATTTGTCCGCCTCATATGTCTTTGGCACATCACTGTATTGTTCATTCGAGGTTTTTTCTATAGTATTAACTCCTTCTGTAGATTCTTCCTCTGATCCAGAATGGCAGAACGAACTTGGAGGTGTACCAATTTCTAGGGATACTTTGCGTATATCTTCATCAATGCAGACTCCTATCTCCACTATTTCTTTGAAATTGCTATAGGGGAGATATCGCATGTGCTCCAGGTAAATGGGCAGGAGGTTTTTGATGAACATTCTACATGATTAAGCTGGATCAGGTCTGTCCAAAGTCTGGGCGACTTTATCCTTCCATCTGGCTGCAAATTCTGCGAATGTTTCAGTTTCCTTTTGGGTGCATGCCTCAAGCTCCCTTTTATTTTCAGTGGTGGTATTATCTTTGTACCTTTCTAGGAACCCTTCAGCGATTTGGTCCCAAGTGTCCATGGTGCTATCATCTGCTAGCATTAACCATTGCTTAGCAGCCCCTACCAAGGTGAGGTGAAAATTGGAGGCCATGGCTTCGAAACTAACCCCTCTTGATTGCATGCCAGTAGAGTAAGATTTTAGGTGGGAGATAGGGCATCCTGTAACGCCCCATAATCTTGCATGTGCATTCTATGCTCGTTTTTATACTTTCTTGGTTGAATTGTGAACATGTTTACCTAGTTTATAAACGTCTTAGAATCATTCATAAATCATTCTTGAAGTCCTTAACATGTTTAGAATCACGAAAGTCCGTTTGTTGAATCGCCGGTTTGATCGTTTTGAATTTAGCCTTAGCGATTTCCCTCGTTGCTCGTATTTGCTTCTATTTCGACGTACGAAGTGTTCGTTGAGTTCTTGGCCTTATATTCAGGTCTTAATCATGTTGAAACAAGTCCCTTTCATGTCCAAGACCTCCTAGTTTGAATGACGTTTGATTGTAGTTTGATTCGTTGTTCGTTCGTCGCGTGGTTCGCGCCTTGTTCTAGCTTGTTCCGGGAGTTGTTCGGGTGTGTTTCCGACTCATTTTGAGTAGGGTTAGACCTTAGGATGGTTGCCCAAAAGTTTGGGACCATTTAGATCAAGTTTAGATCAAGTTAGTCATTAGCCGGGCGCCGCATGGAGTCGGTGAGGCGCCCGCCTCAATCTGAGGGAGCATTTGAGAAGTGGACTGAACTTGGGGGGCTGAGGAACCGGGATCGAGGCGCATGGAGGAAGGTGAGGCGCCCGCCTCACTGCAGATCAGCTACGGATTTTTCTTCCCCTGTTTTGAGTTAGGTCGTGAAATGCCTATCCTACCCCATTAAACCCCTCTAAACCCTTCCTAACTACCCATACTTAGACCTAATCAAGTCCTAACACTAATTAGAAGTTAAATTAGTTTGATTAAGTGTTTGATTACTCCCTAACACTCACTAATTGCACTTGAGAAATCCCTTTTGTGCCCTTCTCTTGAATTGAGGTATAAATACACATCCTTAGCCAAATCTTCAGTAAACTCTTCATTTGTTCTTCCTATTTCTTCAAGTTAGAGAGAGAGAGAGTTGGGAGCTTAAGTTTTGAGCCCTAGCTCCACCTTCTTCCTCCGATCCCCAAGGATTCCACCGTTAGATCGCCGCCAAACTTCGGTTCTCGACGAGGACAACGAAAGAACGACTTCACCGTTTAGATTTGGATTCTCTTGAGTTTTCACTCAAGCTAGGTAAGTTACTCTTCTTCATTTTAGTACCCATTGACCCTAAGGAAACAAAGTTTATGATGTGTGAGGTCAATGGGGACACATAGTTGCTTCCTACGAATTTTGAATGTATAATTTTGCTAGGAGCATGTCTAGGATGATTCTTGCCTTTGGATGTTGAAATTACTCTTTCACTATGATTAATTGAGGTCTTGAACATGTTAGAAGTAATGCAATATGTTTGTTGATGAAAGTGAAATCTATTTGTGAATGCCCTAAATTATGCCTATTTGGTATGTGTGACATTGGTTAAGTGTTGTATCCTTAATATTGGACTATATGTTGACCATGAATTGTATTAGAAGGTTTTAAGTGAATTTATACCCTTGTGAACTTAGAATTGACCTAGGTTGGGTTCTGAAGCACATAGCTTCAATTTCCCCAAAATTGGGAATTTAGTGAAAAGACTCAGCGAGTCGACTCTAGGGAGAATTGAACATGTTAAATCCTAATTTCAATCCCTACAATGTTTGAACCCCGTTTGAGTTGGTTTACTCAAGTATGAGGTTGGTTTTATTGGTTATGACAAGTTGTTATGAAAGATTGGTTTGAGCAATTAATTGCCTTGATGTGTTTTCTGGTATAGATTAACACCTTACTTTGTCGGACGAATCCGCTCATGTCGGATTCGGTCCTTAATTGGTTTAAAGTCAAGTAAATATCTACTTGTGCATTGCATTGAGTCCAGCTGGCATAATTGGTTTGTTTATCAAAGTCCGGGTGAGACGATGCATCGCCTTCACGAATTATGGGATTCGTGCCCGCTATGGATCGCCGCACTGGGACTTCACACCCTCCACGTGTGGGCGCGGTGGGGAAGTAGCCACTGCGTATCGGTTAAGTGCCGCATTGGCTTGCTATTGAAATCGAGTAGGTTCTCGGTATGAGTCGATGAATTCACATAACATCGATGGCACGAACTAGTAACAGAATTGTGTTGCAGGAGCTACGAAGCGGCCGTGACTATCATATCCTACTTGTATGATTTACTTTACGCACTTATATGAATAAGGTGCTAAGTGTTAAATGATGATAACATGCCATATTTGTAATAAATGTCATGCTATAATGTGGACATGCATATTTTGGGTAACTTACTAAGTCTTTCGACTTACTCTATTTGTTTGCTTTGTTTTCCTTAGATCAAAGCCGAGTGGCGTTCACGCTAGATTCACGCATTCGCTTGGGCGTTGTGAGCAAGGTTGCTCTTTTGGACATTAATTGGTTAATCTTGTATTTTGGAAAGGGCGATGGGAAGCAAGTCATGTAGACTTAGCTTGGTTTTTGTGTTGTAGTAACTTATTATTAATACTTGTAATCTTTTTGGTATGCTTAGTATAAGTCGACTATAAGTCGAGCTTGTTTATATGTGTGTATGGTTCATCATAGTTTCTTCCGCTAAAGCGTTTAAAGTATTATTATTGTTATTGTCTCCGGCATGTTGTGGCGTTGAGGTTTATTAAGCATGTGTTAATTGTAGGAGTAGTTGTTGGGTTCGGTATGCGTCGCCGATGACTTGTTTAAATCGGGTTGTTTTTAGGCCAAGTGTGTGAGTTGTTAATTATGCGAAATGTTGCGCCACGTGAATTTTAAAACCCTACTTATGCATGCTTATGTGTTTAACTTGATTATTTGGGCCTTGATCCGGGATCTCGCATTGGGGTTCGGGTCGGTCGTCACGAGTTGGTATCGAGCTATAGGTTAGGCGTCGGCGGGATAGGTTCCATGGCCTAGGTGGGTTGGTTATTTGTGTGATGATTCTAACGTCGAGTGAATTCTTGTAGGAGTTCGATGGATAATCCTAGGAACGGAAATGGCCGCGGTAGAGGTAGGCCGAGGCAGAGGCAGTAGAACCAGTTGAGGTACCGCCGCCGCGAATCCGGTGGGTCGGATATGGCGGGCGGTACCGTGGGTTGATGGCTTTTCGGGGGCAGGCCGAGGTCAGGCTGGGGGAGTACCACCACCACCTCGACAGGAGGATGCTATACCACCACCAGAGACCAGGGGCCGACAACACTCTATTGGAGAGATTCCTTAAGTTGAAGCTTTGGTGCATTTCTTGGGAGCCAAACCCTAAACCACAGGAGGCTGAGCGTGGATGGAAGAGATGATCAAAATCTTATCTATGTTGGAGTGTACGATGAAGAGAAGGTCGGGCTAGCGACATTTAAGTTTAAAGAGGAGCATTGGTGGACCGTGTTGAAGGAAAGTTGGGAGATCAACAAGTCCCATTACTTGGGCTAATTTTGAGGAGGGAATTTAAGAATGAGCGTCTGGGATGTGGTTCGCAACAAAGGGAGAAAGAATTCTATAATCTTGAGCAAGTACTTGAGTGTGTGGCGGAGTATCGAAATTCAGGGATGGCTGATTATTGCACGTGTATGATTCCCACGGGCTCGGAGGACACATAAGTTTGTTAAAGGATTGAGGACCGAATTTAGGAAGCGTTCTTCTAGCAAGCTCAAAGCTATCTGACCCAGTTGATAGAGCTTATGAGGTTGAGCAAGATATCGAGGAGCACCGAGTCAAGTGGTAATCGGGTAATGCACGCAGGCACTACTCAACACTAATCGTGAAATAATTGGGTAGCGAAGGGATACCAAGGAAACCCAGATAGAAGAGGTGGAGAAGCCACGCGGAGTAAGGTGGCAACAACACTCTCTTCTACACAGGGCGCCAAGGGTCTCGTAATGAGACCATGATTTGTTGCGTTACGCTGGAAGTCGGCAAGCACACAAATGATAGATGTCGGGGAAGACCGGAAGTGTTTCATTTGTGGAGACGGACTCTATATGAGGAAAGATTGTCCCAAATATAAGGCCAATCGGCCGTGGCGCCGGGCAACAGCTGGGCTAAAAGAGATATGGATGGTAAACCGGCGTTCAGTGTGTTTGCGCTTGATCGGTAGCGAGGTTCGTGATCACGGCAATGATAGGAGGTACTCTTTCTATATTTGATCATGAAGGCTCAATCATTCTCAAGATCCGTGGCTCAAGATTCTTATGTTGCTTAGCACTTTGTTGAGAACCTTGCGTATTGCCTCAATCTTTGCCATACTTGCTTGAAGTGTCTACCTCGCTCGGGGAATATATGCTCGCTGCCTAAGTGTTTAGATCTTATGTTTTTGGTGGGTGACCACACTTTGCACGCGGATTGGTAGTTCTCCCACGTGATTTTGATGTGATTCTTGGCATGGACCGGTTATGTGCTTATCATGCTATAGTTGATTGCCATAGGAAGAGGGTTACTTTTTATATGCCTGCAAGTTCGTTTTTGTGGGTGATCGCGTCGAGTGACTGCATTTCATTTCAAGGCTAAGGGCTAGAAAATTGTTGTCTCAAGGGGTGTACCGGGTATTTGCCGCGTTGATAAGAAGAGGTCTTCGCCGAAGTTTAGAGGAGGTCCCGGTAGTATGAACGATGTGTTTTCTACCCGATCATGCTATGCCACCCGATAGAGAACTAGAGTTTTGTATTGAGTTCCCGGACTTCACCGATTTCTCTAAGGCACGTATAGGATGGCACCGCGGAGCTTAGAGAGTTGAAAACTCGCCTGGTGTGAACTTCTAGAGATTGGTTTTATTAAGTGTGTCGCCTTGGGCGCACCGTCTTATTTCTAGAAGAAGATGGGAGTTTGCGGTTATGCATAGACTACCGAGAATTGAATAAGGTGACCGTTAAGAACAAATACCCACTACCCCACATTGATGATCTCTTTGACCAATTACAAGGGTCTATTGTTTATTCAAGCTTGATTTGCGATGGGGTTACTATCAATTGAAGGTTAGAGAGGAAGACATTCGAAGACGCCGCACTAGATATGGGCATTTTGAATGTGGGTGATGCCGTTTGTTGATTTAATGCACCAGCGGTGTTTATGGGACTTGATGAACCGTGTCTTTCAATTATCTTGATTGCTTTGTTGTAGTCTTCATTGATGACATCTTAGTGTATTCGAAATCTCGGGAGGAGCATGAGGTTGAGGATTGTCTTGTCTATTCTTCGAGAAATTATGCGAAGTTTAGCAAATGTGCCTTTGGCTTGAGGAAGTGTCCTTCTTGGGGCATATCATTTCTAGCCGGAGTAGCGTTGATCCTTCTAAGGTTGAAGCCGGTGCACTTAGCCTGGAAGGCCTAGTTCGGTTACCGGTTCTGGGGTCTAGCGGGTTATTACCCGGGAGATTTATTGAGGAGATTTCTCTGGATCGTGACTCCTATGACCTATTGACCTTGACGTAAGAACCACCGTTGTTTGGAGTGAGAAATGTGAAGCTAGTTTTCAAGAGCTTAAGAAGCGGTTGACGTCGGCACCTATTTTGGCTGCCTAGTGGAGGAGATAATTTTGTGATTTATAGCGATGCTTCTAAGGAAGGTTTGGGTTGCGTCTTGATGTGAATGGTAGGGTTATCGCCCATGCTCGAGAAGTTGTCTATTCATGCTTGCTGCATTACCCACACGATATGGAGTTGGCTGCGATTATTTTCGCATTGCATAAATGGAAACACTACTTGTATGGAGCTAAATTTGAGGTCTTCACCCACCACAAAAGTTTGAAGTACTTGTTTTTCCCAAAGGAGTTGAACATGAGGCGTAGACGTTGGATGGAGAAACTAAAAGACCACGATTGCACTATCTTGTATCATCCGGGAAGGCAAATGTAGTAGCGGATGCCTTGAGTAGGAAGGTTCACGTGTCGTGGGTATGATGGTTAGAGGAGTGGAAGATGTTGGAGGACTTGCGTGATGGATTGTTTTTGATGAGGAGTGATCTTCGCGAATGTTCGTGCTACACCTTTTGTTTGGGAAGATTAAAGAAGCGCAGGGGTGATCCGGAGTTGAAGAAAATCATTGATGGGTTGGTCGAGAATGTATCGCCCGATTTTTATTAATAGCGAGGTACTTTTTGACATTTCGAGGTCGAATTTGTGTTCCTTCTAATGATGACTTGAAGAGGTTGGTTCTTGATGAGGCTCATAAATCGAGGTATACCATTCACCCTGGGAGCACGAAATGTACTTAGAAAAAGACAGCTTTTGGTGGAAGGGTATGAAGAGAGATCGTGAGTATGTATCGAAGTTTGACTTGCCAGCCAAGGCCGAGCATCGAGGGCCCGCGACTCTTCTACAACCACTTGAGATTCACGAGTGGAAATGGGAGTTCATTTCTATGGACTTTGTGACAGTGATTACAAGACGCCGAGAGAGGTTTTAATGCGCTGGGTTATAGTCGACGATTGACTAAGTTCGCACACTTATATTCAGGTATCTATCACTTATTCGTTGACCTCGGCGCTTTGTATATCCTCGAGATCGTGAGACTCATGGCGCACTGAGTATTGTGTCCGATAGATCCGAGGTTCACATCGATTTTGGCGATCGCTTGTGTGAGGCTTGGGAACCAAATTAGATTCAAAGATTCATTCATCCGCAAACCGGATGGTCGTCCGGCGATTGATTCAGATTTGGAGGACATGCCGAAGCAGGCGCGTGGATTTCAAGGAAAGCTGGGATTCTCACTTACCTTTAGCCGAGTTTGCGATAATAACGCCTACCGCCGAGTATCAAGATACGCCGTATGAAGCTTTGTATGGACGCAAGTGTAGATCGCCAATTTGTTGGGACGGTTGGAGAGGCAAAACTTTGGGGTTCCGAAAGGTGCAACAGCGGGTTGAGAGCGTGAAGTTGAGAGATCGCCCAAGCACCGCCTCAAAGTCGACAAAGAAAGGCGGACATCGAAGACCCGATCTTGAGTTCCCAGTGAGATTACGTGTTCTTGAAGGTGACACCGAGGAGAGGTAGATTTGGCAAGAAAGTGAAGCTTACACCGAGGTACATTGGGCCGCTCGAGATTCTTGAGAGAGTTGGGTCCTTAGCGCATCAGATTGCATTGCCACCTTCACTTTCGGAGACTCATAATGTGTTCCATGTTTCCATGTTGCGAAAGTATTTGAAGGATGATACCCATGTACTTGAGTATGAAGAGATCACGTTTGAGCCGGATATGTCTTATGTCAAAAGCCCCGAAGATTTGGATACCAAAGAGCAAGTGCTACGAACCAAGAAGATTCCCTTAGTTAAAAGTTCTTTGGAGAAACCACAACATTGAAGAAGCGACTTGGGAGACGGAATGAGATGCGTGAGAAGCATCCACATTTGAGGAACTTGGTAAGAATTTAGGGACCAAATTCCTAAAGGAGGAGAGTGTAACGCCTCATAATCTTGCATGTGCATTCTGCTGTCGTTTTATACTTTCTTGGTTGAATTGTGAACATGTTTACCTAGTTTATAAACGCTCTTAGAATCATTCATAAATCATTCTTGAAGTCCTTAACATGTTTAGAATCACGAAAGTCCGCTTGTTGAATCGCGGTTTGATCGTTTTGAATTTAGCCTTAGCGATCGCTGTCGTATTTGCTTTGCCGATGCACAAGTGTTCGTTGAGTTCTTGGCCTTATATTCAGGTCTTAATCATGTTGAAACAAGTCCCTCATGTCCAAGACCTCCTAGTTTGAATGACGTTTGATTGTAGTTTGATTCAGTGTTGCTCGTCGCGTGGTTCGGCGCCTTGTTCTAGCTTTCCGGGAGTTGTTCTGGTGTGCTTCCGACTCATTTTGAGTAGGGTTAGACCTAGGATGGTTGCCCAAAAGTTTGGGACCATTTAGATCAAGTTTAGATCGGCTCAGTCATCTCGGGAGCCGAGGCGTCGCATGGGAGTCGGTAGGCCGTCCGCCGTGGAGCATTTGAGAAGTGGACCATCCGAGGAACCAGATCCGAGGCGCGCAGGAAGGAAGGT
>CM028380.1:52198176-52479469 GCA_013146195.2 Codonopsis lanceolata
GAGTAAAGCAAGTCGTATTGACGGCTTACGCCCAAAGTGTTGGGGTAACTTTGCTTCAAATGAGCATAGTCTTAGCAACTTCGATAGGTGTTATGTTTTTCCTTTCTGCTACAATCGCTCGTGCGCCCTTATCGCAGAAGTTGTGGCCGATGTTGTGATCATCACAATACTTTGCTATTCCATTGTTGTGAATTCGGTTCCATTGTCCGATCGAACATCACCGATTTCATCAAGCTTTTTGTGTCCGTAGTCTTCGAACAAAGATGTGAGAAGATCATGCGTGTGGTCTTTAGAAGACATCATCTCCGCCCAAGTATATCTTGTATAGTCATCCACTACAACTGGAGGTACCTATGACCACCATAGCTAAAGTAGTCACCGTCCGAAGAGATCCATGTGAAAAAGTTGCAGTGGTCTTGATGTGTTAGTCCTGGTTTGTTTTGAAAGAGGTTTTTGAAAGCTTTCCCAGCTTGACAAGCTTTACAAGCACGATCATGATCGCTGAGACCTTGGCATTCTTTACTGACCTTCTTTGGATAGCTTAGATAGATATTTGAAGTTCAAATGGTTGAGTCTCAGTGCCATAACCAACTTTTGTCTTGAGCGTAGCTTGCCACAAGACATAGACTAAAGCAAATTTGCCGTAAGCATTTAAATCTATCACATAGACATTTTTGTCTATGTCCGCTACCAAGGTTAAGCAAGACGGATCCTTGATATCACATCTCTGCTGAGGAGAATTGATAAATAAGTCCTTTATCACGAATTGGAAATACTCGTAAGATTATGCTTCAAGCCTTCTACTAAAGAGACTTTTCCTATAGAGATATTTCCTCGAATGATGGAACCGTAGCCAATAGTTCTTCCTTTAGCCTTGTCTCCAAAGATGACCTGGAGGGCCTCTCGCTCGAGATGTTTAGAGAAAGCAAGATTCTCGGTCATATGTCTTGAGAGTAGCCTGCCTGATACCATACATCTTTCTTCTCTCGAACTTGAAACGGCCATGAAGCATACTTGAGATGTAGAGATAAGAAAATCATGGTCCCCTTTATTTTTTCTTTTGGGTCCAAACGGTTAGCGTATTTTTGGAACCCATACTTGCCTCGACTTTTGGAATAGGGGATCCGGAGACTTCATGATGGATTTCAGAGACTTCATGATGGATTTCAGTGAGACATTCATGGAAGTGGCTAAACATTTGCAAAAGGTACAACGATGGAAATTACAAAAGTACGTTTGATCATGCCGGGTGTTGATAGACTTTCGAACATTTTTCTTAACAAATGCCTTTTGGTTTAGCGGGCTTGTTAATAACAAGCTTAGGGGCATCCGTGTGAGGCTTCTTGAGTCTGCGAATTTAGTCTTTGCTTTGGCGTATATACTTGCCGGGTAGTAGACTTCGATACTTCATACATTTTGCCTTTAAGTTTGGTATCAACATTCAGTAGCAAAGAAAGACCATCAAGTAGTGCATGATGAATCGATAGGTTTGAGCGGACTCTCAGTAGGCCTTGAACATGCCTTTGCTTTCTGCAGGTACGGTAGAGGGCCTTTGAGAGTCTACACTACCTTTAGCGATTTTTCGCCACAGATGATTTCTTTGCTTTTGAAGCCACTATTCTTGATAATTTGATCCTTGGGGTATTTATACGAGTAAAGAAGATATCCAATTCCTTGTTTACCCTTGTTAAGCTTCGATATCTGCAGAATATTATTTTGCATCAGAAATGTTCTTTTTCTTGTTCAGAGGTTGCGCCAGAAGTGCTTTCAGAGAAACCTAGCCGAGTTTTATTTGTCGTGGCTTTCTGATCTTATAATTTGATCAAAAACAACCGTTGAGTTTTTCCATGAGTTGATGGTCTTTTGTAACTCATCTTTCTCAACAAATAGCTCTTTGGCATGATCAATAAGGCAGGCAACCTTTTCATTGAGAAACTTGTTCTCTTCTTTTAACTTGATACTTTCCTGCTGGACTCCATGGAGAGTTTTTAACTCGGCTTCCAGCATAGATTTCTCAGTTCCCAGCTTCTCATGACTTTTAGCTAACTTAACATAGGTCTTTCTAAATTCATTGAATTCATCTAGCATGTCCTGAGCATCTTTGAGGATTTCTTCTTTTGAAGGCTCTTTAGAAGGTTGTTCAATGTTAGCTTGAAAAGGAGAGTATTTAACTTCACTATCTGAGTCATAGGTTGGAGGTGACTCTAGAGCAACAAGGCAAATGTGTGCCTGCTCTGAGTCATCACTATCATCCTCATCAGAATCAGTTTCAAACCAAGTAGATACTTGGTTTTCTTCTAAGTCCTCAGCCAGCAGACCTCTATGTTTTGAAAATGATTTGGATGGTCTCCTTTTATAAGCTTCATATTTTGGCTTAGGACATTTAGAAGCAAAGTGACCGGGCTTCCTGCAGTTGTAGCAAACTAGCTCATTGTTTTGTGAGCTTTCAGCAGACTTTCTGAAAGTCTGCTGGTTTGCTTCCTTCTTCTTATTGAATTTTGAGAACTTTTGAAACTTCTTAACGAACATAGCAAATTGCTCGTCAGAGAGAATTTCATTGTCATTTGAAGAAGAAGTAGATGGTTTATTTTCTTGGGAAGGAATTTCCTGAGAGATAGCAGAAAAAGAAGGAAGTTTAAAGTGTTTGTCATGTTCTTGAGCTTGAAGCAGTTCTTGCTCATAGACAGTTAAACTCGCATACAAACTTCTGAGGTGCATGGAGTTTAAGTCTTTGGACTCTTTTATAGCAGTGGTCTTAACATGCCACAAACTTCCCAAGGAAGCTAAAAATCTCATATTTACTTCCTTAACACTATATTCTTTTCCTAAGGAATAACAGCTATTTACTACCTCACAAAATCTGTCGTAGGCTTGACGTAGAGTCTCCTTTGGATCCTTTCTGAAGGAATCGAACTGTTGAATGTAGTTGTACTTTCTGTTGTCTCTGGTGGGCAGATCTCCTTCAAGATATTCCACCAAGGCTTCCCACATTTCCTTGGCAGTTTTGCATCTGATTATTTGCTGATATGTGCTTGTGTCGACAGAGCTAGATATGATGTGTATAGCTTTGCTGTCGAGTTCAACAAGCTTCCTTTCTTCGTCAGTCCATTCATTCATTGATTTGGGTATCTCGGGAGGTCCACCAGCTACTTCGGCAAGAAGGTTGGGCTTCATTGGAATATGAGGACCTGTTTGAACACATTGCCACAAGCGATTGTCAATAGAGTTCATGTATCTCATAACTTTATCTTTCCAAACTTCGAAGTGACCTTCGTCCAATATTGGGACGTGGCTGGTATTCGAAGTAGGCAGCATATAGTGAGCCATAGGATCTATTCTCAAGAGATTAATCTTGGAAAAAATGAATTTTCAAAGAATTAAGCTCTGATACCAATTGTTGGTCCCGAAATAGGCTCAATCTAGGCTAGAAGGGGGGGGGTGAATAGCCTAGTTTTTTTTGTAAAAACCTTTCGAAACACTTCTGAAAGAATTCTTAAAGTGATTTTACTAGAAGTGTTAATGCAGCGGAAAGCTAAAAGGGTTCTGAACTAATTGATAAGCTGTTTTAGTATAGCACAGATTCAGTAGTAGCCTTTGATAAGTAGCAGCAGTTAATAGAAAGGTAGAAACAGATCAGCCAGTACACATAATTTAGAAGTGGTTCATACTGTGAATAGTACTACGTCCACTACCAAAGTGGTTAGCTTTGGATTTTGAAAGGTGCACTTGTTTATCCACTAGGTGTGAGGGTAAGATCACTAATGGAACGTGTACAAAAATAGTTTTCAACCAAGTGTATAATGATGAGAGAAACAATCAATGATTAATTGTTCTCTCGCGTGCTAAAGTAAAGAACAGTTTTTAAAACAAACTAGATGAAGCTGAAATGGAGTAATGACTGCAGATCTGCAGCTTCAGGAAGTTTGGTGAAGTGTTAGTTCTTGTCCTTTTGATCTCTTGAATGCTTGAGTGTTGAAGATGAAGCTTGAATGTTTTTTTTTTTTTGCGCAAGAGTTATTTCTTCAGATCTTTAAGACTTGAATAAATACCAGGGAGATCTTTTGGACCGTTGGACTGAAGCTAAGGAGGGTGTTTCCAACGTTATATTGCATTAAATGCAATTCGACGTTTTGTGGAATGAATGCGGCACAGTCATCAGAGATGCAGTGATTGCAGAGAAGACATTCTCAAATAGAGTAAGGTTTCAGTCTTGTAGGCGTTACAACTATGAAAATCTTCTTAGCCAAAAGAGGTAATGTCTTCAGACTTTATGTTTCAGGAGACAGACTGGACAGTTGTATGCATATATAGTTGACTTCTTTGGAGTGAAGTCCGATGAAGATAAATTGAATACAATTTGACTAGATATTTCAAAAATATCTAAATCAAATGTCAAGTGACATAATTCCACGTTTTGGCTAAACTTGATTTTTCGAGCATAAGCAGACTTCCAAGTCTGCTGTTCGAGCTGTGTTTCCAAGGCTGCTGTTAAAGCCTATTGATCCTTGCCTAACTAACACTAAACACTTCTAAACACCCTTGATTCTAAGACAGCTGCCACACTAACCGGTACGCAGACCTATTAGCCACTGTGCAATAGAATCAGAAGATGATTCAACCAAATCTAGAACCTATGAGGGTCAACAACTACAAATCTGGGTATCTGGTATTCAAAACGAAACCACTTTGATCTAGTTGGATACTCAGATGCATACTATGCAGCCTGCAAAGTTAACAGAAGAAACACCAGTGGGACTTATCAAATTCTTGGAAATAAACTTGTCTCTTGGTTATGCAAGAAGCAAGGATCAGTTGCAAACTCAACCACAGAAGCATAATACATTGCTACCAGCAGCTGTTGCTCTCAACTACTATGGATGAAGCAGCAACTAGTAGATTACAACATCAAGACGGCAAATTGTCCGATTATGTGTGACAACACATCTGCAATTTCAGTCACAAAGAATCCAGCTATGCACTCAAAGACAAAGCACATTGATATATGTTATCATTTCCTCAAGGATCATGTGGAAAAAGGTAACATCAGTTTGGAATACGTTTCAACTGAACATCAATTGGCTGATATTCTCACCAAGCCACTGGATGTTACCAGGTTTGCTTATTTAAGGAGAAATCTTGATATGATTGATCCTACAGCTTAAAGTTTATTTTTAAGTTTACAAGCTTTCTTTCATAATGGCAGACTTAATTGTTACTAACTTCGTTAATGTTGTAGCTCAACTTCGTTAAAACCAGGTTAGTATCTCAATTTTTAGTCTTTCAAAGGGTAAATTTTTTTTAAAAAGGGCAAAGGGGTTAAAAGTCACTTTTTGCTATTGATCGTGTCTTATTTTAATTATTCCTTGCAAGTGGACAAGACTAATGTAGAATAGCTTGGGAAGCAAGGGTCGAACCACAGAGACAAGAAGATCACAAATAGCAAGACTATCGGTAGCAATTGTTAAACTAAGGGGGGTTTTTATATTGATTTTATCTAAACTAATTATTCTAAAACAGTAAATTTAACTAAATTAACAGCAATTACAGTAAGAAAGATCTGACGGTGGAGGGAAATCTAGGATTAGGGTTTCACTTGTATCTACTCTATAGCTTATTTGGATAAAGTATCATTCAATTTCTTGGGTTCGTTCACGAAAGATAGATATAGCCTGTCGAATTACCGTTCAGTCTCCATCTCCAAATATTTCGTCCATTCTATATCCTAGGTACAAGAACATATGGATCCTAACTGTCACTTAGGTCATATATGGAACCTGACCCTAACTTATCACTCTCGTGCATCGATAGGTTCAATTTATCATGATGGTGAGCCAGTGTACGACATATGCATATTGGTCATGCAGTTATCCGCACCTCTAGGCCTTTATTACTCACGATTACATTCATTTGTTCAAAGTGAGATAATAAAGGGCTTGATAAACACCATGATCAACAAGAATCGAATGAATTAAAAAAATATAATTAAGCCATAGATTCAATACAAGTTACCTCCCAACTCCTAGATTAATAGATGTTTAGTTCATCCTTGAAGATGAACTGCACATGGAGATGAATGGATATATGGATCGATCTTCAAAACTGTAACTACAACAACTAAACTACGTAATGCACTCTAAATCCTACCTAAAATTGTGTTAAAACTACCTCTTGGACAACCTTTGGCTTTGGCTACCGTCTTTTATTTATACCATGGAGTTGTAGGAGATTAGGAGTTCTAATCTGGCTTGAAAACCCCGAATGGTCGGTTCTGGGCACCTTGCGGTCGCAAGGGGTAATGACCTTGCGTCCGCAAGGTCTTGATTTCGGGAGCCCTCTTTTCTGTCCACCTTGCGACCACAAGGTGGCTAGATTGTTTTTCTGTCTTTTTTCTTCAATTTTACACTTTGGCCCCTTCCTCAAAATCTTCAATAAAAGCTTCATAATTCATATAATTCCACCTAAAATTCTGAAACTCATAAAACAACTCAAAAGCACATATCAGTAGCCAAAAGCCTCGTGGAATTGCTCAATTTAAGTAATAAAAGTACCTGATATTGACGTATAAAATACATCGATCAAATACCCTCAAACTTAAACTTTGCTCGTCCACGAGTAAACAATACTTATAAATACAAAATTAAGCAAACAAAAATTTAGAAAATCTTTTTGGAGGGTCACACTATTTACACTCCTCTAGAAACCCACAAACTCAAGGAGATTCTTACGAGTGACTCGACTATGTAGATAAATATAAACAAAACTAATAAATATATTTTTTTTTTCTTTTTGAATTCAACCTCAAGTCATAATAACATGGCGTAACAAAGTAGTCTCAGTCAGATGCTCACCACATATGTGCAGACTAATCACATAAAACAAACTGACTTATACTCAAACTGCTACTAGTCTTAAGTTCTCCGTGGGTGTGTGATCACCAGTCATAAAGAATATCTTAACTAAAACAGTTTTATTAAGCTAAGTACCACATTCATTTGAAAATTATAGTTCAAATAAAATCAATGCAACACAGAGTATGAGATCTACCATCCAAACCCGGTCTATTACAGAAAGAGAGGTCACCAAGGATTTTGAAAACTTATACATCCATCCCGTGCACTTCTATGTATGACATACAATGCTCTCATGACCCAATTACTTGCAATAGCTAAGATTATGCTAACACAATGAGCTTGCGAATATTATGAATATAAAGTGTAGATCAATTTACATGTCTTACCATCAAATCAACAAACACAAGCATTGGCAAGAAGATGAACTGCACATGAAGATGAATGAATACATGTACCGATCTTCAAAACTGTAACTACAACAACTAAACTACGTAATGCACTCTAAATCCTACCTAAAACTGTGTTAAAACTACCTCTTGGACGACCTTTGGCTTTGGCTACCGTCATTTATTTATACCATGGAGTTGTAGAGGATTAGGAGTTCCAATCTGGCTTGAAAACCCCGAAAGGTCGGTTCTGGGCACCTTGCGGTCGCAAGGGGTAATGACCTTGCGTCCACAAGGTCTTGATTTCGGGAGCCCTTTTTTTTGTCCACCTTGCGAAGGCAAGGTCTAAACACCTTGCGATTGCAAGGTGGCCAGATTGTTTTTCTGCAGTTTTTCTTCAATTTTACACTTTGGCCCCTTCCTCAAAATCTTAAATAAAAGCTTCATAATTCATATAATTCCACCTAAAACCCTGAAACTCATAAAACGACTCAAAAACATATATCAGTAGCCAAAAGCCTCGTGGAATTGCTTAATTTAAGTCATAAAAGTACCTGATATCGACGTATAAAATACATCGATCAGCTATTAATTTGAAAATATCTTAAGTTAAAAGCCTTTTGATAGACACCTGTCAATCATCCAAGACATTTTCGATAAAATGACTTTTCTCGTCCTTTAAATAGACTTTGAACCTTCTTTTTCAAACTTTTACAAACCCTCTCTCTCAGATATTATCTCTCTAGCTATTCAAACCCTTAGTTCCTATCTGTAACTGCTTCGCTCTTTTCGATTACTTCTCGCTTCTTCATTTCTAATAGCAACAACGGTAAGCTTTTCGACACTCATTAGATTACTCTATTTTGATTTATGCTTAAAATTTCTTCTTTTGAGTCATATTGTTGAGGAATTCGAAAAGACACTTTGCGTATCTTGACGGTTTCCGCCATTGCAGTTCATTTCAAAACCTTGAAACCAACAGTTTTCTTTGTATTTTGAATACTTATTTTTTTAGAATTATCTGTTAATGTTTCTCCACTTTTAACTGTCCAAACATTCAAGGGTTTCAATTTTTCTGTCTGAAAATTTATTTTATTTCTTAAAAATGAAATCTTTGGTTGTTTGTTTTGTCACGAGAAAAGCCCTAATTTCTGAAAATGGGTTTTGTAGGTGAAATCATTTGCCAAAACTAATACCGGCAAGAAGAAGGTGCTTGACCCGGAAAGCATCATTCACCCTGACCCTTCCATCAACCTTCCTGGTTTCCTGTCTATCTTGCCCCTCACGATTGGACCGGGATAGAAAGGGATGAACCGGGTCAAGAAGGACTGGGCAGTTTAGATGGACCAGATCACGGTCCGTTAGCCTTTCCTGACAGAGTTTAACGGAAGCTGACGGAATATAACGGCAGCTTAATGAATTACAAGGGAGTTGAGTGAAGCTTGATGAAACAGTGGCCGAAGTGGAAGACAATTGGAGATGACGTCATGGATGACATCAGCCATCTGCAATGACGCAGAAAAGTGGGAAGCGTCAAATCCAGTTGACCGGCGCGTAACCGGTGCGTTTGATATCGCCTAGGGAGCCAGTCACTTCAAGCAGTGTGTGAAGGAGCGTTCCTACTCTGTTGACCTGGATTTTCAACGCGTTGGACTCGCCTACTCAAGACGCATACTATCGTGGTTTTAGTTTTTTGTTCGGACGTCGGAATCGTGGAGATATGCTTTGCCGAAGTTCTGCCGGCGCGTTTAATGCAACTACCGCTTCCAGAAACTTTAGGTGGCGTGTGGAAGAGCTTTGGAGGTTGGATGGAAGTGATTCTTGCACCGACTTACTCGTCTGGTCACGGCGAATCTAACGATGTTCTCGCTTTCTATTTTGGTTTTGTTTTCTTGGCCAAGCTCACATGGACAGTGTGTGGTTTGTTGTGTTCAATTATGTTCCGGCACCCATGAACGGAACTCCGCTGTGGCTGTTGGAGTTCGTGGCTAGAGTCGTTTCTGGCAACGAAACCAAACTGATGTGGCAAAAATATCAGTCATACCGGGGGTGCCAAAAGTCGTTGAGGTATGTGAATCGTTCGTTGACCGAATGGTGATGAAATCGTCGTTTGAGTCGGATATCTGGCTTTATGTGGATCTCTGCAAAATAAGCACCGTGAGTGGTGGGAAATGTCCCCCAAAATCCTCCGGCGTGAGAATCAGTACAGTGTAAAAATATCGAAGGGCACGTAGCCCCCGTGTGTGGAGTGAGAACTGTAGAAGAGAGAGAGTCCCCTACTATGAGATAGTAGAGTTTATTTATACCTGAGGGGTTAGGGTTGGATTGTCGCGCATGGGTCAGGCTCATAGTGTTCTGTAGTCCTGTCAAGTATAGTGAGCCAGTGTAGTGGAAAGCCCCCTCGCCTAAGCGATGACCAAAAGCCTTTGAACGCAGATTAAATATAGGCACTTCAGTAGCCCCCAATGCACCGCCACCCACGCCATCTACCACACACCAGCCCATAATGAAATTTCTCTCACTCCGACTACAGCAACGATGAATCTGTTGTGTGTTGACTATTGGCATTTTGATTTTCTGTTTCAATGATAGATTGATTCAAACATTAACAAATTGAAGGAGATGAGGAGTTGAGTGATTGGTAGAGATGAATTTTCAAAGTTGGCGATTTTGATTTTAAAGAAAATTTATGATTTTACCATTAAAGAACCCAAAAATTGTTGAAGCAAGACAGTAAACTTGTAATTAAACTTGATTGCGGATATGGTTGGGCTTTTGAAAATCAATTGATGAATTTATTACATTAAATTTGGTGGGTTTACCAAAAAATTTAGAAAGAATTTCAAATTTTAGGGATTCAATAGTAAATTTTGATATAAGTTATGCTTGAAAAACTTTCATTTTAGCCCTTACAAAATGCACATTGACAACATAATGATATTTCGTTAATGACATTCATCAAAATGACTGCCACTGTAAAAAATTAATACCCGTAGGACCCAAATTTGACAAAAAAAATATTATGTGATTATTATTGCGATCGACCTATAGTTGAGGGACCAATGTTGCGATTTGCCCTTTTTATTTTTTTGTCAATTTTTTTAGTAGTGTGCAATGTAGAGGTTTGTTTCAATTGAATGTGAATGAAGAGAAAAAAAATTAACACATATGATTAAAAGTGTTAATTAATCACGGTTAAATAATACTATCAAATTCACAGTTGTATTGGTGATACTCGTAATATTTTTAATACCATTGACAATCATTCATACATATATATTTATGTTACTGTCAATTTTCTTTTTTCTTATAATATCGAAAGAGTAGATCTCTGATAGACGGCTTAATTTGTAAGATGGGATCACATTTTTTTCACAACTCAACCCAACTAACACACATTATATCGAGTAAAGAGGTTTTATCTTATAAAAAATAATATTTTTAATTAAATATTTGTCATATAAAAAATATTGGATCCGCCTTCGCTCCCCCAATTTCAAGCCATTGAATCCGTTAATAGACATTACCCACTTGCTCATGCCATCGGCATCCTCAGTTAATTTAGGAATCGTTGTCCCCTCTTGATCCAGTTACCCCATCAGTGTAACTATTTACCCAACATAATCGAATAGTGCTTGCCTTTCAAATTACAAATAATTAACTTCTTTTTTCCTTACTCTAAATTGCATCTGACTCTAAGACTAATCTCTCTCGCGGTACTGAGCACAAAATAATTTATGTTTTGGAAAGAATCTTTTTAACCACTAAGCCATCTCATTGGATAACATATACTCTGTCCGTTATACCCAAAAAAGACTGTTTTTGAAAATTTTAATTATTAAAAGATATATAACTAATATTAAAATTTGTTATAATTACAAAAATAATTGGACATGATCAATATGTTAATAGCAAATGTGAAGGTAAAGCTGAAACATTATAAAGAAGATAAACATAATATTTTGAAAATGTATTTTTAAAATGAAACATTTCAAAATAATATGGTTAACTATTTACAAATAATATGACTAGTAATTAACTTCGTCACTAAATTACTTTTCTTACCATGCTAGATCTTTGTACCCGTATCTATGATACAGTGTCAGTATGTGATATGAACTTAATTTCTCTATAATTCGAAGGCACGTAAATTATCTTTAATGAAACTCAACGATTAATTCACTTTTACATACTATGAAGGCTTCTAATCTATGTTAACTTATTAATAAGTGAAGAATAATCATATATGTGAAGAACAAATGTTAAATTTAAAAATAAATTGAGTTAGATAGAAATTGAGTTAGACAAAAGTTAAAAATAAATTGAGTTAGAGAGAGAGAGAGAGAGAGAGAGTTACAGTTGTAAATTACAGTAAAAAATTGAGTTAAGTCGGTACTTGTCCCAAGTCAATTGCATATGTATTTCTCCATCTATTTTATAATATAGACTAGTATTTGTGTCTGTGGCCATGACACGGCGTGAGTAGAGAAGAATATCAGTATTTGAGGGTATTAATATTTAAATAAATCAATATATGTTTTAATCATGTTTCAAAAAGAGTCTAAAATTGTTCTAGGTATGGTGACATACATGTACTCCAGCCCAAAGTGTTTATGAATATGTTCAATGAAGGAAACTCAAACTTACAAAATAACAAATTGAAAATGAACACCTCTTGGTAATCAATTAAAACAATATGATCATCCAACAGTGAAAACAAAAATTCAAACTTACTTTTGTAATTTTATTTTTTTAAAGAAATAGGGGCAGTACCCTGTTAGATTTTATTAATGTATAGAAATAAAATTACAAACTTGAGGGGATAACCAGCATTGCCCTTATAAGAGGGAGGACGGATGAGTCTGACCTCAAAAAGGAAATACTAACAACAAATAAAAACTAAGAAATTTGAATCCGAGGTATACCTTGGGCATCCATAAAAAGAAATTTGACGTGTAGAAACAACAGGCACCCGAATGATGCTTAGATAAAAAAACAACGGAGAAACCGAACATGCTCCTATATATCTTTGGATAAATTGCAGATTGGCCCACTTTGCAAGAATATTTTCAACTTTTTAGTCCCCTATTTTTTGGAGAAATTGATGACCCGACCATTTTCTTAAACAATTTTTCACTACAGTTCCTTATTTATTTTTTTCCACCGCTAAAGTCCATTTTCGAAATAACACAACAACCTTGGCGCAAGTGAGTGAGATTGTGAGAGATGTCATCACATGCATGTTATATATATATATATATATATATATATATATATATATATATATATATATATATATATATATATCAAAGGCTGTGTTATTTTCTTTGATTTATTATTTTTCAAGTCTGGTTGAAAATTTTGGAAAACTCAACTGATTTTGGTTTGGTTTATGATTACGTTAATGTAAATAAATCAATGGTTTTGTTGAATGACCTTTATTGGCCGTGTCTGACATTGAAACTTTTGCTAGGACTTGCTACGTGGCAGAATTTGACCAGCCAGATTTAAAAATAAATAAAGATTAATGTAATTAATTTTATGGAGTTACATATATGCCCTTATATTGAGTTTTGAGGTTTTAATTCTATTTTCTTCATCCCAAACTACTTTACAGGTAATTAAACGAACAAATTCTCAAAATCTATCTCAATATAGGGTCGTTAAAGACCAAAATCCAAGAAAAATTGTGCATGTATTTTTGATGGGTTGGCATGGCAGAGTTCATCATCAACATCAACCTTTTTACTTTACTTAACACTCCCCCAAACCCTAGAAAAATCAATAGAACCTAGGAGCAAAGAATTCAACACCAGAATCCAATCAAAAAGAAGGCAAGGCAACAAAATGCTTCAATCAATAAAATGCCATAAATTGTAGGCTGTAGCTAGCTTAGTGGTGAGTGGGTAGGTGGGTGGATTTATGAATATGGTCAGGCCCCAAAATAGCCGCTTCCATCGTTCCATATTCATTAAAAGAATTGTCTACATACTAAGACTTTGAACTGAGACGGTGAGACCGAGACTACCATCGATATGCATCCCCGCCTTTTTCAGCCACCAAAAAAAGCCCTGACATGAAATCTTCGAAGCAGTATTAAGAAATCATATCTTCTACCAAGATCTTCATCGAAGAAGCCAAAGATATTTTAAAATCTACAGATTTGAGCAGATCTGTAAAATCTACAAATTTGAGCTTAGCGAATGAAACCATGGCTTTGAATTGAGCTCCCCCGCCTATAAAAAATAGAAGATGGATCTGCAGGGGATACATTAATCATGATTCAATAACTAATCTTCAAATTTGTTAAGATCATAGAGAATTTGCATTTATTTGAAATTTTATTCAGAGCTCCGGAGGAAACCCAACTGTGGGTGCCCTGGAAGGTATCCCTCGGATCGCGCGCTCCCTTTTTTAAGGGAACACGCGGCTCGGGGAAGACGAAATTAAAAGTGCAGAAAAAGTGTTGTCAAAAAACGCGTTGAATACGCCTCGGTCACCGAGTGTGCTTATGGTCCATTATGAGAGCTTTGAATTTCTTCGTAACTCATCATCCCTTGTTTAGGGGAAAACAAGATACATAAAATGCATCACCATTTTTATTCCCATCGTCCCTTGTCTAGGGAAAACAGGAAAAGTGTAAGAAAAGGATGTTACAAAGGCGCGTGGGAACACGCTCTGCTTCACTGTGGACTTAAAAATCGTCCTAGGTCACTATGAATGCATTGGATTTCTCCGTATCTCATCCTCCCTTGTTTAGGGGAAAACAAGCTACAGAAAATGCATCACCCTTTTCATTCACATCGTCCCTTGTTTAGGAGAAAACGGGAAAGTGCAAAAAAATGATGTTGCAAGCCTCACCGTGACCGATAGTTTGGATCGCTATGAGTGCTTTGTGTTTCTCCGTATCTCATCCTTCCTTGTTTAGGGGAAAACAAGATACATAAAATGCATCACCCGACCCCATCGTCTCTTGTTTAGGGGAAAACGGAAAAGTGCAAAAAAAAGATGTTGCGGGCCTCACTGTGATCCAAAATGCTGTAACAGAGTCGCCATCTTTATTTTAAGGAGAAATAAAGAAAAACAAAAAATAATCAGAGTTTGTAAAAAGGGGTTCGGGGGCTAAGTTACGAGTTGGGAAGGTGTTAAGCACCCAACTCGCCCTTTCGGTCTCAAAAATAATCTTTGGCTAAAATATGTTTTTATTATATTTATTCAACAAACAAAATAAAGCATTAAAAATATATATGTATATACATTATTTACAGACTTGCAGTCACCTCCTTCCAGTAATTACAAATATATTTTAAAAAAAGTTGGCCATAATAATGGTTCTTTTTAATGTTATTTTCTATATAAATCCGGGCAGTATAACTGCTTATATTTTTACATTGGGCCGGTTTGAAAATAGCACTTTTATTTAAAAATATCTTAAAGGCTTACCTTTAAGAGCGTAGGTTGTGTTCGCTCTATGTCCTTCCGAGAGAGAATCTTTTGCTGTTGTTGTGATGCAGACAGAATAACTACTTCGAAAGCCGCTTTCAGGCACCGTAAAATGGGCGGAGAAACTGCTTGCATTTTTGCTGTTGTTTGCTTGCTGTTGGCGGAAATCGGGCAGAACAACTACTTGGTTCTAGCGGATTTGGTCTCTGGATTCGGGCAGAGTAACTGCTCACTTTTGGATTCTTGAATCGGAGAAATAAGGTGGATTCCTAGCTGGAAGGCTAAGGTTCACTTTGACCGGTTAGATTTGTGTTTGGAGGAGATTTGGCAGAACTTCGAGGCTTATAGGAGGAGGGGAACTCTCTCTTTCTCACTATCGCTCTTCACTGCGTTAACTCAACGCTTTGTGAACTGTATGCGGTGTAAATTTTTTTGTTTTTTTTTCTGAAGCCGAGGCACCTCTATTTATAGCTGGGAGTGGGGATCCCGTTGTCATTTTGAGTTTTCTTTCTGTGCTTCATCGGCTTGTACCGCGCGCTTGAGAGAGTGTACCAAAAGCAAAGTGCTACAGTACCTGAGCACTATGCTAGCGCCACCCATATAGGGTCTGGGTGCCGCGCCTATTATGCATGGTGGTGGCGCCTGGATCCAATTATAAGCCTTTTTTTGACACTTTGGCCCCTGCATTTAACTGTTTTACACATCCTGCTTTTCCTTTTGCATTTTTAAACCATGTAACTTGACATTTGTTAAGTTTTAACAGGTCTTGATATCACATGTCATGTCACATACCAGGGGTATGAAATTGAGGTGTCTACACCAACATGAGAGAAAGGTAGAGAGGGAGAGTGTGTTTCGGGGAATCGAACCCCTATCTTCGACAAAACCATTACAGAGAGGGAGAGTGATGCTTGAGATCTCGAAGGTTCTATCGAAGTTTGCGAGAGAGCTCCGGAGAAAACCCAACAGGAGAGAAGTAGAGAGGGAGAGCATGTTTTGGGGAATCGAACCCATGTCTTCGACAAAACCATTGCATAGAGGGAGAGCAGCGCTTGAGATCTCGGCGATTGAGTTCAAGCGACGTACTACTAAGGAAGGGCTAAGGTTCGTTGGTGAACTACCTACCAAAGCTGTCCACAAGAGAAAAAGAATGTAGTGAGTAATGGCAATGAAGTAATATGAAAAGCAGAAAGTAAAGGGAGGTATATATTACGTGGGGAAAGATGTGCGGATAGTGGGAGGGAGTGAAATGAGGTTAAAGGGTAGGATTGTGGAGGTAATTGGCGGTGGGGATTCTCTAGTATTGAAGCTTTCTAGGAGTGAGGAGAAGTGACTATGCGTGTCTGTGATGTTGCCGATGTGCGTTCCATGGAAGAAGAGAGGTGCTTAAGGAAATTGAAGGATTTGAAGGTTGGGGAACCAGTTGGAAATAAAACGTGCTTTGACGGTTGAGATAATGAAAGTTAATCATGACCAGTAATTGTGTTACAAGTAAGTGCAACTTAATGGTAAGACGCTTTATCCATACTAATAGGTCGTGAGTTCGAGTTAGTAAGGGGACAAGTGGGGAACCACTATTGATCCTCTTTCAAAAAAAAAAAAAGTAATTGTGTTTAATAAAAATCAATCCTGACCGGTGTCTGATCTGTTTTATATTATATATGGGATCCAAGTAAGACATCAATATTTTTTTTCGGTTACTATCATCCTATCTTCAGCCATGCATGGTTGTGAATTTCTCATACTTCACAATTTTTAATATAAATATCTGCTTGTTCATTATTTTTTAGCATAATAATAATAATAATAATAATAATAAAACTAACCATCAGTAAAAAATATTTTTTATGTAACTGACACATTACTCTTAGATATCGATAAATCAAAAATAAAAATTATTTTTAAAACACCAAAGAAAAAAAAAGAGAACAGGCTTGACTTTATTCTTAGTAAAATCATGTGGAAAAAGTGTCCCAA
The DNA here is from genome assembly GCA_013146195.2 of Codonopsis lanceolata. Lineage (NCBI taxonomy): Eukaryota > Viridiplantae > Streptophyta > Magnoliopsida > Asterales > Campanulaceae > Codonopsis > Codonopsis lanceolata. The sequence continues at coordinate 52,214,834 of CM028380.1, forward strand.
GCCTTTGTCAACAACATATTAATATTTCAAATTATTTGTATAGTGGGTATTTATTACTCCTTCCGTCTCTGAAAATATAGTCCTACATAATTTCGCAAGTTTCATCTATGTAAGTCATCCCACCTTTCTAGAAGCATCATTTCTATCATTTCGTATTTTCTAAATCATGTTTTAATTGGTTTGTTTCATCTTGCTATGATTCACTTGTGTGAAATTTAATACATCCGATCTTCATCATCAAATAAGGGTCTCGTATGAAAAAAAAAAATATCATATCTTTAAAAACTAATTAGTTCCTCCATCTGGACAAAAATTCAACTATAATCTCTTTCTCTCTCTCTCTCTCTCTCTCTATATATATATATATATATATATATATATATATATATATATAAAATACAATAGGACTCACTCTCGCACGCTTACAATTGACAAAAGATAAAGAGCGGCTGAGATTGATTCATTTATTGAGATCCTACGATCATTATCACTCCCCGAGTTCACATGTGTGAACGGCGGTTGAACAACTACTCCCTCTCTCTCTCCAACTCCCTCCACGATTTACGATTGGTGGCCGCTAATCCTTCCTCCACCAAACTCACCTCCCTTTTCTTTTCGATATTTTAATTAATTAATCAATTTTATGTAAAAAAAATCGTAAGTTTTGTAATTTGAATTTTTTTTCTTTTTAATTGTTCTCGTAATTAACTTAATCAATTTATTTTTTTGAAACTGAATTTCAATTTAATTTATGTCTAAGTTTTGAATATTTCTATTTTAATTTTTTTCTTTTTAATTGTTATCGTAATTAACTTAATCAATAGAGGTTATAGTCGCACGCTTACAATTGACAAAAGATAAAGAACGGCTGAGATTGATTCCTTTATTGAGATCTTACGGTCATTATCACTCCCCGAGTTCACATATGTGAACGGCGGTTGAACAACTACATCCCCCCTCTCTCTCCAACTCCCCCCACTATTTACGGTTGGTGGCCGCTAATCCTTCATCCACCAAACCCACCTCTCTTTTTTTTCTCGATATTTTAATTAATTAATCAATTTTATGCAAAAAAATCGTAAGTTTTGTAATTTGAATTCTTTTTTTTCTTTTTAACTATTATCGTAATTAACTTAATCAATTTATTTTTTGAAACTGAATCTCAATTTAATTTATGTTTAAGTTTTGAATATTTCTATTTTCTTTTTAATTGTTATCGTAATTAACTTAATCAATTTAATTCTTTTCCGGCCCGCAATTTCGTATACAAATAATTTTTTTAAAAAATCGTAGGTTTTGTAATTTGAAATAATTTTTTTCTTTTTATCTGCTTCATTTATTGATAAATTCATAAACTGGCGTCGTGCCATAGGCACGGGTTTCAAAATCTATAATACAATATAACCTATAGTCGCACATGTACAATTGACTAAAGCTTATTTAGGGGCTGGGATTGATTCCTTTACTGAGATCCTACTGTCATTATCACTCCCCAAGTTCACATGTGTGAACGGCGGTTGATCCTTTCTCTCTCAACTCCACCACGGTTGGTGGCGGTTAACCCGCGTCCCTTTTCTTTTCGATATTTTAATTAATTAATCAATTTTATGCAAAAAAATTCGTAAGTTTTGTAATTTGAAATATTTATTTTTTTCTTTTTAACTGTTATCATAATTAACTTAGACAAATTATAAGTAAATATTAATTCATTCATTTATTGATAAATTCACAAACTGGCGTCGTGCCATCGGCACGGGCAAGAGTACTAGTATATATTATAAAACAGCTCATGGTCTATCTAGTGGTCCTGATCGAATTGTACTAAACGTAACTGACGATCCAGATTGATTCATAAGTATTTGAGTTACAAATAAACCCTTCAGTTATAAGTTATATTTGAATTAGTCTTCTTCTATTACATATAAAACCTTCAGTTGTGGGTTTTGTTTGAATTACCCCGTCAGTTATGAGTTTAATTTGTTTATCTCGACCATTTATTGAACTGATATAATAAATAATATATTTTGCTTATTGGGCTAGAAGACAACTCAATCAAACCCCACTATGGAACACAAACCCCATTATAAAAAAATATAATAAATAATATATTTTGTTTTTGCTTTTATTTTTTGGTAGTGTTCTTGCTTTTATTTCTTCTCCTTTCAATAATTAGATAACACGTTTAATTAGATATCACCAACACGAGAAAATAATTTAAGGTGCCATTTGGAATCATGTTTGGTATACAATATGTAGTCGAGACTAATAACGCGGGTTACTCAGATAAAGTTATTATCCTCACAGTGTTAACCCAATCGAATATCAAATAAAACGCAAGTCATTAAAAATTAATATAATAATTTATTTGATACTCATTTGATTAGAAACCAAAAATATTCTTTCAACAATGACACATAGTCAAATATTTTTGCATACTCTACCATCTTTATCTCCAACAACTTTACATACCCCACCATCTTTAATAAATAATAATAATATTGCAGAAATTATTAAATTTGAAATAATTATTTATTTAGTATTACAATAATATTTTTTAATTCAAAAAATATTATTTATAATAATATTAAATTTGACATAACTACAATAATTAGATTTTTAATAATATAATAATATTAAATTCAAAATATAATTTATTTATTATAATGCGAATAATAATTATATTATAAAAGAGCTCAGGGTCTAACTGGCGGACAAATTGTACTAAACACAACTGACGGTTCAGATTGATTCGTAAGTTTGTGAGTTATAAATGAACTCCATAATTATGAGTTATGTTTGAATTACTCCTCTACAATTACATATAAAACCTTCAGTTGTGGGTTTTGTTTGAATTACGCTGTCAGTTATGAGTTTTGTTTATCCTGACCATTCGTTGAACTGATCTCATACCGACACCGTGTCTAGTATATATATAATTAAAGTTGGTGAGAAGCACTATGGTTGTGCCACCTCACAACCTTTGGATAAATCTTCAATCTAAAACATTCATATTGAAGTTTTAAAAACTTTTGGTTTTCTAGTCATTAGCTAATAATAATAATACATGATATATAATAATCATTATGATAAGGGGTATTAGTATTAGTATATATAACTTCTTCTATTGTCAATAGTAGAAGACTTATATTTAAAAACTTTTACAACTAACATTATTTCTAACCAATGTGAGATAAAACTCTTCAAGGTGAGATATTACTTTTAATGACCACTTTTAACATCATACTTTAAGCCTTGATATCTTATTCATCCAAAACTTGATTTGGACAAATAAATATATCATTTCGATGTTCTTGCCGAGCAGGACACATTTGTACAATTAGTTTTGTCAACAAACAAATGACACGTAAAGAAATTTGTGCCTCAAGTTGCACAATTTCTTTAACTAAAAACACTAATTTTTTAATAAGTATTATACTTTAAATCTTGATATCTTATTCATCCAAAACTAGATTTGGACAAATAAATATATCATTTCGATACTCTCACTGAGTAGAACACATTTGCGCAATTACATTTGCCAACAAACAAATGACACGTAAAGAAATTCGTGTCTCAAGTTGCAGAATTTCTCTCACTAAAAACACTAATTTTTTAACAAGTATTATACTTTAAGTTTTGATATCTTATTATCCAAAACTCGATTTGGACAAATAAATATATCATTTTGATGCTCTCACCGAGTAGAACACATTTGCGCAATTACCTTTGCCAACAAACAAATGACATGTAAGGAAATTCGTGCCTCAAGTTGCACAATTTCTTTCACTAAAAACATTAATTTTTCAACAATAGAAGAGATGTATCCCACATTGATTAGAAATTGATGTTGGTTTTAAAAATACTATTATTAAGTACCAATAGAAGAAATGCATCATACATTGGTTGGAAAGTGATTTTGATTTTTAAAGTTATTTGATTGATAAAAGACTTTTACCATTATTACCAATAGAAGATGTATATCTCACATTGGTTAGAAAATGATGTTGAGTTTAAATTATTTTATATTATTACCAATAAAAGAGATGTATCACACATATTGTTTAAAAAGAAAATGTTAGATTTTAAAGTCTTTAGACTAAAGACTTTCACATTTACAAGAGATGTATCTCACATGGTTACAAAATATTATACTACTATTACCAATAGAAGAGATGTATCACACATTGATTAGAAATTGATGTTTGTATTAAAAATACTATTATTAATTACTAATTGAAAAGATGTATCATACATTGGTTAGAAAGTGATGTTGGTTTTCAAAGTTTTTTTTGATAAAAGACTTCTACCATTATTACCAATAGAAGATGTATATCTCACATTGGTTAAAAAATAATGTTGATTTTTAATTATTTTAGATTATATAAAAAACTTACTATTATTAGCAATATAAGATATATATCACACACTTGTTATAAATTGATGTTGGTTTTAAATTACTATTATTACCAATAAAAGAGATAAATCTTACGTTGGTTAAAAAGTGATGTTAATTTTAAAAGCCTTTAAATAAAAAGACTTCTACTTTTATCATTAATAAAAGAGAAAAGAAAATATGTATCCCATTATATAGAAAGATATGTTGGTTTTAGATATTTTTTTTTAGATATCTACTACTATTACCAAATGATGAGATATATTACACATTGGTTTGAGAGTGATGTATGTATTAAAAGTCTTTTTATAAAAGACTTAATACAAATAGAAAAAATATGTATTTCACATTAGTTAGAGAAGTGATATTTGTTTAAAATGTTTTTAGATAATGTATATCGCATTGGTTACAAATAGATCTACATTATTTAGAAACATATATTAGTTATAAAATCCATAGATAAACGAATTTTTATATTATTATCAATACAGGAGATGTATCACACATTGTTTACAAAGAAATGTTGGTTTCGAAACTATTTAAATAAAATACTACTACTATTATTATTTTTATGTTATAACTAATAGAAGAGATGTATCCTACATTGTTTAGAAAAAGATGTTGATTTCAAAAGTTTTTATAAAAAAAAAACTATTATTATTACTATAGAAGAATGTATCTAACATTTGTTAGAAATTAATGTTGGTTTTAAAAATATTATTATTACCAATAAAAAAGATATATACCACATGGTTAGAAAGAGATGTTTGTTTTAAAAGTTTTTAGATAAAAGTCTTAAAATTTTATTACCAATAGAAATAGAAAAGAAGTATCTCACATTGTTAGAATATGAAAAACGTATTAGAAATTTCAAAAAAATTAAAAAGTATTGAAAAATAATGAAACTTTATAGGTTAAATCTAAAAGGGGCACCATTATTTAGAAACAATAAAAAATAAAAAAATGAAATTATTATTATCATTATTATTGTTGTTATCACGATCAATATTATTATTATTTCATCTTGTGCGGAGGGAAGTAAAATATATCAATTTCTTACTTCTTATTTATTTTGTAATTTAATTTCACCATCTAAAAAAATCAGGCAATTACCAAACTACATACTCAACTCTCTATATAAGCCGTCCTACCTTTTTCGAAGCATCATTACTATCATTTGGTATTTTCTAACTTATGTTTTAATTGGTTTGTTTCATCTTGCTATGATTGACTTGTGTGAAATTTAATACTCCCTCCATCCCTAAATAATTGTCCTGCTTGACCGGGCGCACAGTTTAAGAAAAAATAATTGACTTGATCATTTATATTGGTTTAATATGTAGTTTTCATTAATATCCATATATATGTGGCCCATAATTAAAGTAGAGTGAAAAAATAAGGGTAAAGTCGTAAAAGTGATGTTCTAAGTTTTAAAGTGAACAATTATTTTGGGACGGACGAAAAAGGAAAGGAGGACGATAATTTAGGGACGGAGGGAGTACAACCGATCTTCATCATCAAATAATTAAGTGTCTTGTATGAAAAAAAAAATGTATTCCAAAATAATTATCACATTTTAAAAATTAATTACTGCCTTCTTCCAGATAGAGATTCCATTATAATGTATGAGATTTTCAATTAAAAAGTCTACTTTTAAAAACTATATCTACAATTTCTATAACATTTCAATTTTATCATATATTAACATACTGATTTTGTTTAATTATTATTATAATTATGACAGACTCTAGCACATTTATATATTAGATTTTTCAAATATACATTTTTTGGATGAAATGAATGATTATAAACTATTAACAACCGTCTCTAGCGCAATAATTAAGGATCCAAACTTTGATGGATTGTACACTTTCGAAAAGTATATTATTATTATTATTTTGATACGCAGGTTTGATCCTTTGTTAGTATAAAGATTAGAACCAAAAATATGTTATATTAGAGGTGTTTTGACTATTTATTATTTGACTTAGTGATAGACGATTACTCCCTTTTATTGTCACTTTTTTTGTTGTAACAAAATGTTTTTTCTAAGTGCAAATTTAATATATATAAATACGTACGTAATTTGTAATACTTTATGATTTTGAAAAAAATAAAATATATACATCCACTTTACACTTAGGAAATTGGTAGTCACTTAATCAGTGTTCTAAAAATCGCCCTAGGCGGGCGCCTATAAATTTGGTAAATCGGTAAAAAATTCGGCTAGGCGGACTAGGCGACCATGTGACGATCCGACCCAAATTCCAACATGGAATCCTTAGGTCGTGCCATTAAAACAACTAAATAATGGACAGGTGCCTACTAGGCACGATGACGCCCATCAAACGACCGAACTAAACAAGCTCCAAGAATAAAGTAATGTCATAACGTCGATACGAAACAACAAGAAGTACAAATTGCGGAAGCAAAATATAAGAAAGGGGGCCCGAGCTATCAAGCTCCAAGTTAACACAACCAAAGAGATGATAAATCTCTCGGCCTAAAAATTCGAACCGCATGACGCAACATTGCACACACACAACAAACCAACTATTTAACAAAACTGGAATATAAACTCAAGTTATCGGCGACACTACATGTCGGAACCCAACAACTACAACCACGACTCTACTCCTCGAGAAATACGACATCAACGACCACAACATACCGGATAACCACAACTAAACATCACGAACTAACAACATGCTCGAAAATAATCTAGAATAAACTTCTAAGTAGAACCACGGCATGACATAACTTGTCGGCTCCAAAATAATATAACTTACAATTACCCAACACACTTTTACCCAAGGTAACACTTATACAAACGTTCTCACTGGAATGCACAGTAATTTTAATAACAGTGATAATAATATATAATAATGATAATGAAACTCCACGAGCTAAGTCTCGGAAGCAACGCCAGCTACTACCTCAACTACTCAACCTCAACATGAGCTAACGATCAACAACACACTAAATAAATAAAAACACGGTGTGAGTCATAAGGACCCAGCAAGTTACTACAAATAACAATGTAGCATGATAATGTATATACAACTATAAATAATCATGAGAATCTTTTAATCATGATAAATCTCATAAACAAGTACCGCATAATTGTAAATACATAACCAAAATACCATAAACCATGTAGCACGGTGTTGATCACGCAAGGGTTCACAAACCAAGCATACGAACTAGGATGTGCTCCTCTGATCCGCATCCACCGTGTTTCTCCTACAATACACGTGCAAACAAAATCGTGCCCTCGAGTCCCACTCGAGTCACATCACTACTAGAAAAGCACGCCTTCAGCGACGGAAATTTTCCGTCGCTGATTAGCGACGGAAATTGAGCATCAGGGACGGAATTTGCCTTCAGCGACGGAATTTATCAGTGACGGAATTTCTATCGCTAAAGGTCACCTTTAGCGACAGAATTTTCCGTCGCTGGAATTAAATTAAAATTAAATTCTGAAAATATTTAGCGACGGAAAATTCTGACGCTGAAAATAAATTCTGAAATATTTAGCGACGGAATTTTCCGTCGCTGGAATTAAATTAAAATTAAATTATGAAATTAACGTAACGTAACTTAAATTAACGTAACTTAACGTAACGTAACGTAACGTAACGTAACGTAGCGTAACGTAACTTAACTTAACATGAAAACACGCTACGCCTATTGGCAAAATGATATAATGGACTACGATGGACCATTATAACATGAAAACACGATACGCCTATTGACGAAATGTTATAATGGAGTACGATGGACCATTATAACATGAAAACACGATATGCCTATTGGCGAAATGCTATAATGGAGTACGATTGACTAGTATAACATGAAAACACGTTACTCCTATTGGCGAAATGGTATAATGGAGTACGATGGATCATTATAACATGAAAACACGCTACGCCTATTGGCGAAATGTTATAATGGAGTACGATGAACCATTATAACATGAAACACGATACGCCTATTGGCGAAATGGTATATTGGAGTACGATGAACCATTATAACATGAAAACATGCTACGCCTATTGACGAAATGTTATAATGAAGTACGATGGACCATTATAACATGAAAACACGATATGCCTTTTGGCGAAATGGTATAATGGAGTACGATAGACCATTATAACATGAAAACACGTTACGCCTATTGGCGAAATGTTATAATGGACTACGATGGACCATTATAACATGAAAACACGCTACGCCTATTGGCAAAATGTTATAATGGAGTACGATGAACCATTATAACATGAAACACGATACGCCTATTGGCGAATGGTATAATGGAGTACGATGAACCATTGTAACATGAAAACACGCTACGCCTATTGGCGAAATGGTATAATGGAGTACGATGGACCATTATAACATGAAAACTCGCTACGCCTTTTGGCGAAATGTTATAATGGAGTACGATGGACCATTATAACATGAAAACACGCCACGCCTATTGGCGAAATGTTATAATGGAGAACGATGAACCATTATAACATGAAACACGATACGCCTATTGGCGAAATGGTATATTGGAGTACGATAAACCATTATAACATGAAAACACGCTACGCCTATTGACGAAATGTTATAATGCAGTACGATGGACCATTATAACATGAAAACACGATACGCCTATTGGCGAAATGGTATAATGGAGTACGATAGACCATTATAACATGAAACACGATACGCCTATTGGCGAAATGGTATAATGGAGTACGATGAACCATTATAACATGAAAACACGCTACGCCTATTGGCGAAATGTTATAATGGAGTACGATGAGCCATTATAACATGAAACACGATACGCCTATTAGCGAAATGGTATAATGGAGTACGATGAACCATTGTAACATGAAAACACGCTACGTCTATTGGCGAAATGGTATAATGGAGTACGATGGACCATTATAACATGAAAACTCGCTACGCCTTTTGGCGAAATGTTATAATTGAGTACAATCGCGTCGCATTCCGACTATCGTCGATTTACGACTTGTGACTTTAGCAAGTCAACAACTATATGAAATCTCTTAATAGTATTTTGGTCTTAATGTGATCTCTCATACACATCTAGACTCTCTCATAAACCAAACAAGCATTCAACAAAGGAAGAAATGCGAGCATTGCACACAATTCAAGCTAACCGGAAATCGGGGTATTACAGTTGTAATACCAAGTAAAAGGAGTCCTTTTTCTATATAAAAAAATAATTTTAGAACATTGCATTCAATTTCTCATCATGTGAGAGTTTTAAATTTGGATTCAACATTTTACTGAACCTACTGTAGGGACACGTGAATAGTAAACATCTCTATGTACTTGTTATCTAGTATGCAATCCCTTCCACTTGACGATTCCAGGTTTTAAACTGGAGATTTAGGATATATATATTAGTTGAAGTAACCGTTGTAATAGTTTAGATTGTTGCATCCAACTTATCGAAATATACGTGAATTTATCGACTTGTATCCCAACTCAACATTTGTCCTAATTACTTGGTGTCAGCTACATAATCCTCTATTGCCATTTGGTTTGATCCAATGCAAGATCGTCACACAAGCCGCACTTATGACTCTTTCATATCCTCGTGATTGTCTATGTTAGGTTTGGTCTTCCGTATGTTTTGCCTGGTTTTTGGTATTAATACTACCACACTTTTTAACTGTGCACTTAGTGGTCTATGTCCTAACCATCTTAAGTGGTCTATGTCCTAACCATCTTAAGTTATATCCTCTCATTTTCTCTTCTATTTGTGTGACATTTATTTGCACATATGACTGATGGCATGAATTACCGTTAAATTTGATTTTGAAGAGGGTTGTTGCTTGTATTTTCTAATATGATTGCCGTTTGGCAATGTAATATTTCAGGGAGAGTAGTTGATGGTAGAGAAATCGCTATTCAATTTGCGAAGTATGGGCCAAATGCAGAACGGATGTAAGTGCTTATATGTTTTGATGTGAAGTTCTTTGTAGGTGAGGAGCTTTGTTTTACTACCTTTTGGCATTCAATTGATTATGATCTTATCGCTGCTGATTTATCACTAGGTCGCTGGCAGGAAAATAGAGCTAGAAGAGACTGTAGTCCTCCTTCTTTTAGCGTTTTGCAGTTCAACTATTTATTATATTTTATCATATATCGTTTGTTATATTCTTTATTTATTTACTAGATCTTATCTTTTGTCTTGCTTTTGAATGTTTGCTTCCATGCCTACACATATTTCAGTCATAAAGGGAGGATTAGTGAAAAAGTTCCAAGAACTAGAGGCAAGTCGAGAAGTTATAGCCCTCGTCGTAGGTAATGCCTCATTTCTTTTTTCGTCAACTTCATGAAGATATTAACAGTAGTATTTCGAAGCCGACTTTGCTAGATTGAGTGCTTTGATGTCTTTGTCTTGAATTTCTAAAAGTAATGTTGAGAACATGGTTTTGCTTATTAGGGCTGCATCATGTTCTGAAGATATTATTGAGAAATTGTCTTGCTATGTTGTTTCTCTCTTTTCATCTTACATGGTGATCTTTTTGGCATTTTCTGCTACATGCATCTGTTGTTTGATCTGAACCTTGAAGTAAATCTTAGGTTGTGCTATTTCAGAGTATGTTAGTTTGGGTGTATTTTTTCTTTCTCCAAATAATGACTTGATGTGACTTTCAGCTCTAGGTACCGAGATGATGATTATTACCCAAATAGGAGGAGAAGTCGCGTAAGCCGGATAGGTACGAGCGTGATTGTATCGTGGTAGGGAATGGGATTATCGCTATCGGAGTAGAAGCCGTAGCTTTAGTCCAGATTATGACAGAGGATGTGGTAGGAGCGCTATGAAGATGATCGATGGAGCAGGAGTCCATCAGTTGAGAGGTACTTGTGCACCTGCCAATGCCATGATTTTAGGATTATCAGTTTCGTTACATGAACAACCGATCGGCCTCCTCGTCACCTAGTATTCCCTCCTCTTCTTCCTTTATGCGAGATATGTTTCCACCCCCATAGTTTGGACAAATACTACTTTGTTAAGGATATGTTAACAACCTATGTTAAGGGAATGATGTTATGATGACATTTGATGTTAAGGGTATGTAATTGTTAAGGGAACAAATTTTTTATATTTTTTTGATATTTTTTTTTGCACTTTTTTTTTTTTTTCAATTTTACCGACAGAAGCTGGGTTTGTTGAATAGGTTTTGAAATTTTAATACTGACGGACTATATCGTCGGTAATCACCGACGGAAAAGAAAATTACCGACGGAAATTACCATCGGTAATTACTGATGGAATACCGACAGATGATGTCGTCGGTAATTACTGACGGAATATTCCGTCGGTAATTACCGACGGAAATGCTGTTTTCGTCGGTAATTACCGACGGAAAATCTCCCCCAACAACAATTACCGACAACGGTTTACTGACGAAATTCTATGCCGGTAATGAACTTTTACCAACGGAATATATATTTTACCGACGGAAATGGTCCGTCGGTAATCACTGTTTATCCAGTAGTGAGTGGAGGGGTGTGTGCAAACTATCTCCGATACGACGAGCCATAGCGATTACGAACTTTGACATTCGTGAAGGCGATGCGTCGTCTCATCATCAACCCAATCAAATCAACCAATCATGCCAGTGGTCTTCCAATGCAATGCAAAGTAGATCTAAAATTCTACCTTATCATATTACCAAACACATGCTTGAAGGTAATGAACAATACATCTCAGATCCACATATTTACTCTTGGATCGCATAATCACACATGCACATATTTGCAAGTATTCTCGAATACAACTTGACCACATTTTTAGTCCAAGTATCCAAACATTAAGGTGTAAAATAATCTTTAATCACACACTTTCCTAAACTATTAATTAGTCTAATTTATCTTCATTTAATCTATATTACTATAGAGCTCATTCTCACACATGTGCAATTGACTAAAGCTATTTAGAGGTTGAGATTAAATTATCTTAAAAAATTTAATGGTTGAAATTCACTCTCACATTCACATGTGTGAGAGTAGTTATCCACTTTTAAATCTCTATTTTCTCTCACCCTATTACAAAGTCACCCCTTACAATTAATATTATGAGTAGTCACACCTTGAGATTAATCTTCTAAACCATTACCCCTTACAAAACATCAACCTTACATTAATATAATCTCACAATAGAGCTCAATTAATTGATTAAGACTATCTGGGCATCGGGGTTGATTCCGCCGTAAAATCAAACGTTCATAGGTCAGCTACATTTAACTCCTTACAAATAACCCTCCCTCAACTATGGATCGAGTTTGAATAGCCCCCATCCACTACCACTTGAAGTAATTTATACCTCAGCTGTAACATTTTTTTAAAAAACACACCTTCTATTTAGACATTAGCGTTTCAATTGACGAAATCAGATATAATGGCACCGTGCCATAGGCACGGGCACGAAGATCTAGTAAGATTACATGTTTAGTCCAATTTACATTCACATAACAAAACTACATATTTAGTCTATCAACAAACCCATCGAGGTCCTCCAAGATCCTCAACCCGATGACAAATAAAGACTACTAGGCTAGTTTAAATGCAGTTATAACATTAGACAATATACTTAGTCGCCAAGCAAAACCCGTACTAGGACTTTCTATCTAGTCCAACAATCATGATTAAGGTCATTAAAGATCCCCGACTAGCAAACAAGTGTAGACCACTAGGTTAGTCCACAACCACGCATATTATGACGCTACATACTTAGCCATTAACATAACCACTCATTAACACATAACCGTAGTGTATTAATCATTACACTTAAAGTCATGCTCAAAGCATAAACAAGACTATCCCATAGACTCACACGTATGGGTACCCATAAGTGCTCTCAACCTTAACTCGTATCGAATGGTAGCCCATCCATCATCTCAATCACAAAATCTAATTTTGAATCTATATAATGATCTCTAATATCCTTGTGCCTAAGGTGCACACTCATGGTCGACCCTCTTTGAGTTACTAAACTAAATCAACAATAACCAAACTCCAAGTACCTCGGTTATACGGCTTACTAAGTTAGTTAAGCGACAACCTATCATCAAGATAATAACCCTTGGGGTTTAAATGTCACATTATACTCACACTAAGAAATCATATTCCCAATTCACCACTAGCCGTGAATGAATCACATCTTAAATTCCTTAACAAGTCGATGCATTCTTGTGCACTAAAACGACTTCCCAAAAATCTATCGCTCTCATATGCTTGCATTTTAACTATTTTAGAGAGTCGTATAAGATTTTTAGACTTTATAAATACATTCGTAGGGACTTATAATAAATTCATAAATCATCAAATATCACCCAAACCAAAAATCTCCCAAGATGACATAATGTCGTGATTTCACAATTTAGATTCAACAATCTCCAAACGTCGTAGGATTTTATCCTAGGACTCACACAAACCCATTAAAACTCTATTTGACTTCGTTGAGTCGAATTACTAACTTTAAAACGTTAGGCCACAAACTCATTTCGAGATTTATAGACTATCTGGGTTCCTAAACCCATTAAACATGTTCTATAAGGCATAAATGCCTCACAAACATAATCAAACCCATAATTACGCAAAATGTCATAATCTTGAAATTTCACAATTTAGGCACAACATCCTCCAAACAACGTAGGATTTCATCATATGGTTCAATATACTCTATTAAACATCTATTTGACTTCATAGAGTCAAATTACCAACTTTCAATTTCTAGGGCAAAATCACATTTCAGGATTCAACTATCATCTGGGTTTGTAAACCCAATAACAAGTAATTTCATGTCAAAACACTTAAATAAACAACATAAAACCATTTACCAAGTTCATCTAGGCATAACCACCCAACAAACCCATCAAATTCATATACATGCAAACCCACATATTCCCAAATCATAATCACATATAACCTTATCTTATAGACAAGTAATAACTCTACAAAACATGTAGAACACATTTCCAACATCCTAGAACCATCTTTAGCTAGAAAGAGAAGTAGAAAATTGAGTAACTTACCAAAAATCAGAATTTAACAACCTATGAAAACTGAAAATGGATGGATCTCCTCGACGATAGCTTTCCACTATTGGATGAGTCAACAGGAAACACTACACACACAAACACCTACTGGAGGTGTTTTCTCCTTTAATGGAGGAAGAAGATGAAGTTGGGGGAGAGAATGGTTGAATGGAGGAGGTGTTTTGGGGTTCAAATACTCCCAATGGGAGTCCACAAAGTGCAAAGGGTTGGACCATTAAGGGTAGGGGAGGGATTTCACAGGCGAAAAAAAAGGGCTGCCACGAATTGCTACAGTACCCACGGTATGAACAGTACCGCGAGTGCTACAGTGGTTTTTCTGACTGTTCCAGTTTGAACACCGTTCGACGAAATTACGTGATTTCTTCTCCTGACACTCTGTAAATGTCCAAAGTAAAATCCTTAAAAGCCCCAAACCAAACAAAAATCTTCTCGAGGGTTCCCTGATCAAAACAATTCAGCCGCGTACCAATAATCGGTTCGTAACTACTGTACAACAGACAAAATTACGCAGAACAAACTAACGATTGAAACAACGATCGAACGAGTACAACGGACAAACTTACGCAGAACAAACTAACGATTGAAACAACGATCGAACGAGTATGCATACATATTTTAAAGTATGTTAAAAATCTAATGAAAGATCTCAAACACATACCCAAATTAAATTAAAATTAAATCCAATAAAAGTACGAAAGATGATACGTTACGAAACATGAATCGTAAAACTCAAACTTATTACGACGACTATACTTTGTACGTCATGACCACATGTAAACTTTTTAAACATGATAATAAGGATAAAAAAATGTATCTAAACAAGTACTCGTAGACCTAAAATATCTCAAAGACCGTAAGCAATACTTAAGGAAGATAACGCTCTACCGAGTCGTATTTCCCACAACGCCAAGTTACTCATTGTAACTACAACAACTCTATGGAATTGGCTATGGTCCAATCAATTCAAAGACATGAATAATCGTACAAGAATTCAAACATGCAAGAAAGTCAAACTCGCAAAGTTTCAAGGTCTTACGAGCCAAGTGCTGATTTTTTTTTTTAGTTTTTTACAAA
Source organism: Codonopsis lanceolata (assembly GCA_013146195.2). Classification (NCBI taxonomy): domain Eukaryota; kingdom Viridiplantae; phylum Streptophyta; class Magnoliopsida; order Asterales; family Campanulaceae; genus Codonopsis; species Codonopsis lanceolata. The sequence continues at coordinate 52,230,395 of CM028380.1, forward strand.
GTTTGACCCTAAATAATGTCATTTTGGGGTTTTAAAATAATAATAATAAATATCAATTTCAAATTATTAAATTATTTTTATAAATTTGTAATTGTCCACAGACCTATGGATAATTGAATTGTTAACTATTTTTGTAATATTTTGAACCTTAGATGATATTAAATTTGTAGTTTTACTTTTAAAATTTAACATCATAATGTAATTATTAATTTTAAATTATTAGGAGATATTTAGTATTAGTATATTTAAAAAAATTATGTTTAATAATTAGATTATAATAAAAATATATATTAAAAATCGATATTATGTCTTATTTTTAGTCCCCGCCTAGGTGTTAGGCGTTGGTCTGGCGCCTAGCACATGCTTAGCGATTTTTATAACCTTGCACTTAATAAGTATTACTCCTTTGTTTTCAAATTATCGTTCTCCTTTTCTTTTTATTTCGTTCTAAAATAATTATCTTTTTTCAAAACTTTCCCTTTTATGAAAACATTTTTACCACTTTATCCTTACTTTTTCTACCTACTTTAATTATAGCCACATGCTCAAGGGCATTAAATGAAACCACACATTTCACCAATATTTATAATATAGTCAATTATTTTTTCTTAAACGATCTACATGGTCAAAAAAGACAATAATTTGAAAACAGAGGGAATACTTAATTATGTAAACTAAATGATGTGATAGTCAATGTGTCATCTTGCTTGGCGTTTATGAGTCTTTACTTTGAGTTAAAAGTAAGGTCATCTAGATGACACATAAGATGTCATATCATTTGGTGAATAAAATTAAGTACTTATTAAGTGTTTCTAGCAATAAAAAAAAATACTCCCTTCGTTTCGGTAAATAAGAGTCCACCATGCATACTATTTTGAAATATTTCACATTAAGAGTCCACTTTAAAAAATTTATATATATTCATTATAACATTTTATTTTTACCACATTTGATATTAACATATTAAATATATTCAAGTATTATTGTAATTATATAAACTCTAATATTAATTACATATCTATTAATTATTAGACTTTTTAAATGGCTCCAAATCGTCTATCACACTCTCTGTCACATTCTATGTCTCATTGAATCTCGGCCGTACATTTTCCTTATTATTTTAGTTAGAGCTTGTTTGGTAGTCGGACAAGGATAAACAGTATTATTAATCTCAGTACTATTAGTGCCCTCGCTATTAATCCTCACTTGTATATCGGAGGTAGTTTTGAAATTATAAATATTAATCCCAATTTTTTTTTAGTGAGGGCGCTAATAATACCACCCTCTTCCTTGGTATTAATAGTGAGGGGATAATGATTTTATCCGGAAAACTCGTGCTATTAGTCCCGACCACCTATTGCGTACCAAACATCAGACAACTCGGCTTATTAATCTTATCTGACCTTAATCTTGGCTACCAAACGACACCTTAGTCTTCTTTTTATAAGGAAACATGTAGGGATGAGATTCAATGAGACAGAAGATGTGACAGAGAGTGAGATAGATGATTTGAAGCTTTTTTAAATATAGATTCTCGAGTGGAACCGAGGGAGTATTTCGTTTAGCTAAACCAAAGGTTAAAGATGATAATAATTTAGGTTAGAGAGAGTAATAAAGAAGAAGAGAAGAAGAATGGGTTGGGTTGTGCAAATAAATAAAGAAGGACAAAAATAAGGCGCTGCCAGAAATGTAAAACGTAGCGCACACAAACCGGAGCGAAACGCAAGCTCGCTCCTATAAACTCCCCACCTCATACATACAACCCTCTCTTTGTCCTTATGCTTCCCCACTGTGAGTCCCTTCTTTCTCTCTTTTTCTCATTTTCTCTGCTCACATACTCCTTCCATTCTCAACCTCGGTCCCACACCACCATACCCCTGCCCCCCTCTCTTCTCTGTCCTCCTGAGCTCATCCTCCGTTTTCTCCATTCTCTCTCTCTCTTCTCTTGCTGACCTATCTCTCTCTCTCTCTCTCTCTGTATATGATCTCTTTCTATCTCTCTCCTGTAAACCAAACACAAAGAGAGCCATAGAAAACAAGCAAGAGTTAACCCTTTCTCTCTCCTCTCTCTTTTTCTTAATCTTAAGAGGGAAGAGAGGTTTCCAACTCGCTTTAAAAGCCCTCTTCCATCTCTTTCCCACAACCACCCCAAACCAAAAACAAAAAAAATACCCAACATTTTCTTTCTTGGATTTATTTATTTTTCTCTAGATTCTTTTTGTTAAGAAATTAAGGTAGGTATTAATTTAGATAAAAGCAAAAATGGCCCTAGAAGAGGGTGCAGGAGGAGCGGTGAGGAACAACAGCGGAGCCGGAGCTGGTGGTGCCCGAAGTGGTGCCGGTGGGCAGGCAGTGTTAAAGAAAGGTCCGTGGACGACAGCGGAGGATACGGTGCTTATGGAGTACGTGAAGAGGCATGGAGAAGGGAATTGGAACGCGGTCCAGAGGAATTCCGGTTTAATGAGATGTGGAAAAAGCTGTAGGCTTCGTTGGGCTAACCATCTCCGCCCTAATCTTAAGAAAGGTGCTTTCACTCCTGAGGAGGAGCGCCAAATCATTGAGCTTCATTCCAAGCTTGGTAACAAATGGGCTCGCATGGCCCTTCATGTAAACTCTCTCTCTCCCTCTCTTCCGCGTGTAGTTATTTCTATTTACACAAGTGACATGAAAATACATTTTTTATATGATTTTTTTAAAAATACAATTAATTTTGGATCACATTTTAACTACACATTAGATTTTATAGACATGACAAGTTTTATTTAAAGACATTTGATTGGTTGATATGAACACTAATTTTAAAGAGCTATATACATAATTTTTATACCTTTAAAATAGGTAGAATGTTAACGTCTTGTTACTTTATTTCATTCTAAATTACTGTTCTCTATATCATTTGTATAATTATAAAATTTACAACGTCAGTTTATCAAAAGTAAATCTTTTCGGTTATCTCATTGTGTCTAATTTAATCTTGAATTTGTTTATGGTGCAGCTACATGGTAGAACAGACAATGAGATCAAGAATTACTGGAACACAAGGTTGAAGAGACGCCTGCGCGCTGGTTTACCAATTTACCCTCTTGACGTTCAACAAAATCAAAAACCCAACTCCTCATCGTCACTTCATCACAATCCACAATTTTACCGCTCCTCCCCAACCATTTTCAACTCATTTAATTTCACATCTCCTAACGCACCATATCCCTCCGATAATTCCCATATCAAGCTTTTACGCAACACTAATGGTTGTGTTGCCTTATCCCTATCGTCTTCTCCCAACCAACCATTTTCAACTTCATCGTCCATATCCCCTGCGCCATCCTATTATAATCAAGTTCTCCCAACTCTTAATTTCAATATGAATGCTTTGCCAAATACAATGGGTACCTCTTTTAATGGAGTTGGTTTCTCTCAAACTGAGCTCCCTTCAATCCAATCACCCTTGGAAGCCATCACACAAACTTCCTCTACCAATACTGAGAGCGACTACGTGATCCCAACATCTAGTGAAGCGGATAATTATGAGATTGCTCCTGAGCTATATTCAAGGGGAAATAGCGGGTTGTTGGGAGATGTGTTGGGGGAGTCACAAGCTTTGATGCGCCATGAGAAAGAGAACGGGAAAGGGAAATGCAACCAAGACTGGGAGCTAATTGACGATCCCAATGTCATCGACGTTGAGTCAATTTTCAAGGTTGACGAAAGCAACACGCAGTCTGAAAACCAGTTGGAGGATTCAAGCTCCGGTCACTCATCCCTCGGTGAGTTATCTTTTATTACAGTCAATCTATTTTTATAGCGTAAATTTATTGTCATGGTGCTTATTGATAGAAATATTACATAGAATTACCACGTGTGAACACACGCGATGAAAAGGGGCGTGCCTTGAATCTTATTGTCGTTAAGATCTTATTTTTGTCGTTTCACAACCATTTCAATCATGTACAATCATCGGAACATGTAAACGTTGATTACGTAAACATGTTAAATTTGAGGATAGATGATAGAAATGGAAGGAAACTAACACATCAAAAATATAATCTTCAATAGCAACTATGTGTTTCTATTGCTTTTGTCATAAAGCATGCTTGAAGCAATTAGAATATCATGGAAATTTTAAGCTTAATAGATTCTCACCAAAACAAAAAACGAGAAAATTGCCTTTGTAAGGTTTTTTTGGGTCTAAGAAAGGAGAAGGAAAATTAAAGGAAACAAAAAAAAAAAAGTCACACTTAGTTTTATCATTAGTAATAATAATCTTAGAAGTATAGATTAGTACTTTTTACCCTCGTGGTTTCTGATTAATACATTAGATTACTAACAACTACCAACTTTGTTCCCTTATATTTTTTGTATATTTTCATCTCAGAGATGGGGATGAATTCAAAAGCAATCAATGAGTTTGAGGAGATGAATTTCTTAATGGAAGATGATCTATCAAGCCTGCTTGATTTCCCAATATCAGAGCCTCTCTCTGATTGCTATAGAGCAAATGACTGTGCATCAATCGGGAAATCATCCGACAGTGTTACTGATGGCAACGTGGGGACTACCATGGACAACCAGCGAGAAGTTTCTTGCTCTCCAGTTGTGGCGGCTCCGTTGGTGGCAGCAAACCATGAATTGAACCAAGGGACATGCTGCTGGAACAACATGCCTGGTTTTTGCTAGCTAGAATTAGTTGGAAACATCAGATTTCAATGTGGGGTGATTCATTACCTAGCTAGAATTAGGTGGAAACATCAGGTTTCAAAATGGGGTGATTAATCAAAGATGCTTATCAGTTCTAAGCTCCATTTGATTAAATCATGTTTAGGTTTTTCTTTAAGTGGCTAATGATTAGATCATGTTAATTAGGTGTGAGAAACAAATTAGTTTGTCTTAGATGTTTTATGTCATGTATTAAGGTCAAGGGTCGGCAATTAATTTAGTTTATGCCTCCTCAATGGTTCTCCCGGTTTCAAGTGTTGTAAGCTTAAGTCAGTCGTGAGTTGAGACCTGTTGAGACTTGTTGTGTATCATTTTCATTTGGTGCCTATGTTATGCTAGGCCTGTACAATATTTATACAATTTGGAATGCATTTGGCATTCTATATTTTGCCATTAATTCTATGAATGTAAATAGTAATTGAGTGACAATATTTTTGTCTAAGAATTATTAAGACATGGTCATATTATAAATATCATATACGTATATATATATATATGTGTGTGTGTGTATCCTTATTCTTTGTTACCATTTTCAGAACTCTTCAAAACAAGTGTGTTTAATTAGTTATGATTTCGAACATGATCTTTAATATCAGAATATTACCAACTAAAATCACTAGCAAGTAAATTAATATCTTCTTCTAACAATTATCAAAAGGGAGAGGCTAATTTCACTATATTTTTTCGTTATCCACTACATAATTAGTTACTCATATTAAGTTGACTAATAAATTTACTTTTCTAATTAATTAGTTTCTAACATTATTTTTTAATGAATAACATATTTAGAAAAAAAATATTTTTAATTTTTATTAATTATTGGTTAATTAATTTTATAACTAAAGTTATTTTGTATAAACAATAAATTAATATCTTATGAACATCATTTGTTTACCAAACTTTGAGAAAATGTGTACTATTTGGTTATTAAAAGAAAATTTTAAAAGTGAGATTTAAAAAGAATATAATAGTAAAATATTTTTTTCCAATAGTAAACTAATAGTGTGAAATAGTATCGTGAAATTTTTAAATCTTTTGTCTACCAATAAAAATGATTTGACAATTTAATTATTGAGTTGAGTGAAGCCAATATTCAATATAATACTTAGCATATTGATATTATTGAATTGATTTTTTAGAGTAATACTTTTTTCATTAAATTAAATTATTTATTTTGATGATAAATATCCAATTAATATTATCGATAGTTTTTGTAGACAAATGTTTTGATAATATTATTTTTACGATAATGGAGTGTGAGACACGAATCATAAACAAAATTGATTAAACATAATTAATTATTACAAAAAAATTTACTTTGTTTGTTGAGACTTAAAAAGTATTTTAGAAAAAATAAAAAATAGAAAAAGAACAACTATCTTGTTTGTTGAGAATTAAAAAACAATTTAGAAATAAAACATATATATGAGTACTTTATTTCAAATGACAAATATAGAAATGACAATTATGTCTAAAGATGCAATTATTTAATGCAAAGTGAATAAGAAAAAAATGTAGTGAAAAATAACCCTTCCCTTATCAAAATTATGGTAAGCCAATATAGTGTTAGAAATAATATATAGGAAATAGATACAAGATCATGAATACAAATTGAAAAGTAATCTGAAAAAATAAATTAAATTAATTACTACTTTAAGTCTGCCGGATGTGAGCAAAGTTGCTGATGTTCACGGTGGCTGCTATTTGCTAATGGCTACGATGTCTAGTTGTCTACCGACGATGGTGAAGGCTGCTAATGTGCACTAAAGGTATCAAGGATGCTAATGTGCACTGAAGCTGCCGATGGCGAAGGTTGCTGATGTACCACGAAAGTTGCTGATGTAAACAGGCTGATGATTTCCGAGACCTGTGTCCAAACATAATTCACAAGTAATTGTCTTTTACATGTTTTTATACTTTGAAAATATTTAATTACATCATCATTCGCAACGCTTTTAAACAAATCATTTTCAATAAAACATAACAATCACTAAAACCAAATTCTTTCAAAATCAATCACAATTTGGAAATCTACACAAATACAAAAAATCTCATAAATCAACTACTTCAATCCCAAATTAAAATGTTCTAATTTCAGATTAAATAAATAGAGATTTTCTACCAAAATGTTGAGCACACAAACACAAAAGTATAAAACCACGTACAGACAGACTAACAGTGACATACATTAAATTCAGAGTCTCAAAATTACTGAATTAGGGCTATTTCACAATCAGATTATGAGAGAGACTGAGAGAGGAAGAGATACCTAGAGGCTAGAAATCTAGAAGAGAGATGGAGTCACGGAGCGATTCACGTGTCGCATGGGCGGCCGTTGGGCACTTGGGCAATGAACTGGACGAAGGCGAACTGGGAGATCACCAGATCTGATGATGGCAGTCACGGTGTCGACGTGTTACCTGCCGAAGAGCTGGAGCCGTGGAGGAGGTCCGATGTTGGACCTGGCGGTGGCAAATCTGGAGATGGAGCCTGGGATGGGAAGGAGCCGGGAAAGAAAGGGCCATGAGAATTAATTGAGAGAATGCGAGTTACTGAGTTAATGTCCTCTTTAATAATTACTAATTAAAAAACAATTTTTTTAAACTTAAGTTGGGGCACAACGGTGAGATATGAGAGATTGGTGTTTTTTTTTAAAATCCAAGTTCCATTGCTTGTTTGTCTGCCTCTGGGTTTCAATGACGTTTGTTTTCTAGTATACAACGGAGCAACCGGAAAGCCCTTGCACTAGAGGTCAACAGAATCGAATTGAAAATAAATGGTATGTTCTAGTTCGTTGCAAGTAAATTGACTCTATTTGTAGGATAGGTTCACAATTAATAGCAGATTAAGACCAGGAACGTTTTCATCATAATTAGCCCATTGATCAAAATAATAAAGATGGTCGCGCAGTGGAGTTACAAATTTTCAAAAGAAAAATTAATTAGATTAAGTGTCTCACACATAAGTCTAGTATGACCTCAATCGAACCCAAGATTTGCAACCCCCTACCTACGGGCGCACGTCAAAGAATCTCTATGTTATGCACTTATGCATGAGTCCAACAACCTAGGCCTCGATCGAACCCAAGATTTGTACCCTTCCTTAAGGACACTCGTAAAAGAGAGCCTTTATTAGAGTCTCCATTGTACCCATGATTTGTACCCACCTCCTTCCTTGCGGACATAAAAGAGAACCTCTATAAGAGTCTCTATCGAACCCAAGATTTGTTCCTCTCCTACGGGCATGCATAAAAGAGAGCCTCTACGATATACAAGTTTATTTTATATTTGAAAGGGGTTTGTACGTATATAAACTAGTCAAGTCGTTAATTTTTCAATGTGTGACAAATACACTTCAAACACCCTATTTTGAATCATAATATCTCATTCATCCAAATACTAATATGGAAAAATAAGTACATGATTTCGATGTTTTTACAAAGTGAAAAACATTTCTACAATCATTTTTGTCATTAGACAAACGAATCACTAAGAAAATCATATCGAAAGTTGCACAATTTTCTTCACATTTACAAAATTTTCAAACATTTAGTTTTACATCGAGTAAATAATATTTCACTAATGAAATATTTAAAAAAAATACTTCAATTTATTATTTAAGAAAAAATTAAGTTATTTATACAAGTTTGCTCATTTAGTAGTATATTTGACATGTAAGTTCCCTACTTTCTTGATAAAATTGATTAGTACAGTTAAAGTTGACACAATTACATAACAATTGTATTTATAGTTAGGCTGATAAAAATATACTCCAACTTCTTTCCGGAAGCAATAAATTGGTTCTATTGAATAAAACTTTCATAACATTTTTAGGCTTAAATAACAATTCAGTCACCGTAGTTTGACGGATTATTCGTTAAACTCACTTTACTATATTTTTTTTGTCAATTTAGTCTCTATATTTGACATTTGGTGATAATTAGGTCACCCATAGTCATTTCCGTTAGTTAAATTTGATGAAAATGCTAAAAAAAACAGAAATGTCCATTTACTTTTAGTTTGTAAAGTTAATAAGGTTATTATACTTGACATCTAAGTCACGAAGGTCACTATAAATTATCAAACTAAAAAATAGTTACTAAGCTCACATATTTGTAAAATTAATAAATACTACATTATTAATAAAGTTAATTTATCTAGCTATTTTTATTAATCTCAATTACTTATTTAAGTATTCTTTTTTCATAATATACACAAAATAAAGAGAGTAGTTGTTTTCTCTAAAAAATAAGATAAATATTTGTTTTGAGATAAAAAATTACTATAATTTTAAGATTTTAAATTATATAACATCTCTATTAGATGTACCTCATAGTGCTCACACCCTCGCTTAGATATTTGGCTTTGTAAGTAGCTTTTTTTCTTCATAATTTTTACTTTCCTTTACTTTATTTTATTTTATTTTAATTTATCCGACTTCCTTTATTTTTTATTTAATGAAAAGATTATGATAATCAATACTAGTTTACTACAACTACAACTACATTACTTCAATTTCCCCCACAGCATTCCTTGGACAAAACCAAGATTGAGAACAACTCAAAGTATTAAATGCTACTCCCCACCCCCCCCCCCAACACACTCTCGGCAAGTTCAATGGTGGTATTTGCTTATATGTATCAAAACCAAATTTAGATACCTATTGGTTATTATTCATAGATATCAAATGATCATCTCCAACTATAGGTATCAAAATGAAGGGTATTAAAATTATATGAGGTACTAAGGGAGGTATCAAATTTGGTACATTCCCTAGTACCACACCTAATTTTGATATATTTTACTTTAACCATTGGAGAACCTAATTTTGATACATTTTACTTTAACCATTGGTACCTTCACTTCATTTCATATAGACCCTAAATAATTCAAAATCACACAAGTAGCACATGAAATTAATAAGGGTGTTTTTGGGTTTTTGAAAAATTCTTAAGCCTTCTATCCAAAAAATTAGATAGGAGTGATGAACGTGAGAAGGAATGTCAAGTATAATGACTAAAGTGAGAAAAAAAAAAGTAGAGTGAGCTTAATTAATAATTCGTCAAAATAAGGAGACAAAATTACGATTTAAGCCATATTTTTATATTTCGTGCCATAACATACTTTTATATGATACGGAGTATAAAAATAATTTAACTACAATTAAAAAATTTCTCAAAAAAAAAAGTGTCAAGGATACAACTAAAATTTAGTTATTTTATTGTACGATTAATGTTGAGTGAATAACCCATCTAAAAGTACCACACAAAGTGCCAGTTTCTTGCTAAGTTATAGTTCATCTGAAGGTTTAAACTTTTAGAGAGGTGCTCACAATGGATATCAAGTTTAACAATTGAATCTATGGAAAATTTTGGACAGCAAAGTAATGATCAAACTTAATTAACGAATTAATACTGTGATTAATTGGTTTTTTTTTCTTCTATAATCATTAATTATAATATGAATATAGCTTGTACATGATTTTTATAAGTTCCGAAATTTCCTAGAATAAAAGGGAACATAGCCGATTCTGGGGTGGGGTTTAATCTCATAAGTCATAAAGATAAAACCTTGACCTATAAGATTGACCATTTCCTTCCTTTGTTTCTCTCTTTTTTCCACTTGAGTTTGCCTATTTTGGGAACTAGCATGATACATGAAGATTACAAGATAGAACCAATTGGCCATATAGACAACTTTATCCGAAATCTCGCAAAATTATAGAAGTAAAGACTTGCTAAATTTGGAATTTTCTTCGTGAAGCTCTCTAGAAGTGAAGGCAATAAGTTGACAACTTGGTGAGGCTTTTAAGAGTCCAGATCTTCTATACCCCTTGTGTGTACCACTGGTATATCACTTTTCATTTTAATCATTGGTTAAGATACAATAGTTGTGATGTAATGGTTGAAATGAAAAATGATATACCAGTAATACACACAAGTAGTACAGGAGATGTCGACTAGGCTTTTAAATCTCAAGTTCTGAAACGTATATCTATCTATTATTAGTATGGCCTTTACAAGGTTCACGCAGTCCATCTTTCCCCCAATAATCCCTACTTTCCTCTTTCCATATGATTTTAGATAATATATTTCATTATTGTGTGTGAGAGAGAGAGAGAGCATAGGAGCAAGTTGAGAAGACGTACGTAATCGTGTTTCATGTTCCAACCCATCATTTTTTGGGCCTTTATGAAGGAGTTTTATATATAAAATGACGTCGAGTTGCTACAATATAGCCCTATCCTAAGGATATATGTTTTATACGAAATGTGTGTATGATGGTCACTTTAGATATGCAGTGCTTCATTCGATTCATGTGCATTAAATTTAAGGTGTAGTCACCTTATTTGAAGGCCGCCGATTTCTTCCTAGCTAGATCAATTAACCCCGACCCACTGGTGACAGAATAGAAAACAATGGACTTTGAGGTATTATCATGTTTTTGTGCCTCGTTACATGTGTTGTACGTAACTTGACTACACAAAAAGCACGCTTACGTATGTATATACAAGGTATGTATTGTTGAGTTGCGTAGCAGCTCTTCACTAACGTAAATATGATTCCGAGTCGGGACATTTACTTTTTTGGTGTGAGATCGTTCTTCTTGACTGTAATTTTTAAGTGATGAGTAAAAGATAGAAAAAAAAAAACTCTCGTCAACTCAACACACACTTCCTTAATACATAGGAAAGATCAGTTGAAGGGATTTTTGTGTCTAGAGAAATAATTAAAGGATCATTTGCCATAACAAGAACAGTTTCTCGCCGAGTGTAGCTACACAAGGTTCAGCTAGTCATGTTAATGCAGAGTCAACTTGAACAATTAGAACTAGACCCAATTTGGATGTTGTACATTTTTGGCTATCAATATATTTTCACAAACAAAATGCCTAAGATTCGTGTTTTTTAGTCACCATCATTGAGTTTGAACTCTGAATAGACAGCGGAATATCTGTAATTCAAAGAATTTGTCAAAAAAAAAAAAAAAACTATGTACATACTTGATAAAGCCTTAACCTTTTCTTTTTCAGCTAGATATGATTACCCTATCAAGTGTGGATCGAAGGCCTTGGACCCACGTATTGAGAACTTCTCATGGATTTCAGGAATTTTTTTATATTATAATAGTTGAGAGAAACTAAGAAAGAGATGGAAATTAAAGAAAGATAAAACTCGGTCAATCTGTCAAGCACTCATGTCTAATAGGCATGTAGGTCAATCACACAATATTGACGACGATATCACCTACCAATCCCATTCATTAGTTACCCTCTCTCAACGTAAAGTAAAATAAAATACTCCCTCCATTTCAAAATAAAATTAAATAGAAAATATTACACATTTTTTAAATTGAAAATTTAACTTTGAACAATATCAAATTAATATTTGACATATATTTATTTATTTTAGCTCATAAAATTTCAATAATTAAAAGATTATTAAGAAAAGCATTAATATGATCAATTCTAGAATGTCTGAAGAAGGATTGAAAATATGTTGGATCAAAGTTTCATAAAATTGAGCAAAAAAAAGTGAATATATATATAAAGTAGTTTTGACAATTTAAATTGAATTTTGAAGTTAGTGAATCGATCTCAATGCAGTGGCTAAATGGAAGGCATTCATCATTCATGTCACCACAAACACAATAGTAAGTTCCCCCAAATTTGAACCCATTGAATCTTTGCCGTCCATGCTAAACACTAACCTTGTGTGATGCCTTTTCCTCCTCTTGTCTCCCATTCATGCATTTCCTCATGCCACCCGTATCATCAGTTAATTTCGGATTCCACCCACATCTATTTATATAAATGTAAAAATTTAGATAAGTCAGTCTTACTTATATATATTTTTTAAAATGGATCTTCTTTATCTAGCACATCGTGTGTTGGTGGGTTGAGCTGTGAGAGAGTGAATTTCGTTTTACAAATTAAGATCCGTAAAACGATTTTAAAAAGACATACTAAAATATATGGCAAAATTTTGGATAAAACGATCTTATTGATATTTTTTATAAGACAAATCATTCTTTTCCAACCCACTATATTTTGGTAGATTGAGCACTTTAAACTATAAAAGAGTAGAACTTTGTCTTACAAATAAAAATTTAAAAGACGTTTTTATTGGAAAATTAGTTGATATATATATTCAAAGAATTTGTCACCATCATTGTCTTGTTTTGCTATATATATATTCTTGATCCTTTTAGTTTGTGAATGGACCAGTTTTAGTGTATCGAATTCTCTCATTCCAGCATCACATTTGTCGATGTCAGTCTTTACCCTGACCTACAATTTGAGATGCTACAAATCATTGATCGTCACACCTTCCGGGGCTTTCACTTCTAAATATAGCCATATCATTATCAACAAAAAAAATAATTAAAAAAAAAAAAAAAAAAAAAATATATATATATATATATATATATATATATATATATATATATATATATATATATATATATATACACACACACATATATATATATACCTCTTTCATTACTACTAGTTATTGAGCTTGCGCTCCGCACGAGTGTAATATAAATTAAAGATCAATAATTATCTACTTTATTGATTCAAATGTTTCATCTTAATCATGTATATAAAATATAAATTATGTTTCAAAAAGTAATAGATGTAAACAAATAAAGCAAACAAATTCACATATGAAGTAGAAATCATGCTTTTGTTGTTATGAGCGGCAGCAGCCGAAGCTCTATCTTTAGGGTTTTGACTCGGTTTTGATCATATTGGAGTTTTGTCAAAAGAGAAAATATTGAAATAAATTTACGATATTAATTTATAGAAGTTACGATTAACATTATTTATAAATGGATATGGTTATAAAAGTTATAGATAAAATAATATTTATGTTAATCACCAAAAGTCATTTATCTAAATACTTTTTAAACAAATATCAATTTTCAACAAATGCTTGTTACATCACTTGTATTGGTAATTATAGTAGAAATGTATCTTAGTGAAAAATTTGTGTTGTTAGTGAAAAAAATTGTGTAACTTGATATACGAATTTATTTACATGTCATTTGTTTGTTGGTAAAGGTAATTAGGCAAATGTGTTTTACTAGGTGAGAACATCGAAATGATATATTTATTTGTCCAAATCAAGTTTTAGATGGATAAGATTTCAATTATTAAAGGATAATAGTTGTTGAAAAATTAATGTTTTTAGTGAAAGAAATTGTGCAACTTGAGGCACGAATTTCTTTACGTATAACTTGTTTGTTGAAAAAGGTAATTGTGTAAGTGTGTTCTACTCGGTGAGAACATCGAAATGATATATTTATTTATTCAAATCGAGTTTTGAATGAATTAGATAACAAAGTTTAAAATATAATACTTGATAAAAAAAAATTAGTATTTTTAGTGAAAAAAAAAATTGTATAACTTAAGAAACGAATTTCTTTTACATGTCATTTGTTTGTTGGCAAAAGTAATTGTGCAAATATGTTATATTATGTAAGAGCATCGAAATAATATATTTGTTTGTCAAATCGAGTTTTTGATAAATAAGATATCAAAATTTAAAGTATGGTGATAGAAATAAGTCATTAGAGTAAAATACTCACCCAATGTCAATATAATAATATTATCTTAGATTTGGTAAGAAATGATGTTGGTTGTAAAAGTCTTTCTATATAAGATTTCCACTATTATTAACAATAGAAGAGATTAATTGTAAATGATTAATATCGTAATATCATATTAACTATTATTAATTATTACTAGTGTGTCACACGTGCTCTGCACAAGGTAATTTTTTATTTTTTTCTCACTAAATTTATTAAATATGGTACATACTTATTTTATAAGATATATTATATGATATAAATATATTAATTAAAATATGATATGATATTCCAATGTCATTGAATAATAAATTAAATTGCTAAAAACTTATAAATTTATAGAATGAAGTTTAAAAGGTTGGTCAATTAAAAAAAGCAATGGATCATATTCACTTAATTATTATTATTACTACTCAAATAAAAAGTAAATGTTTAATATATAAAATTCTTAAGGTTACATGAGTTAGTAGAATTCTTAAAGTTTCCTCTTAAAGTTTTCTTAAATGGTACATATTCAATACTCTAATGAATAAAAATGAATGAAATTGGTTATCATTTTAATGTCTCATTGATAACATAATTAGAACCAAATTATTATTTCTCTTTCACCCCTCCTCCTCTAGTCCTCTATCTAAAACTTTTTATATTTCCGTTTCATATGATTCATAATTTTTTTGCAAGTCAACTGCTCTATCAATCTCAACATGATCAATAAGCATTTTCATACTAGTAAAATGATTGTGTTTGTCTTCAGTTATTTTTCTTGTAATAGTTAAAAAGAAAGTAAGGTAAATACATAAAATACACATATTTGGTAGTAATGCGTGTAAACAATAGTATTTAAACTACATATGTAGAGATTTTAATTTATTAAAAGTATTTATATGGTAAAAACATAATAAATCAAACTAAAAAAATTTATACCAAAATTAAAATTGAAATAAAAAACTAAAACAATCAAATACTAAAATCAAGAGAAAAAAAAACTAATTTATACCGAGTAGCAATTATCAAATTTGAAATTTGAAATCAATACTAAATTGAAGAAATTAACACAAATAAAATCATAACTAAAAAATAAAACATTAATAAAAATAAAAAAATTGTTAAAAAAAGCAACAATTAAGATCAAAACCAATATAAGAACTCAAACAAAAATCTAAACTAAAACTAAAATTGATGCCAAAACAAAAAATCATAATCAGTCAAACTCACTTTTTTTTTATCAAAATAGAAGCAAAAACTCAAATTGAAACTAAACTGTTAATCAAGAATCATAAACGAAAATTGAAACATAAAACAAATATAGGAATCAATAACAACAATAAAACATAAATTATATTTAAAATCCAAAATAAATAACAAATAAAACTAATATCAAAATAATCGAATGAACAAAATTAAAAAGTAAAACAAATTGAGGGCCAACGCCAATAGATCATTAAAAATCATGGTGTTATCTAAAAAATGAAAATGAAACCAAAATTAAAGTAAATTTTTAATTATCATCCATCAAAATCAAAAGTCAATCACTGAAATCGCCTAAATTCTCGTAGATAGTTCTGTAATAGTGAAGGAATAAAATGCTTCTTTTCGTTTCGTTTTCTAAGAAATAACCATAAATAAAAACTAAAATAATTGTCTAAACAAAAACGAAAACTAAGATAAAAACTTACAAAAAAATTAAAACTAAAACTAAAATCGCTGTCAAAAATTTTTTAAAAAAAAACTCAATAAGTTGTTATCAATATATTATCATCCAGAAAGAAAATACAAAAACTAAAATCAAAAATCAAAAGCATAATTATAACAAAAAAAAAATTAATCAAAAAACTGAAAAGTCTTACCATAATAAAAGGAGGAGCAAGGCGAGAAGAAATAATTCTCTAGTGATGTCCAAAAGAATGGAACTCTTCAAAAAAAGGAATTGATGAAAGTTATCGGCGGCGAGAGGAGGATTGGAAGAGAGATAGACTTGTTGGCGTTTTTTCTCTAAATACAAAGCGAGAGAGATGGGGAGAAAGCGAGATAAAACCCCAACCGAGAGGAGAGACGTTTTAGAGACTCTATCTATATCTTGTTGCGTAAAAGGCTTGTGAAAGAAAACCTTTTGGTCTACCCAAGTCCTTTTTCTCCATACCTATTAGCTAGAGTTTTTATCAAATGTTATTGTGAAGAATTCTTTAGTTAAAACACTTCTCCTAATATATATATACATATATTCTAATACCCCTTATTATAGTAATTATTATTAAGCATTATTGTTAGTTAATCGTAGCAAAACAAAGAGTCTCCATGAATTGAAGAGTCATGTCTTCACAATTGAGATTTAACAAAAGTTGATGTAGTGACACAACCATAGTGCTCCTCACTAACTTTATATATATATATATTAGCTAATAACTAGAAAATGAAATATGTCAAGTCAATTGATATAAAGACTTGAAGATTCAACAATATAAAAAATTGGGTGGTGTGAGACTATAAGAATTATCATCACCAACTTTAATATACTACAGTATGGATTTACACATTTTCTTCGATGATGTAATTTACAAACCGATGAAAACAATGAATTGATGTGTTTAAAGGGACTGCTAATTGAATCCACTTAATTCAATGTGTTCAACGGTTCAACGGAAAAAATAAAGAGTAATCCTAGAGTGACTCAATGAGTACTTAAATTTATGTACTAAATGATGTGATATTTTTATGTGTCATATTGTTAACATAATTATTTAACTTATAATGGAGTCCATAAAATATCAAATAAGATGACACATTGAAAATCACATCATGTGATGCATAAATTTAAGTAATCATTGAGTGACTCTAATATTACTCGAGCGTATTCACCGTGTCATCTGTAACTCGCATTGGCTAGATCACTTTCCATCTTCTTCGGTTCAGCATCTTAATATAACTTGCTCGGATCATTCTCCCCTCCTCACTACATTCACTCGGCAAGTTACTCAGCATCCGGTGGCTTTTAAATTCTTGAATGCTTGGACTAGCCACAATTCCTTTAAAGATATAGTTCATGAAGCCTGGTCAAAACCTGAGTTAGGGCGCCCCATGGTCCGTTTTTCCAGAAAACTCAGAAATGTCAAAACACCTCTCAAAATTTGGAACAAGTCGGTATTTGGCAATATTTTTGAAAACATAAAGGCTGTTGAAGATGACGTGCAGGAGACGGAATTATTATTTGAGCTAAACAACTCTCCGTCTAATCGTGCAAATTTAATGGCTGCTCAGGCAAACCTTCATAAATATCTTATCAGAGAAGAGATGTATTGGTGTCAAAAACCCAAAGTGAAATGGCTTAAAGAGGGCGAAGGTAACACCAAGCTTTTTCATGCCTCTGTTAAGCAGACTCAGCGCCGTCTTCATCTTCATTCCATATCTGATGAGGATGGAACTGTTTTAAATTCTGAGGTTGATATTAAGAATGCTGCTGTTCGCTTCTTCCAGTCTAAACTTCAAGCTGAGGATATTTCCATTCTTGAGATTGAGATGATTCCTTCCTTAATTACAGATGCCTGGAATGATTCACTTATTTCTTCTCCCTCTTCTTTAGAAATTAAAAAGGCTATTCAGGGTCTTAATGGTGACAGTGCGGCTTGTCCAGATGGTTTCAATGGCACTTTTTATGTGGTTTGCTGGGATGTTATAAGAGAAGATATTTGTATGGCTATTTAGGAATTTTTTTCAGGATTCTCTTTGCCTAGGGCTTGGTCTAGCACTCTCATTGCTACAATCCCCAAAGTTGACAGGCCTTCA
This sequence comes from Codonopsis lanceolata, assembly GCA_013146195.2. Taxonomy (NCBI): domain Eukaryota; kingdom Viridiplantae; phylum Streptophyta; class Magnoliopsida; order Asterales; family Campanulaceae; genus Codonopsis; species Codonopsis lanceolata. The sequence goes on from CM028380.1 coordinate 52,248,477, forward strand.
TCTTTTAAGGATCTTCGCCCTATAAGTTTATGTAATTTTTGCTCTAAGGTCATCTCTAAAATTCTATCTTCCCGGCTTGCTCCTATATTGCCGCATATTATATCTGACAACCAAAGCGCCTTCATTAAAGGTCGCTAGCTCCACTCAGGATAATATCTTTCTTGCCCAAGAAATGATGAGTTTTCTTGGTGAAAAAGTGCTAGGCTCTAATGTTATTATCAAGCTTGATATGGCTAAGGCGTTTGACAGAGTTTCATGGATATTCCTTACCAGGGTTCTTAGAAAATCTGGTTTTCACGAAGTTTTCATTGATCTTGTTTGGCGGCTCATCTCTAATAACTGGTTCTTAGTCTTGATAAATGGTGATTCGGTGGGATTCATCTCCTCTTCTCGAGGCCTTCGTCAGGGGGATCCTCTGTCCCCTAGTCTCTTTATTATTGCAACTGAGGTTCTTAGCAGAAGCCTTAATAGCCTTCATCATCAACTTCCTTCTGCAGTTTTTTCTACTTCTAGTGGGTATCCTGTGGTCTCCCACCTCGCTTTTGCAAATGATATTATTATCTTTTGTAACGGAAGCAAAAACTCCATCATTCTTCATAAGGATATTATTCGACGCTATGAAGCAGTCTCGGGTCAACTCATTAATAACTCAAAAAGTTCTTTCTTTCTTAGTCCATCCACAGATGATAGCTGGGCTTCTATTATCAAAGATGTTTTGGGCTACAATAAGGGTTCTCTCCCTATCACTTATCTTGGTTGTCCCATTTATTTTGGTCGAAAGAAGAAATCTTATTTTGACCCTTTGGTGCTTAAAATTCAGAATCGTATACATTCCTGGATGGGTTCTCTTCTGGATGCCGCTGGCCGTCTCACTCTTATAAAGTATGTGCTCTCCTCAATCTCTAGCTATCTTCTCGCTGCTATAGACCCTCCTATCTATGTTTCTTCCTTGATTGATCGCATGTTCTCTAATTTTTTCTGGGGCCAAATTGAAGGCAAGAAAAAGAGTCATTGGATCTCTTAGAGTACTTGCTGTTATCCTATTAATGAAGGAGGATTAGGAGTTCTCTCCATGGCTGATCTTTCTCGAGCTTTTGGTCTTAAGTTGTGGTGGAGATTCCGCACTATTACTAATATTTGGTCTAGTTTTCTGCATGCCCGTTATTGTCTGCGAAAACATCCTTGTTGTGTCTCTTCTAAGGGCTCCCATATTTGGAGGAGAATGTTAAAAGCGAGGGAGATTGCTGAACCTCAAATTTTCTGGATTATCGGCAGTGGCGATTGCTCCCCATGGTATGATAATTGGATCCCCCTCTATACAGTCTCTAAACCTTCTAGCTATGATGCCACTTCAGTCCGCGAGATTCTGACCGACATTTCCCTTTATGGCACATCTTTTGATTCAGCTCTCCCATCTCACTTGGTCTCTAAAATTAAGGAGAATTTTATCTCGCTCAATGACTCCCCTGACAGTGCGTTTTGGGCAGCAACCTCTCAAGGGCATTTCTCCCTTTCTTCGGCTGCTTCTTTGGTGCAGAACTCTCGGCCTTTGCTGCTCTCCTCTAAGTATGTCTGGTACAAACACCTTACAAAAAAAATAAGCATTTTCCTATGGAGGCTCTTCTTGCGAAAACTTCCAATTGACGAAGGTCTTTGGAGCAAAGGCTTTTTTCTAGCCTCAAAATGCCAATGCTGTGAGGATGGGTTCATGGAGACTTTCTCCCATGTCTTTATTTCCAGTAGGTCTGCTTTACAAGTCTGGAAATACTATCATGATAAGTTTGATATTCCTTTCCAGTTGTGTTCTATTCAGCAAAGATGTTTCTCTTAGTGGCTGCATTGTAGCTCTATGGTTCACTATTTGCTTCCTTCGTTTATTTTGTGGCACATTTGGAAAGCTCGAAATCGGGTTGTCTTTGAAGGCCTCCGTACTCCTGCACATGTCATAATTCATAATATTAATGTTGATCTGCAAGATACCTTTCGAGTTGCCAATTACTTCATTTCTGATCTGTCTGGTTCAGCTAGAATTACTTTTGGGCATCGAAAGACAGTTACTGTTAAGACTGTTAAGTGGTCCAAGCCTCCTAGTGGTAGATTCAAATTGAATACTGATGGTGCTAGCCGAGGTAATCCAGGCTGCAGTAGAGGTGGTGGAATTATCTGAGACTCTATGAGTAGATGTATCTATGCTTTCTCCTCTTACTATGGTGATTGTTCTAATATGGTTGCTGAGATTCGAGCTCTTCACTTTGGCCTTCTGTGGCTTCAAGATCATAATCTCGGAGAAGTTACAATTGAAACGGACTCTAAGGTTATTTTTTAGTGCATCACTAAGGGTCACAGCTTCCCTTGGATTCACTCTTATCTTTTTCGTGACATTCTCCGTCTTCAGGCTTCGGGAAATCTTAATTTTAGTCAAGTTTCGGGGAAGCTAATTGGTGGGCGATAGTCTTGCGAACTTAGCTTGTGACTCCCTCTCTCAGGCGGAGTTCCACCATTCTTCAGATCTCCCCGGTCACATTCGTGGTCTTCTTAGTCTTGATGCTAGTGGCACGCCTTATGCTCGTATTACTTAATTTCCTATTGTTTTGTACTCTCTTTTTCGAGGTAAGGCTCCCCTGTCCTCCGTTTATAAGGGCAAGGCTGGTTGTCCCCCTCAAGTTTTTACTTTTCATTTATTCAATAATATCCTGCAGGGTGCCGCTCCTATTTCCTAAAAAAAAAAAAAACTCTAATATTACTCAAAAATAAATCAAAAAATTTCTCAAACAATATATTTTCCTCAAATTTCGGTATTTGATTCTAAAAAAATGAAAATAAACTAGTAAACTACCAAGTCAACTGAAAATAGCTAAACTTCCCCCACAATGACTTGTCTATCGCTAATTTAAAGGCATCAAAAAATCCATAACTCTTTCACCTCCTTCAAATCCTAACCATTACTCTTTATTTTTCTCTACCCGCCATAATCCAAATGGGATATCCAATGTTTAATCTAGAACAAAACCTCCAATCTAGTATAGTTAGTTCTGGCAATTAGAACCCATTATCCATTAACTCATCCAATCCAACCCACTAATTACTTAATCAAATTCAATCCATTAATATTTTTGGGTTGAAGTAGGTAACCCATTTCGACCCAATAATATTAATGAGTTAGATCGGGTCGGGTTAAAGCGGGTCAGACCCGTTACCTATTTCGACCCGTGACTTTTTATGCCATAAATTAATGTTTTTGAGGGAAAATTTGGGTTGAGACGGGTCGACCCGCTTTAACCTGTTACCCGTTTCAACCTGATCCATTCTAACCCAACTAATTTCAACCCGTTTGACATTTGAGTTCTAATGGGTTTCGACTGTTTTAACCCATTACACATTCTAACCCAACCCACCCAATTGTTATGTCTAATTATAGTACAAGTGAAGATTAGTTTGTTTATCCTCTCTAGAAATCAAGCGTTCGCCATAGATTTAAAACAACTTTTCCCGATTAAGAAAAATGTAAAACACTATACCGGTTGAAAACTTATAAAAGAGGATTTGTCGGAATTTACCCCCAAAAATCATGGGGAAATTTTGGGCTGGTCCACTTTCCAAAGTTTTCAATCGCTCGTAGTTTAAAACTAAGAAACTCGCACACACACGATAAAAATAAAGGAATATCCACCGATAAAAACATGTTAAAAATCTTCTATAATAACAGTGACAAAATAATCGCTTGCAGCTTAAAACTAAGAAACTCGCACACATGCACGATCTCTCTCCTTTCTTATGGTATCGACAGAAGACATGAGGAAGGAGGTAAAGATAACAATTTGTTTACTTCAGTCAAGATCAACCTTGGATGCATGAGTCATATTGTAAGGGTAAAATAGGCGTGCACTATTTTTGTTTTGTCTTTAACCTTTCTTGGTCCCAAAGTTTTGGTAAGTAATTACCATATTTAATCATTTCCTAAAAGCTCTCAAAAAGTTCATATATTTATCCATATATTTGGTAACAAAATATGTGTAAAAGAGGTGTTTTAATTAATTATGGAAACTAACTCTTTTGTTTTCTAATCTTTTATTTCCTTGGAGTCTTGTGTTTCCTTCTTTTGTTGTAGGTCTTCTACAACATATATATATATATATATATATGAGAACATGGCGTGCAGAAGATAGAGGATGCAGAGAGGCAGAATATACACAGAGAATACGCAAAACACAAACTGAGAGCTTTGCTGCTTTACTGGAAATCTTGATGCAGCTTTGGATACAGCTTCATCCCAAGCTACATCGTTTTTCTTACTGTTTGCATTCCTAGTTCCTAGGAAGCTTGTTTTTTAATCTCACGTTTTCTATACTTTTGTTTGTGGGTTTCCTTTACAGACTTTATGTCTTGTTAGAGGATTTTTGTTTAGTAGATTTCAATTTTGGGTCTGAGAAACTCATAAATCCTTTAATGAAATCTTTTTTATATGAGGCTGGATCTACAAGCTTAGCTTGTAAATTGTTTGATAAATCCTTGTTTTATTACTACTTTAATAAACTTAAGACTTCCACTGTTGATATATTTGATTTTCTGGTCGATGCACCTCCGAATGAAGCTGGATCACAAACTGTATCGATAGATTTTTTGAATCCTAACTACTATTGATCTTTCACATACAAACAAGCATGAGGTGTCATGCTAAAATAAAACCACTAAACTCCACAAACCGACTCTCTCACGGCAGGCAACGTGCACACAGAAGGAAAAGAAATGGAATCAAATGTTACCATGTCTATAGCAAAATACCAATGGCTCCACTCAAACTTTTTAACAAACTTATCCATACAAAAATAACAATTGATCTATCCATTACACACGGCCCAAGCAATTATTTTTAACTAACCCATTTTAACAATTATAATATAATATTTCAAACTTTCCATTTCTTAGTAATTCAAATGATAATAATAACAATTTATTTTATAAATCAAATCTCTTAAAGTGGTACTAAATTTATTTATTACTTACTTGTCCAATGACAAAATTATCAATATTATATTTTCATAATGAAATCAATAACATGATATAAAATGACCCCACAATTAGTTACTTAATTACAATAAAAATTCATGTATAGTACAAGCTGAAATATAATTATCAATCGGAGTTGAAATTATGCACAATTAACGCGAGTCAAATAATTTTTTATAACTTCTTAACAATTTAGGAGTATACTGTATTAACCCAAATAACTCAAGAATCACATTCAAATTTAATGTTAAAAATTATTGCACATGTAATACCATTAAATAATGCACATCTAAGAAAATCAAATAGCCGAGGTGTTACATCCTCCCCACCTAATTAGAATTCAGTCCCTCCCTAAATACACATACATGCTCGGTCAAACAAAAAAATATATATACATTTTTTCTTATTTCCAATAGCTTCTTTTACTACTAGAAAAATGGTTTTTGGCAACGGAATTTTTCGTTGCTAAAGGATAGATTCTGTCGTTAATGGCTTCCCAGCAACAGAATTGTTCCGTCGGTGGTCCGTTGGTAATCACGCGTCGCAGATGTCTAACAACCCCATTTTCGTCGCTAAAGGTGAATTTCAGCAACGGAATGTTCCGTCGCTAAAGGTTTTCATAAATTAATTAAAATTGAATTTTAACGACGGAAATTTCGTCGCTAAAGGATTTTTGAAATTAATTAAAATTGAATTTCAACGACGGAAATTCTATCGCTAAAGGTTTTCAGAAATTAATTAAAATTGAATTTCAACGACAGAAATTCCGTCGCTAAAGGTTTTCAAAAATTAATTAAAATTGAATTTCAGTGACGGAAATTCTGTCGCTAATATTGGAAAAAAATTAAAAAATTATATACAAATATTTTCAGTTATAATTTTTTAACTTGATATAACAATTAATACCAAACTAAAGATACGAAACAAGACAATAGTATTGGAATTCTCCGTCGTTAAAGGTTTTCATAATTTAATTTAAATTTAATTTCAGCGACGGAATTTTCGTCGCTAAAGGTCATCTTTAGCGACGGAATTCTCCGTTGTTGAAATTAAATTTAAATTAAATTCTGAAAACCTTCAATGACGGATAATTCCGTCGCTGAAGGTCACCTTTAGCGATAGAAATTATGCCGCTGATAAATTCCGTCGTTGAAGGCATTATCACATCAATTCCGTCACTGCTGTTGTGTTTCTACTTTCTAACCACAAACTTAACTAGAGAAAATGATGGTGAAATTGCTGACCGGTCTCGTTTCTCAAGTTTATAATCCTTCCAGACGCCTGTTTTTTTTTCTTCAACCGCTAAAGTCTATTTTCGTGAATTCATTCTTAAAATGCTTGCTTAAGAGAAATTATCACTGGAATTCGCACAGAAGAAGACAAAATCAATGGGGAAATCGGGTGGCAAAGAACACCCGTGTGTTTCACCTTTATTCTGATTAAATGACCCCCTAACTTATCACTCTCTTTCCTCTTCATCTATCGATCTTCACTCTCTTTCCTCTTCATCTATCGATCTTCACTTTCTTCTTCTTCTTCTTCACTTTCTTCTTCTTCTAAAATTTTGTTCGTTGTTGGGCAACCTATTTTTCTATATGGATGCACAATTTTGAATCACGTTGTATCATTTTGTCAATCGTGATGCATCAATTTAGATTTAGGATGTAGGAAAAATGCCTCAATTTGAAAACATTTGTTGGTTAAGGTCTGAAGAAAACAGACATGAAGGTTTGGTTCATTATATTTACTGCGTGATGCATCAATTGGTTGCTTGTATTGTAAAAGGCTAGTAGCTCGATGCATCACCTCCAAAGACAACTTTTCCCAATTAAGAAAAACGTAAAACATGCACTATACCGGTTGAAAACTTATAAAAGAGGATTTGTCGGAATTTACCCCCAAAAATCATGGGGAAATTTTGGGCTGGTCCACTTTCCAAAGTTTTTAATCGCTCCAGTCCCTTTTTTTCAATCAGAAAATGACACTTTAAGGGGCAAAAAACTACAATACCCTTAATAAGTCTGAGGCGCGCTACAGAAATGTATCGTAGTGCATCAATGTTTTCACCGCGATGAATTAATTTAATGAACCTGAGGCGCGCTACGGAAATGTATCGCGGTGCATCGATTTTTGCATCGCAATGAATCAATTTAAATGGAATCAATTTTAATTACAAAATTAAATTTTTGCACCACGATACATAAAATTTTAATTACCTAATCCAAATTGCATTGCGCTGCACCAACTCTTATATACCGCAATGAATTAATTTTTCCAACGTGGGACATAAAATATTATCTAATCAAATTTTACACCGCGATACAAAATCGTAAAGAACCAGACCACATCCTCCACCTTTTTCTTTCATCTCCTCCGTCGTAAGTCTTCTTCTTCATCCTCATCATCCGCCTTCATCCTATTGAAAAATCTTTCAACCCAGCATAGATCCATTACAATTCACTTTATGAATCAAAAAACTGTTTACCTGACATTGGTAATTTTCGAATCCAATGTATTTGCCGGAGCTGTTGAAAGAGACAAAACATTTTCAGAACAATATTTTGAAAAATGGTTTTTTGCTGTTGAAAAAAATAACAGAGTACTAGAGGGATTACAAATTTTGGAAAATGAACTGACCAGAATTTCACCCAAAAATCATCAATCAAGCTGAACTCTCTGATAACAACGACCAATCCACTAGATATCATAAATCCATCAGTACAAGTGTCGCCCATAAAGGGTACATCGTACTAGGAATGTAAATTGGGTGATAACCGGACCGGTTTCCTATGGAAAAAATATAACCTCAAAAGTCAACGATAATTTTTTTTAACTGCTACAGTATACTTTTGGGGAGAAAAATTACGAAGATACTCTTAATGAAGGAAATGTGCGCGGACAAAGCCATGACCCAAATTTGGGCATCGCAAGGAAAAAAATTAGACATAGCTCAAAATTTTGGTCGTCGTTCAAAATTGAGCATCGTTCAAAATTTTGGCCATCGACACCCACATCGGAGGCAGGTCTAGAAACTAAGCATCATAATATCAAAACATTGGGCATCGCTCAAAACATTGCCCAAATCACAGGTACCTCTACATCTTCTTGGAGCATTTTAAGCGCATCCAAAATGGTAGGCAATGATGCCCACATCGTAGGCAACGACACCCACATAGAAGCCATTGTTGTAGTGTACTCTCCTATTCGAATTTTGCGCACACACTCGACATTTTGTTTGACTTCAAACTAAGCATAAATTGAACACACATGTTTGCAATTAATCCATAAATTGAACACTGTCTCTAAATTTATGTATAACAATTAAGCATTAGAAAACTTTCGAAACCCAAAACAGTGTTTAAACATCGTCTTTTAGCCTTAAAACAAGGACTCATTGGATACAGTGTATTTGTAAATCTGATCGAGAACTTCGATTTGATATGTGGTGGGTCATGTGGTTCATCCAAAATCAAAAGTTATGGAGAAAATAGTTCGAGAAAATGAAAAGAGGTCAAAAATAGAGAAAAGAGGTTCAACCGGATGTCAAAAAGACGGGCAATATTGGAAAATATATATATATATAATGGAACTTAAGCAGTTTTTTAAAAAAAAAAAGGATATTAGAGCGGTTATAATTTTAGGAAAGTGTACCGGCCAGCAATTAATCAATGTAAATTTTGTTGATTGATTACTCTAATACTTCGTTCGTTCCGAACAAAGAGTCCACAATTATATTTTGTTATTGTTTACTAATAAACTATCAAAAAACTACTTGAATTGTCATTGTTTTAAAAAGTTTGACTTTCAAACAGGAACTCTTTATCCGGAACGGATGGAGTATTAAAGTCAACACATTTGGGTTCAATTTATTGGACCTTCAAAATTTAGAGATAAACAGCACTTGCTTTATTAATTCTTTCGGTTATTCCGCGCATTAATTTTCTGTATTCTTTTTTGAAAAAAGTTCCACTTTTTTTTTAATTATTAAAGCTCATTTTTTAAAAGTTCATATCGGCTCCTTCCATAGCTCCGGCCAACATTATTGTGGTAATGAAACGGGGATCGACCTGCACTGAGTTTGATGATTTTTTAGTAGGGACGAAGATGAAGGAGAAAGAAGAAAGCTTGTTGTTGTGCACAGCGGAAGACTAGCAAACAATTTAACAGAATATAATAGGATCAATCACAAAGAAAAAAGAGAGATCGAGGCCAACGGACTATCGAAATTTTATTAGAGACTCACCCTTAATCGTTCTAGGTATACAACTATTTATATGTGTATAATAGAAACCCTAAAACCCTTAAAAGGATAAAAAAACAGTCAAGCAACAACATACCTAAAAACGGGCGACCGCGCAAAAAAACAGTAGCACGGCTTGAAGAGTTCTTTACTGAGCGATCGCCCAGCCAAAACGTTGAGCGATTGCCCAAGTCCAAAACTTGCAATTCTCTTGTTCTTTATTGATCGAAGAGTTCTTTACTGGCATGTTGCTTGGTTAATCGAGTCATTCCATTCTCAACACTTATGACGAAGAAGGACGATGGCGGAGGAAATGCATTGATTGAGTGCTTACCTTGGTGCAACGCGATAATTAAATTGAATTAGGTAATTTAAATTGATACATCGTGGTGCAAAAAAATTGTGCAGCGCGAAGCAAAATTGGGCTATGTAATTTAAATTCATGCATCGTGGTGCATAAATTGATGCAACGCTATGCAAAATTTTATCAGGTAATTTGAATTGATGAAGCGCGATGCACTGAGTGAGTGATCCGTAGCGCTCCTTCGATTCATATACAGTATTGCAGTCTTTTTGCCACCAAATATGCATTTTTCCAATTAAAAAAAAAACATGATAAACTGTTGCGGTTACAAATTTTGAAAAAGGGACAGCCCGAATTTACCCCTTTCCTTTTCTCCAGAAATGCCACATATTAACATATGTTCTTCAATTAACAGAATCTGATCAATCAATTAGATCATGAATTGCTTTTGATGTGTGTTTAGGCTATGATCGTATGCTCAACTTCAAAGCTTGGAAATGGAATTAGAATTCAATAAAGAATATGAACTTCGTGAACCTCGAATTGTTCTTACATTTCTAATTCTAAAGCTTGAATTGAACGGTCAAACATAGCTTTAATATGAACAATTGAGAACTTGTTCCTGAAATCAGATGTCAAAGATATAAAGGAAGTCAAATTGAATTGAAACCGTAAAATTCCCATATCTCCAATGTGTTATTTAATTTCAAGCATTAGCAATGTAATAAGAATAAAATGTCATAGATAGAAATACCAAGACAGAAAATTAATACAAATAATTAGAGATAGGAATAGGAAGAGAATATGGATTTGATTTTCAGATTATAGTGTAACTTGAATAACTGCTTTTCCGACATTTGAGCTGGAAAACAAGGAAGCCAAGCTCTCCAAGAAACTCTCGATACCATGATAGATTGTGTGCCTGGATTTAATCTTGCCTTGTTTTATGTTGCTTTTCATCTGCTCTGAGAATTCAGGCATTCGGTTCAAATACGAACCACACATAAACCCTTGCATTCGTACTTCTTTCCCAACTAAATTTAGTAGGTTCCGTACTCCTTCCCTCCCGGTCCATATCTAACAAAAACACAATATGACTCGTTGAAAATAAACGCATAGGTGCATAAAAAAAATATGCTTGAACATGAAAACTGAACTAGAGTTACCGTATTATATTGAGAAATCATCCCACAAAGAGGAATACGTGCGCCCGTATTAACATGGTTAAGGACAGCCTCAAGCATCTTCCCCCCAACATTATCAAGGTAAATATCGATCCCATTTGGGAAATACCTGTTGCAATCTATGTTCTAAAACAAGAAACATTCTAAGGTAGAAAAAGTAGAAGAAGATAGAAAATGAAATTACTTGGCCAAGGCAGCGTCAAAATCTGTCTCTTTGTGGTAATTGAATGCATCATCATACCCCAATTCTTCCTTCAAAAGTTTCACCTGCATAGAGAGTAAAAAAATAGAGATGAAAGGGCCAATCAGCTTACAGATTGGTCTTTCAAAGAACAAGATTTGTCATGACTCATGACATAACACGGATCACGCAACCAACGTCCAACTTATAAACTAATTCCTTAACTTTTTTAATTTGTCAATAACCGGAAAAAGAGGTCGAGTATTATATTTTACTACCCGAAACCGATCCGTAAATTGTCGGGTACCCAAAATGTCGGTTTCGGTTTACCAGCTTTCTTAAAAAATGCAATTTAGGCATCGTAAGTTCCGACGTCCACGACATAAGTTCCGACCCCCGCGTCATAAATCATTGAATATACGCATATACCACACACAGTCACACAAACAAACACATTAAATAAGAATATTGTTAATGTTGATTTTCATGGATTACTTAGCCTGATGCAACTACAATATGAGTATGTGTATTTGTGTTTGTGTTAAATTGAGAGAGAGAGAAGAAGAAGAAAAAGAAGAGACGACCATGGATTGAAGAACGGAATACATTTCAGCCATTTTACCTCTCCTATTCCGCTTGACCTCGTGACTACCAGAATCTTGCACAATTTCATGCTCAAATTATTTGCAAACATTGTTTTGCTTCTAGTTATTGTATTGTCATCCATTGACATCCATAATCGATAAACTCCCTTTGTCTTCATCTCTTTCAGTAAAACGAAGTGCAACAGAGAGCACATGGAGAATGAGATTTTCTTTGAAGAATGAGATTTAAAATCTCCCTTTCGGTTTCAAGAATGAGATTTTCTTTGGTTCCGGTTTGCAATTCTGAGTGTTATTTGAATAAGGTGAAAGTCCTAGTTGGAAAGAAGCCAAAAAGAAAGACTTGTGATAGTTCACCTTTTTACCTCCGTCTCTTTTCGAATCTGGAAGAAGCTTAATATAATTCTGATGTAGAACAAGTAGCTGAGACGTACTTAAGCAAGGTATTTCGGAAGAGTTCGAAGTTCAGGGGGTCCAGTGACAGTTTCTGAAAGTTGGGTCTGGCAGTTTTTCCGTTAGTTTCCGTTAAGCAATAGTACAGAGCACCTAACGGTCGGCAGAACTTTAACGGAGCGTAACTTTCGCGTCCGGATGAATTACGGGACCCACCGCATATCAAATCGAAGCTCTTGACGAGATTTACAAGACTCACCGAGTTCACCCCGTGAACAGTTCATTTTTAGCCGTCTTTTCCTTTTAAGGTTTGGATTGCTAGGGCATATAAATACCCTCTTAAACATTATTTCGGCAGTTTTTAATAAAATTTGAGTTTTCTTGCTTTGTGTTTGAACCCTAAGCCGCCATAGGCTTGTTATAAGGAATTTCTCGTTGAAAGAGTTCTTATTTGATTGTTTCGCTGCGTCAAATTCAAAGTCCTACTTTGAGGGAATTGTATTCCAAATTGATCAATAGAGTTATTAGATTGGATTTTGCTGTCAAGGGATAAGGATGCATTCCGATGCCCAAAATTGGTGGGGGATTTTTGCATTGGAATACCCAAATTTAATTACATACGCCCAAATTTAATTACCGATCTCCAATTTTTATATTGTGATACCCAAATTTGGACAGTGCCTTTGCATGTGTGCATTTTCTTCATTAAGGGTACCTTCGTCATTTGACCTCCCAAAATGTATTTTACTGGTTAAAAAATATTATGTTGGACTAGAATGGTTAACATTTCACCAAAAGGTACCGTCCCGGTTATCATCCTAAATTAAATTCAGTTTGAAGAACTTTAATACTAGACAAAAACCTAAATAATACGGTCGATTTTTTTATAAAACGGATCTTTTTACCTAACAAATCATGTTTTAATAAATTATACTGCGAGAAAATAGGATCCATCTTACGGACTGTCTCAAATTATATCTTGCTCTAACAAACTAAATGTTTTCTGACGATAGCGAACATTTAAAAGCTACAAAAGCGAACATTTAAAAGCTACTTTAAGTAAAGTTTTCAATTAAAAGTTATGGCATTATTGGCATGCAATATTGTAATTTGCTCTGTTGACAAATGACAATGTACATGACATTTAAATGTTTTATAGTGATAGCAAACAATTGTATATAAATTTCAATGGGCAATCATGTGTCGTTGAAGGGCAATAAATAGTTTAAATTAGTTGCAGTATAATAAAATTTAGTACTGCCAATAATATATAGTTCTTGCTGTAGTATTCAAAAATAATAATAATAATAATAATAATAATAATAATAATAATAATAATAAATATATATATATATATATATATATATATATATATATATATTATTTTGGTTTCAAAAAATGTTACCATGCATAAAAGTTCAAGACTATAGGTCCACAAAGTGGTGGTAAATAATTAAACTAGAACAGCCCCTTATCAGTTGATTTAGGTGCATGTTGTTGTATTAAAAAATTATTGTGACTAGTAGATATGAATACTACTCCATACATTTGTAAATAATTATCCTCGCTTCCCTTTTTCTTTTCTAGTTTTAAAATAATTATCTTTTTTTAAAATTCTTTTTTTAGGATTTTAAGAAAATATTTTTAATATTTTACTCTTAACTTTTTTCATTTACTTTAATTGTACTCATATATTTAAGGGTATTTTACAAAAATCACACACCACATCAATATTTATAATACAGTCAAAGAATTTATGTTTTTAAAACGGTGCACCTTAATTTATTTGAATCCATCTTCAAGATATTATTGTGAAGAATGGAGACATACGTATCGCAAATAGCATAGGTTCTTTGTAAACAAAGTCATGGAACTATGCCTGACAATTACAACTCAAAACCCGTTAATCCACTCAACCTGATTTGAAAATTACCCGATCCAACCCGATCTATTAATATTTTTGGTCGAAACGGGTTACCCATTTCAACTCAAAAAAATAACGAATCAATTTGAGTCAACTTAAAGGGGGTCGGACCCCTTGCCCATTTCGACCTTTTTTTTTTTTTTTTTTGCTATATAAATGCAGTTTTTTGATGAAAAATATGGGTTGAAACGGGTCAATCTGTTACCCGTTTTGATTTGTTTACTTTTGGGTTATAACGAGTCACAACCCGTTACTCATTTCGACTCAACCCGTACCCGACTCAACCCACCCAATCATCGGCCCTACATGGAACACATCTAAATTTTTATCAAAATGTTTTTAAAAATGAAAATTAAGCACTGAAAAAGAAAAGCTGAAAATTTTATAAAATCACCATTTGACTTAAATTTTTTTTGTCATTTTTAAGGAATACTTCATTTATTAAGTGATGTAATGTTGTAATATAAAAAAGTCACATAACGGGTTTCCAGCAAGGGAATTTGGTACCTTTTCATCCGTTCCGGTGCTTCCAATGACTCGGCAGCCTTTAAGTTTGGCCAATTGTCCGGCCAATAGTCCGACGCCGCCAGCAGCAGCGGATATGAAGACATTGCATCCTGGGTTAGGATCTCCAAGCACATCTATTCCCACCCATGCAGTAAGCCCAGCTATTCCTGGTCAGTTAAGTAATTGTAAGTAAAAAATAGTCATAGCTGTAAGCTGCAGGGCAATTATCCAGTAGAGCAATTACGATCGAAAATACCTAGACAACTGAGGTAGTCGGGCAATGCAATGGCATCCATTGGATCAACCTTGATAAGAAATTGTGGGGGTGCAACACTGTATTCTGAAATTGGGCAGAATGGGTTAACTACAATGTCACCCTCATTATAATCACTCTTCTTCGACCGAATTACCCTTCCTATCCCAAATCCGCTCACTACCTACAAATTATAAACATGAAATTAATTAATTTAATCCAATTTCGAAAAATATATTAGAAATAAATAAAGCTGACCTGATTGATGGGGAACTGAGGGATGCAGAGACCGTCGTCGCGGCCTGTCATTTGGGAGCGTAGATATGGGTCAATGGAGACCCAGAGTAGCTGAATCGCCACGTGTTGATCGGGGATTGCATCGAGGGAGAAGGTTGAGTTGCGAAGCTTGAGATGATCGGACGTTGGAAGGCCTTCCGGTGCATAGGCTGATAATACCCACTCTTTGTTCTCCAGTACCACGGCCATCTCTCTCTCTCTCTCTCTACCTTCAAATTTATTTTAAAACTTCTTAAAATTTAATTACTCCAATGAAATAAGCTTCTCAACAGCTACGACCTAACGCTAACAGGAAAGTTGGTGACATTTAAAAACACTTAATTGAAAATATACTCATACACTATTAAGAGTAGGGGTGACAAAAGCTATCCATTAATACTCAATTACTACTTTTAATTAAGAGTATGTACAAAAATGGTGTTGATTTTGATCCTCATTCGATACTCAACTCATTAAAATTGAACATATTTTTTTTAATGCTCATAAACTATTCAGACAAAAAAAAAACTCATACAACAGTTTGATACAAACCTCAATAATCTTTTATACTACACTATTTTTTATTTCTAATAACTTCACACTTTAAAAAAAAATCATTTGGTATCCAAATAAGTTAAACTGTATCTCTATTTATTGATAAAAATATATATACTTCTTAAAAATATTTTTATATTTTTTTATTTTAAAAAAATATTAATGGGACCCATTCCTTACTCGGTAAGAGAGAGAGAGAGAGAAACGGTTGAAATTCTCAATTCTTCCGTGTTTTGCGGTAGTTGAGCTTGATACCCACAGATCTTCTTCTATTAAAGGGACAGATACCCACTTTCTCCAAATTAAAGCCTTTATTGTACCCTTTCTAAAAACAAATATAATGGTACGAGTTAAAATCAAATTTTAATATATATTTAAGAGTTTTAGGCTCTTTAATTATTAAAGTAAAAAATATCAAAATTATATGTGGTACTAGGGAAGATATCAAATTCGATACCTTCCTTAATATTACACCTAATCTTAATACCCTTTATTTCGACTATATATTTATGTCATAATATGTGTTGGTAAATTATTGTATGTTAATATTTTAATTTTGTTTTTTTATTATGATATGTGTTGGATATATTTTTTTCAAAATTATTATTATATTAAATTTTGATACCTATATTTGAAGATGATTATTTGATATCTATAAATAGTAATCAATACATATTGAAATTTGATTTTGATATATATAGACAAGTATCATCATTGGACTTGATCTAATGGTTAAAGTAAAATATATCAAAATTATATATAGTACTTGGAAAGGTACCAAATTTAATACATCCCCTAATACCACACATAATTTTAATACGTTTTATTTTAATCATATATTTATATCATAATATGTGTTAGTAAATTATTATATATTAATATTTTAAGTTTGTTTTTATATTATGATATGTATTAGATATAATTTTTTTCAAAATTATGATTATATCAAATTTTGATATCTATGATTAAAAATGTTTATTTGCTACATATAAATAATAACCAATAATTTTGATATTTACAAGCAAGTACATATTTGCACTAACCAATGTGTTCTCATGGTGCCCAAACTTTTCAACATGGTCAGCATCGATATCATTCGCATCCCTCTTGTTGTCTTGCACTACACAACACAAACATCAAACAGCCATCATGTAACTTTAATATCTCATCATCTGGCCAGGTTAATTTGTAAGGATTCTTAATTTAATCAAGTAATTACAACCAATTATTAAAGGTCTTTTCCTAGTTACGAATACGATCATCTATATTATAAAAGAGTTCAGGATTTAATTAGTGGTACTAATCGAATTGAGTTAAATACAACTGATGGTTTAGATTGATTCGTAATTATGTAAGTTACAAATAAACCCCTCAGTTACGAGTTATATTTGAATTACCCCTTTACAATTACATATAAAACCTTCAGTTATGGGTTTTGTTTGAATTACCCCGTCAATTATGAGATTTGTTTATCCCGACCATTCATTGAACTGATCTCATACCGATATTATGCCTATGGTATGGGCACGTGTATATATATATATATATATATATATATTACCTTTGTTCCAATGCAAATAGTTTACTATATTATTTTGATATGTTTTACATAAAAAGTTCACTTTCGAAAATTATGTTTACAATTTTCATAATATTTCATCTTTACCCTCCACTTATCTTATAATCATATTAGTTGTGTTTAAGTATTTTTGTTAATTATGACAACCTCAAATGACATTAATATGTCATTAAAATATGTCTTAATTATTTGACTTTTCACACGTAGACAGTAGAATGGAGGGAGTAACTTTTATCGATCTTCCCAAGTGCCAATCCAATTCATTAACACTAGGAGATGAGGGACACTTGACCTTGATCTCTTCTATCAGCAATATCTACATCCCTCTATAGTCTATACTTCTAATGAGAGTGAGGAGAAAAACATAAGGAATCGAGTAAAATAAATTAGTAAGATAATAATTTAGAGTAAGTCACGTGTCCTTATTTAATTAGTAGAACAGACGGGTCGGTAAAGGAGATCCGGAGTCGAATAAGACCAATGAGGAAATTATCAAGTACAACCTTATGGCCTATGCATTATACTTTCATGACCTTTGGAACAGTCAATTTATAAACTGGCAAAAATACCCTCAGGATTTAAGGTCGATCAACTCGACTGTATGGTCGATCAACTCGACCTTACTCGACCATTGACTCTTTGAAATACCTTAAATAGCGTATATAATACGATCGATCAATATGGTCGAGCAACTCGACCTTATTCGACCATTGACCCTTTGATCGACCTCCTTAAATTGTTGGTGGTTCCGCCTTTCTGCATTCATTACCTTCAAACAAGAAGTCGATTAACTCGACGTTGATAGCAAACGAACTCGACCTCCTAATCACATTGATCGAATCTGTATTTTCAAAGGCAAACTCAACCCTAAGTTTCTCATCATCAAGGTAAGCTTACATTACATTGTTATAATTTTCTTTTGATTTAGGGTTTAAGGTTATTTTCATCATTCATAGTTGACCAACTCAATTTTTGATCAACTATAATGAAAATTAGACATAACCATATATACTTTGAGTATTATAATCTCATGTTTTATTAATTTTACTCAACTAACAGTCAATTTAATATAGGAGTGATGAACATTGTTTAAAAAAACAATGGAATAGTAATGTTCGGTCCAGACCACCGAACATTCATAGTAATGTTCGGGAAAGGTAACCGAACATTCCTTAGAATTTTTGGTGGTCTGGACCGAACATTAGTCAATTTTTGTGTTTGTGTTTTAATTAATATTTAATGTTTTATGTTTCTAATATAGACTCAATTTTAGTTACAGATGATGTGTTTGTGTTTTAATTCATATTTAATATTTTATATATCTAATACAGACAAAATGACATTGTACTTAACCCAAAAAGATGAATGGTACAATGCGAAGATCAGTTGCAAAGAAGATCTGAAAGTAGTTGATTATGGCTATTCAAATCTTGACGATCTACACAAAGAATTGTTTAAGAATTCTGCGTTTGGAAAACTATGTTCCATCAATAGAAATATTAAGAGGAGCAATGTGTTGTTCCATGTACTTGCTATATTCTTGGTTCAGTCACCCACCGGCAAAAAGAATGAGCTGTGATTTCATATAGGTGGGAAAAATGTAAGGTTTTCATTATCTGACAACACCTTAATCACCGACTTATCTGCTGGATTGGAAGAAGATTGTTCGGAACGAATTCTAACTACAAAGAGGTTGGTCAATGAATATATAATGGTACGGAGTACAGTGAAGCAATCAGTTTTGAAAACAGTATTTGACAATGCAGATAATGTGGATGATAAATATAAATTGGGCTTAGCCCTTATACATGAGTCTGTATTGAGAGCTAAGGAAACGAATACTTCAACTGACATGCTTGTTTTAGATAATGTGGATGATTTAAAGTTGTTTAACATATATCCATGGGGAACAATGTCATATTCGTACCTTATAAATTAGATTAAAATTATTGCTGAGAAAAAAACGTATACATCTACGAATATATGCTATGGCTTCTGTTCTGCATTATAGGTAAACAATTGCAATTTGAAATATTCTAAAATTTAGGCTCCGTTTGTTTCACGGAAAATGACTTCCGGAAAACGTTTTCCTCATTTTCCGGTGTTTGGTAACCTTAGAAAAATGCAGTCAACGTAAAAGGTTTTCCGAGTCAACGGAAAATGAAGGCTTTTTTTCCGGAAAATAACTTACGGATTCATTTTCCATAAGTCATTTTCCAAATGTCCGGGCACCATCCGCCCCCTTTCACAATTGCACATATTTACTTACACACACAATATTTCACTCAACAAATAATGTGTCTGTATTGAGATGCAGATAATGTGGATGATAAATATAAATTGGGCTTAGCCCTTATACATGAGTCTGTATTGAGAGCTAAGGAAACGAATACTTCAACTGACATGCTTGTTTTAGATATTGTGGATGATTTAGAGTTGTTTAACATATATCCATGGGGAACAATGTCATATTCGTACCTTATAAATTAGATTAAAATTATTGCTGAGAAAAAAACGTATACATCTACGAATATATGCTATGGCTTCTGTTCTGCATTATAGGTAAACAATTGCAATTTGAAATATTCTAAAATTTAGGCTCGTTTGTTTCACGGAAAATGACTTCCGAAAACGTTTTCCTCATTTTCCAGGTGTTTGGTAACCTTAGAAAAATGCGATCAACGTAAAAGGTTTTCCGAGTCAACGGAAAATGAAGGCTTTTTTTCCGAAAAATAACTTACGGATTCATTTTCCATAAGTCATTTTCCAAATGTCCGGGCACCATCCGCCCCCTTTCACAATTGCACATATTTACTTACACACACAATATTTCACTCAACAAATAAATTGTTTAGAAATATAAATAACATTTGTGCATACTATTTATAAATTTTAATTTTAATAAATGTTTACTACGTTCTAAAATTAGTGTCACATATATTATTTAGGAACATCCTAAAAAAAAATTATTAGTAATTGTGATAATGAAAAAAGATAGACATTGATTTGACACCACTAATGATAAAATTGAGGGTTACTAAAGAAAAATTACTTAAAATTCAACACTATTTTATATTCAATATGTGCATTAATATTAGAATTTTTTTTGTATTTATTCATATATAGTTTTACGTAACATTTTCTAGGGACATCCTAAACATTGTCTATTTTCTATTTTAAAAATGTTTTTTTTTTCATATCAATTATCAAAAAAATTATTTGTAACTGTGAGATTAAAAAAATATTGACCTTATTAAAAAAAGATGGTTTTTACTGATTTTCTAGGGACATCCTAAACATTGTTTATTTTATATTTTTATTTTTGTATTTATTCATATATTCTTTTTCGTGACATTTTTCGTGTGTTTGCCAAACACCCGTAAATGTTTTCTGACATATTTTCAAAAGATTTACCAAACACCTGAAAATGAAATCTTTTGATTTTCCGGAAATCATTTTCCAGAAATCATTTTCTAAAAATGATTTTCCGTGAAACAAACGTAGCCTTATATTGATTAGGTAATTATTTGATGTTTCTAACATGTAACTTATTTGTAGGTTTGAGCATTTGAGATGTTTGGTGAATTTAATGGATTTCGAGATCTATTTCAACTCTCAACCATTAGATCTGATGATGATGCGGCCATTCTTCCAAGAATGTGCAAATAGGAGTTGAAAAAAAATCCAAAGTTCCATGAAATAATTGAAAAATTGGATGTAAATTGGGTAAAAGTTTTCAATTTTTGTGATAGTTGATTAAAATTTAATTTTGCTTGTATAGTTGTTGATTAATGAAGTTGTTTTTGATCAATTGCTAGGATGGTGTTCTTGTTCTATTGACCCCGACGGCGGCTGAACTAAATGAGCCTTACGTTCTTGAATTTCAGCAGCGTTTTGGCGAAGTTTGGACAACATCATTTGATGTAGAGGCTGAAAATTCTAGAAACGATGAAGCCCAACCTTCTCCACCACGCAACGATGAAGCCAAACGGTCGCCACCACGCAACTCATCTCCTGTCCGGTCCCCATGAGACCACTCATTGCCAGACCACTCCCCACCACAACATGGTGAAACTCCTACAACCACTTCTTCTAATGTGATGCTTATTTCAATTCTTGATACGTTGCGGGAGTTGAACCAAAAGATTGATCAACAAAGCATTCAAATAAGTGGTTTGAGGGATGGGGTATCCTTTTGGATGAAAAAGTGGTAAAATTTTTCTTTTATGGTTTTGAGTAAGTATTTGTGATATTTATTCGTTTTTACCCACTTACTTAATTTTGTTTTAAATGGCAGTGTAATGCAATGGCAATGATAGAGGAATTGAGGGAACATGCACCATTCTCCCCCGATGAAAATAGGATGTGGACTCCTACTTATACTCCATTCCCCCCCTCCCTCTGTCACTGCCACCACCACACTTACCTCTCCCCTTCCCATTACTGCCACACTTTCTCATGCCACTACCATTACCCACTTCCCCTTCCCAGTACTTTTGCCTCTCCTACTACCACACCATCTGCCACTACTATAATTCTCACTCCCACTACCTCTTCCTCTCTCACTACCATACTTGTCCCTCCCACTACTACTGCCTCTCCTACTAGCACACTTTCCATTCCCCTTCCCCTTCCCCCTCCAATTTCCTCTTCGTTTCCCACTACCATACTTGTCCCTCCCACTACCAGAAGTGTGACCAAGATGTTGGTAAGGGTCAAGGACATTGATTTTGTTTATCGGAAGGGAAAAGGTAAGGGTACAAAAAGGAAAGAGGTCGAGTCTGCAAATATGTTGCAGACGGGAGAAAAGAGGGGTAAAAAACCATCAGTCCACGCGTCTTCTCCCTACACAACGATGCTACCTGACCCCATTAATTCTCTACGATTGTTGAGGGTATTTGTAGATGGAGATATACCAAACGATTGCCTTGAGATTGATGCGGGAAAGGAACAATTGATGATGGATTGACTAAGTGTTACGGATGGAAAGTGAGAATATTCAAGTAGATTTGTTAAGTAAAGTTTTTATTTATTGTTATCATTATTAAACGTCTTAATTACTTATTTTTGTCCACGGCGATTTTGTTATACGTCGCGGATGTAAGTGCAACAAAAGATGGTTTGGAGTTTTTTCAAAACCCAAAGCATATCTATCAGACGAAGTAAGTTAATTAATTATTTGCTTACAAGTATTACTTGATAATTTTTAGTTATTGTGTGATCCTAAAACTTGGCACCATTGAAAATTTCAGCATGTGGATCTGGTGTTGGTTCTTATGCGGATGAGAATGGCAACATATCCCGTGTCATTTGGAAGACAAAATGACCGGTGTATTATGGATTCGTCATTTCAAATGCTAGTGACCACCCAGTATTCACATTTTGTAAATCAAAATCAAATGGAAATGAACGAGGGATCATTAGGTATGTTAGAGTGTGTGACGGGTAAATGGGGAAGATATCAGGGTGTTGAATGGTTTGATAAAGCATGAACTGAATGTACTCATGTTTACTTTCCAATCTGCGTATGTGATCATTGGATTGTTGGAGACCTCCACATAAAAGATGTGAGGATCATCATATATGATTTAGATAGAAGTGCTATAGCAGCTAAGGATCTTAGGAAAGAAATCAAGCCTTTTTTGTTGATGATCCCACGCATTGCGGAACTGGCTGGACTGAACTTTGGCCAAAAACTTACTTGTGGTCGGGATACCACAATACCTGAACAGTTGAAGTCGTGAGTAATCTTATTAATCTATTTTATATTATATGTTTATTTGTCTCGATATCTAATTTATGTTCTGAACGTGTCACAGGGGTGACTGTGGGATACTTGCACTAAAGTATATCGAGTATTTGACACTCGATAAATCCTCAGCCGAAGTCAATGTAAAAGGAGTTCCAAAGTGGAGGGAAAAGTTTACCATTGATATTTTTTGTGATAACTTTGATCCCTGAATATTCTCCTTGAAATGTAATATTTATAATAAAATTCTCCTTGAAATGTATAGTTTGTGCAAATGTAATCAACTTTTAATTTGTAAATTCTATAAATCAGCTTTAGTGTATTTGTTGTATAGTAACAGTTTGAAATGTTCGACTTGCACCAACAAGTGTTGATTATTTTATTGTGTTATGTTTCCAGATATTCATATATGCTTATTATAATTGGATATGGGGGTGTTAAAGCTGCACCAACAAGCAAAAAAACATTGCATAAAAGTTCGGGTCACATGGCCGAACAAGAAAAAAATGTTCGGGTTCTATAGCCGAACATGTTAATAAATGGTCGGGACTATAGTCGAACATTTTGATCTACCTTGGTTTTTTTATCTACCATGATTTTTTTTATCTACCATGAATTATTTTTCTCTACCATGACTTTTTTTGATCTACCATGAAATTTTTTTTGATCTACCATGACTTTTTTTGCTCTACCATGAATTTTTTTTATCTACCATGATTTTTTTGATCTATCATTACTTTTTTTGCTCTACCATGACTTTTTTAAATCTACCATGACTTTTTTTGATCTACCATGACTTTTTTTGATCTGACATGGCTTATTTTGATCTACCATGACATATTTTAATCTACCATGACTTTTTTTGATCTACCACGACTTTTTTTGATCTACCATGACTTATTTGATCAACCATGACTTTTTTTCATCTACCATGACTTTTTTTTGCTCTAACACGACTTTTTTCAATCTACCATGACTTATTTTGCTCTATCATAATTTTTTTGATCTATCATGACTTTTTTTGATCTATCATGATTTTTATTGATCTACCATGACTTTTTTTTGATCTACCATGACTTTTTTTGATCTACCATGACCTATTTCGCTCTACCATGACTTATTTTGATCTACCATGACTTTTTTTGATCTACCATGACTTATTTTTCTCTACCATCACTTTTTTTGATCTATCATGACTTTTTTTTTATCTACCATGGCTCATTTTGCTCTACCATGACTTTTTTTTATCTACCATGGCTTATATTGATCTACCATGACTTTTTTTGACCTATATCACGACCCGACCTGGATTCCAGTACAGAATCCCGAGGTTATGCCGTTGGAACGACACAAGAGAGGACAAACACTTGCTAAAACAAAGTGCAAGTGGAACGTTCGAGCTAACAAGCTCTAGACATGAACAAGAAGCCGAACTAAAATACGGCTTTCAAAATTTCGAAGATGCAGAAGCGTTAAAGAACAAGCCCTCGAACTTAAGAGCTCGAGACTGAAACAAATGAAACCAAGAGAGGCGTTGCCTCACGAGGTATGAAAACGAAACTCGCGTGCCGCAACATTGCAGACGCAGAACTAACCATCGGCACTCCAGGCCGGCGTTCCATCAAAAATCAACCTGATATAACAATGACCCACGGCTAAAGCATACCGGGGTAACAACAACAACAACTAGGATAACTAGAATAATGAAATCCCCGAAGCTATTACTGTCGGGGTACAACTGACAGATTACTCTACTATGGAGTACTCGTGCCCGACTACAAATGTCGGCTATTGGAATAATACAACAATACTAGAACAATCTACCTGACTGCAAAGTTTATATAACTTTACAAAAAAAAAATCGTCCTCAACAAAATAAAAGGATACAAATATAAATACTGAAATCAGCGGACTAGGCTCCGCTAGTAAAAGTTCGGGAGGAGATAACTGCACGGATATCACGACCTCAACTCAACTATCGATACGTGGCCCTGCTACAGACGGGATCTACTCGGCCTCAACGCGGCTAGCGAACAACTGCACATTGGAAAGTAAAGTACGGAGTGAGTCACAAAGACTCAGTACGCTACTACAAACAACATATCATAAATGAAACATTGTTATAATAAAACATGTCATCGCATTGTTACGACTAAAACCCACAAAGACGTGTCGTATACTCGACACTTCTCAACATAACCTCTCTGCTCATGTACTAAACCGTCCAAACGACTAGGGTGAAATTCCCTGATCATAAACAAACCGAATAAGTCAGAAAACATTTCACAAAGAATCAACATATATAAAGGAATGTATATCTATATATATATATACCCTTTATGTCATTCATGGAATTCTCAAGTATAAGTATGTATATCTACATATATACATATCAAGTCTCGCATTAATTCACAATCAATACAAACATGATCATTTAGATTTCATGTCTCAGGTAAGAGCATCCACAGTGGTTCCCTTTATTAACACCATAAAACTCTTTTTAGGGTTTTTTACCACACTTAACCCCCACAATGGACACCCTATCAATCACCCTATCCCTAAAAAAAGCTAAATCTCCCCTAACTTATTGGGTGAGTATAGCTCCATTCATCTCTTTCTTCTCTCCCCCACTATCTCCTTCTCCATTGGTCTTCTTCCTAGTATTCGTTCTTTTTCAAAAAAATTGTTCCAAAATTTAAAGAAGACGGCAAAAACTGAATTTTTTTTGGCTTGATCAGAACATCCAGTTTTTGGCCAAAATTTTGATGTGCTAGAGTGGAGAGCCTATGAATTAAATAAACAACCCAACTCACATCATCACTTTGATGATGGTATGCTTTCCATTTTTTCTATTTTCTTTTTCAATTAATTTAGTGTATTTTTTGCACTATAATTTCCCTTTTTTGTTATTTATAACTTAAATTTATGGGTATATTGATAATATTAAAAAGCGTGACAAGACTTTCTTTAAATAAAAATAATTGATATATTCAAAACATATAATATATTTTTCATAAAATATACAATTTAAAAGTATAAATATTTTATTTCAATTGCGGTAGGAAAATAAAAAAATAAAAAATAGAAATATATGAGTAATTAGGTTTGTTAATTAAGATGTCACCAATTCAAAGGGTTATATAGAGGGTGTTCATTGGAGTTGAGACTTTTTTAAAGGGCCTCTAAAAAGGTTTAGGGGGTTATATAAATGGTGTTTTAGGGTGTAACCATTGTGGATGCTCTAACATTTTGTTATCACATAAGTGCTCGTAGTCAGCCACATAAAGGTTTAAGAGAGAATACCGAATCAATGTCACTGTGTTGCTCCCGCAATCACAAATATTAATCTTATCGTGCTGATCTCGTGATCGGGTATCAAAGTATCGAGCTCTCGGTCCGAGCTCTACTGGAAAATAGCACTAGCCAATGCGCTTTTTGGTTACGACAAATGGGGCTACTTCCCCATTGTAGCTAGATGGAGGGTGTGTGAATGAATCCGTGCGGCGATACATTGCAACCACGAATCCCATAATTCGTGAAGACAATGCATCGTCCCACCATCAACGTAAAAACTCAAGTAATGCCAGCTGGACTTATATGCAATGCACAAGTAGATGTTTACTTGTCAATTTTCAAGTAGATATAATGATCTACTAAATTCATACGATTATGCACATTGTTACAATAATCACAAAACCACAATAGGAACTCATTTGAGTCTTAAATTCCCAAGTGTCAAGTTGTCCACTCTATCCAAGTCAAGGTCCAAAAGCTAGTAATCTAGTCAATGGATTCTAAGAGTCGTAGGGTCTCGTTCTACGTTTTCATTTAAGGCATTGCTAGGTTCTCCTTCCATTTAGGAACCCTAGTTCACAAGTCACTAAGTCAAGTACGAGTTGGTAGCCTAAGTTGATTTCAAGTTCGCAGTTCCACTTGTTAATGGAATACAATTTAAATACAAGTCAGAAAATCAACACCAATAAAAGCACCAAGTAATCAAGGGTAATACCACTAATACATGCTTCAAGAGTCATATTCTTAAACGCATACAAGATACAAATCTCAACAAATGTAGGAATTATGCGTTTAGTCATAATCTAAATCAATCATAGAATTTCATATTCTAGTATACAACCAAACTAAGTTATTTACTTAACCATTAACCCATCATATATTGACCAAGACTACTTTGTTAGTCTAGGTAGTTAATCAACAATGTTATATTCACTACAATATTTCTAGAATGATAAATCATTCTATAGTCTCAACTCATTAAAGTTCATGTTAATTCATAAACTCATCCCATCATATTCACATGAATAGGATCGTACATTAGATACAATCCACTATGCTCTAAGAGCATCCGAAGAGTCTCTACGTCGAAATTAAGGATACGCTCTACAATATCTCTGAATGGTAATCCATTCTTCAAACCAAATCAATCATTCTCTACTCGATGTGTCATGCACCGAAAGATACCCATTCTAACAGTTGGAATTCCAACTTAGTAATAACTCATTCTGCGCAGCCATTTTGTAAAATTGACCAATAACTCATCATAACTCTAAATTTCCTGAATCTTACATATTCTGAAACTAGGCTCTTCAAACTATAACTTAGCCTTTTAAATCACTTCATTCGAATTTATATTCATCCAAATATAGTCACTTCAATTTCATGATAACAATCAGATTTGCTGCTATTACACATTCTGCCCAGTCAACTTGTAAATTCAACCATTAATTACTCACTACTCCAAATTTCATAAATTTTATATATTCAGAAACTAGACTCTTGAAACTATAATTTGGAACTTTAAAGTACTCCATTTGGACTTGTATTCTTTAGAATACGGTCACCTCAATCCCATGAAAAAATCTGTTTTCACTGTGACAGTCTCACTGTCGCAGCCATGATCCGTGACTGATGAAAAATACTTCCTTAACTCAAAAATTAATGAAACTTTACAGAGAGTTACCTAACATGTATAGGTATAACATATCCAGAAATCGGAAAATTATCACGGACGGAATTGCTACAGTATTTTTCGGAAAAATGCCCAAAACAGGGACTGCTCAAAATCTGCTTTCTTTTTTCTTTGCTTCCCAAATTCTCAAACAACTTAATTGTTAACTAACAATATTCTCATGCTAGTATCACCCAAGGACTTCAATTGGAGTCATAAACCCAATCAATACACAAATTCACCAATTCGGTGTCACCCGATCAAATCTCGAAATCTCCCAATTGAGACCCGACGAACCCAAAAAGTCGTAGGAATTTATCGTAGGGCTCAAAACAACAATTTAAAATTTTAATTAACTCCATTGAGTCAAAATACAATTTTCCAAATTCTAGGGCAATGTATAATTTCGGGATTTATTTCCTTTTGAATCTTCTAAACCCAATAACAAGTAATTTTTATTCCTAATTACTTCAATAAACACAATAAACCCAACAAATCCAACCTCATGTTCAACAGCCCCAAACCCCATATATTTACAAATTAAAACTCATCATCAAGACATGTAATAACTCAACAATTCATGAGGAACAAGTCTCTAACACCCTAGCATCAATTTGAGCTAGAAAGAGAAAGAAACCGAAAAACAAACCAAGGGGAAATGATCTCCTCGATGAGAGCTTTCCAAAGGTGGTCTCCGATCGCGATTCCGTTGGGTGAATCGACGGGAAACAAAAACACCCACAACACACCTACTGGCGGTGTTTCTCCATCATTTGGCTGAAAATGGAGGATGAGAGAGATGAAGAATGAGTGGAGAAGATGAAGTCTTTCACCTATATTAGGGGTGGAAGGACTCTTACACCCTTGCTAGGCCAAAGGGGAGGGGTTTAATTGAGGGTAGAATAGGATTTTCATGCCCAAAATCAGAAAATAGGAGGCTGTCTCGGTTGCTACAATAACCAGCATGTTACAGTGATTTTCAAACGGCTCCAGTTTGAACACCGTTCGACGAAACGACGTGATTTCTTCTCCTGACACTCTGTAAATATCTAAAGTAAAAGCCTTTAAAATCTCAAACCAAACAAAAATCTTTCGAGGGTTCCTTGATCAAAACAACTCAGTTGCGTACCGAAATCGGTCTGTACTACCCAGTTGACTTAATTATTAATCAACTCCAAATTAACTCCGTAAAGTGAAATACAATACCACAAAAATATTTCTAACACGTAGGGACTAATATATTATTTCCTCAATTAATATTTTAACTGTCATACGAATTAACCATGTAGGGTCAATTAAAATAATAAAACACTTTGGGGTCGCAACCGCTAATTATTTATTTGCCCCTAGACGTCAAATAATAATTTCTTATTATTATATCTAAATTTAAATAAGGGTATAATCATCCCATAAATAAATTACAAACCTCAAAGGAGTCAGTTACACTACTCCATAATTTTGGGTACAAAGTAAGCCTCCAACACGTACAACACCCCTGTGGAGTCGAAATTAAAAACGGATAAATATTCTATAACAAATCGGGTTTGGAAGTCAAAACTTCGAACTCACAAATGGTGGATTATGGCTGAATATCAAGTAAGGGAGGTAAATGGGCTCAAAGCCTAATGGGCCAAAAGTGACCAAAGCCCAAATGCTATCCAATAATTTCAGTCAACTTCAAAGACGAGCCTAGGGTGATATATAAGGCCGAAAATTACAAATAAGGTATGGTTAGAAAGATTTCGAAGTCTAGCTTCTAACGCACCAAACGGATCTCAATTCTTAGTCGTCTACACAAAACGGTGGTTGTTAAACTACAGGTTGTATCTGGCATGCGTGAATACGCGGCCCAAACTGAAAACCGATCTCAAGCGTGGCAATGCTACACAAAATTCAACCTAAAATCATTCCAAGTTAATCCTAAGGAATCGGGGTCTTACAACCTACCATTACTTTTTTTGTTCTAAAATGACTATTTTTTATCTACCATGACTTGTTTTGCTCCACCATGACTTTTTTTGATCTACCATAACTTTTTCTGATCTATCATTGCTTATTATGATCTACCATGACTTTTTTTGATCTACCATTAGTTTTTTTTCCTCAACCATGACGTATTTTACTCTACCATGATTTTTTTGATCTACCATGACCTTTTTCTTTATCTACCATGACTTATTTTGATCTACCATGACTTTTTTTTTGATCTACCATGGCTTATTTTGATTTACCATGACTTTTTTTGATCTACCATGACTTTTTTTGCTCTACCATGACTTTTTTTGATCTACCATGGCTTATTTTGATATACCATGACTTTTTTTATATACCATGGATTATTTTGATCTACCATGACTTTTTTTAAACTACCAAAACTTTTTTTGATCTACCATGACTTATTTTGATCTACCATGACTTTATTTGCTTTACCATGACTTTTTTTTGCTCTACCATCACTTTTTTTGGTCTAACATGGCCTATTTTGATCTACCATGACTTTTTTTGGTCTACCATGACTTTTTTTGATCTACCATGACTTTTTTTGCTCTGCCATGACTTTTTTGCTCTACCCTGACATTTTTTGATCTACCGTGACTTTTTTTTTGATCTATCATGGTTTATTACTTTATTTTGATCTAACATGACTTATTTTGGTCTACCATGACTTTTTTTTGCTCTATCATGACTTTTTTTTATCTACCATGATTTTTTTTGATCTACCATGGCTTATTTTGCTCTACCATGACTTTTTTTGATCTACCATAGCTTATTTTGATCTACCATGGCTTATTTTTTGATCTACCATGGCTTATTTTGATCTACCATGGCTTATTTTGCTCTATCATGACTTTTTTTTTTGTCTACCATGACTTTTTTTATCTACCATGTCTTATTTTGCTCTACCACGATTTTTTTTTGATCTACCACGATTTTTTTTGATCTACCATGACTTTTTTTGGTCTACCATGACTTGTTTTTGATCTACCATGACTTTTTTCGGTCTATCATGACTTTTTTTTGACCTACCATGACTTTTTTTGATCTACCATGGCTTATTTTGATCTACTATAATTTTTTTTTGATCTCATTGACTTTTTTTGATCTACCATGACTTTTTTGCTCTAACATGACTTTTTTTAATCTACAATGACTTATTTTGCTCTACCATGAGTTTTTTTGATCTATCATAACTTTTTTTGATCTACCATGGCATATTTTGTTCTACCATGACTTTTTTTGATCTCCCATGACTTTTTTTGATCTACCATGACTTATTTTGCTCTACCATAACTTTTTTTGATCTACCATGACTTATTTTGCTCTACCATGACTTTTTTTGATCTACCATGACTTATTTTGCTCTACTATGACTTTTTTTATCTACCATAACTTTTTTTGATCTACCATGACTTATTTTGCTCTACCATGACATTTATTGACCTACAATGACTTTTTTTTATCTACAATGACTTATTTTGCTCTACCATGACTCTTTTTTATATACTCTAACTTATTTTGATCTACCATGACTTTTTTTTATCTACTATGTCTTTTTTTGATTTACCATGACTTATTTTGCTATACCATGACTTTTTTGATCTACCATGACTTTTTTTGCTCTACTATGACTTATTTTGCTCTACCATGACTTTTTTTTGTCTACCATGATTTTTTTTGTCTATCATGGCTTATTTTGTTCTACCATAACTTTTTTGATCTACCTTAACTTTTTTTGACCAACCATGACTTATTTTGCTCTACCATAACTTTTGTTCATCTACCATGACTTATTTTGCTCTACCATGACTTTTTTTAATCTAGCATGACTTTCTTTGTTCTACCATTACTTTTTTTAATCTACCATGACTTATTTTGCTCTACCATAACTTTTTTTGATCTACAATGACTTTTTTTTATCTTTTTTTGATCTATCATGACTTATTTTAATCTATCATGACTTATTTTGCTCTAACATAACTTTTTTCGATCTATCATGTCTTTTTTGATCTTACATGGCTTATTTTTGCTCTACCATGACTTTTTTAGATATACCATTGCTTATTTGGTTCTACCATGACTTTTTGTGATCTACCATGACTTTTTTGATCTACCATGAATTTTTTTGAACTATCATGACTTTTTTTTTATCTACTATGACTTATTTTGCTCTACCATGACTTTTTTTTGATCTATCATGACTCTTTTTTATCTATCATGACTTTTTTGATCTACCATGACTCATTTTGCTCTACCATGACTTTTTTTGACCTACCATGACTTTTTTTGATCTAGCATGGCTTATTTTGATATACTATGACTTTTTTTTGATCTACCATTACTTTTTTTGCTCTACCATGACTTTTTTTTATCTACCATGACGTCATTTTTTTATCTACCATGGCTTGTTTTGCTCTACTATGACTTTTTTTATCTACCATAACTTTTTTTGATCTACCATGACTTATTTTGATCTACCATGAAATTTTTTGATATACCATGGTTTATTTTCATCTATCATGACTTTTTTTTATCTACTATTACTTTTTTGCTCTATCATGACTTTTTTTTGATCTATCATGACTTTTTTTATGAATTAAATAATTTTTTGGTCCCTGAACTATACCAAAACTATGTGTTTGGTCCCTATAATTTTTTTATAATGTGTTTGGTCTTTAAAGTATGTTTTTAGTAAGAGATTAACCCCTGACAGGGTTACCGTTAGTTTTGCCATTATGTTTTTTTTAAACCTAAATTTACCCTTAGTAATGTTAGTGGTTCAAAATTTTAAAAAAATGAAAAAAAGAAAAAGGGAATCGGGCAAAGAGAAGACCCAAGTTGCCATCCTCCTTTAATCTCGGCATCCATCTTACCCTCTCTTCTTCTTCGGAAAATCTCGCCCTTCTTTCTCAAGCCCCAGCCCCCTCCATCTCCGGCTAAAGCTACCATCCTGCCTCAAATGAGTTTCTAGAACTTCTTCATCCATCTCCGGTGCTATACAGTAGCTACCATTTCCTTCCCCCAAATTCTCCACAACCGCCTCCCCTCCAAGCGCCGACAACTTCCACGCCCACCATATCCGCCGGCTGCCTGAAATTTCGGCGCTCCAACTGGTAACCGCTATTTATCTCCCATTAAACCCCAGTTTTGGTCGTCTTCATCCATCCCCGTCATCGCTTCCATGACAGGCCGCGCTCACCTCCAAATTCGACAAAGTTTCATTGTCTCCCAATTTCTCCGGTCGTTTTCTTTCATTTTCACTCGGTTTTTCCATCCCAGACGCGGATAAAAAGGAGCAGAGCTGAATCTCTGGTGTAGAACTTTAGGTAGAGGAAAGCTCTTGCAAAGAAGCTTTGGCATTTTTGGATAGGTGTCCGGTGGGAAGAGTAGGCGAGTTGAATTGTCCGACTCCTGTGAGAGGTGAGCTACAACGTTGGGTTGACTTGAGATGGAAGACGGCAGGTGGTGTTAGGGTAGTGGAGATGCTCAATAATTATTTTCTTTTTGAATTCCCTTCAAAGGAGGAAGCTAGCAGGATCAAGATGAAGAAGAACTGAGTTGTTGATCAAAATCCCCAATTTTTGGAGTACGTGGAATAGTTGCTACAAAGAAGACCTAAAACCAAAGGAGGTGTGGGTTAGGGCTTTAGGTTTGTCGTTACAGCTGTTGGGTAGCCAAGTGTTTCCGAATATTGGAGATACATGTGGGTTCCTGTGCGTTGACGAAGCTACGACGGGAAGGAGGGATTTGCGATGGGCTAGAATTCTTGTTCGATTCAACAAAAGTATATCAGGTTCT
Source organism: Codonopsis lanceolata (assembly GCA_013146195.2). Classification (NCBI taxonomy): domain Eukaryota; kingdom Viridiplantae; phylum Streptophyta; class Magnoliopsida; order Asterales; family Campanulaceae; genus Codonopsis; species Codonopsis lanceolata. Next base: position 52,281,993 of record CM028380.1, read on the forward strand.
TTGAGTATTGGGGTAGGGGGAAGGTTGTATGTAATACCTTATGGCCGGAGATCTCTTCTTTCTTTAAACCCTGTGTCAAAGTCAGTACATGCAAAAATGGAGGAGAGTGGTTTGCGAAGTCGATGGAGATGGAGATTGAGATGGAGATGGCCGGAGCAGGGGGTGATAATTGGCTTCCACTCCATTAATAAAAGCCGTCAAGCCTCCCATTCCCGATCCAACCAAGACTCCAATTCTCGTCTTGTCCATCTGTTATTTACAATTACAATGAAATGAGTTTCTTTCAAGAGTTCTGAACACGATTGGAACAAGTAAATTGTTTGACACTTGTAGGGGACTCACGGTTTCGAGGACTTCTTGACCGAGGTTGGCATCTTCGAGGGCTTTCTTGCCCGCAACCAAACAGTATCTCCAGCAGTCATCGAGACGATGGTCGTTCTTCCCATCAATGTAGCCTACGGAGGAGAAATCGCGAATCTGACCCGCAAAACGAACATAAAAAGTGTAAGCATCGAACCTATCGATTAGGGTAATTTATCTTTCTTTATTTTTTTAATTTTGAACCACTAACATTACTAAGGGTAAATTTGGGTTTTCAAAAAAAACATAACGGTAAAATTGACGGTAACCCCATCAAGGGACAATCTCTTACTAAAAACCTATTTTAAGGACCAAACACATTACAAAAAAAGTATAGGGACCAAACGCATAGTATTGATTCAGGGACCAAATAATTATTTAATCATTTTTTTTATCTACCATTAGTTTTTTTGCTCTACCATGATGTATTTTGCTCCACCATGAATTTTTTTTATCTACCATGACCTTTTTTTATCTACCATGGCTTATTTTGATCTACCATGACTTTTTTCGATCGACCATAGCTTATTTTGATCTACCATGACTATTTTTGCTCTACCATGACTTTTTTTGATCTAGCATGGCTTATTTTGATCTACCATGACTTTTTTTATATATCTACCATGGATTATTTTGATCCACCATGACTTTTTTTGATCTACCATAACTTATTTTGATCTACAAACGCTTATTTTGATCTACCATGACTTTTTTTGATCTACCATTACTTTTTTGATCTACTATCTACCATGATTTTTTTATCTGCCATTACTTTTTTTTTCCTTTGCCATGACTTTTTTCATCTACCATGACTTTTTTTGATCCACCATGACTTATTTTAATATACCATGACTTTTTTCGATCTACCATGACTTATTTTGATCTACCATGACTTTTTTTATCTACCATGATTTTTTTTGCTCTATCATTACTTTTTTTGATCTACCATGATTTTTTTGATCTACCATGCATGGCTTATTTTGCTCTACCATGGTTTTTTTTTATCTACCATGACTTTTTTAGGTCTACCATGACTTTTTTTGATCTATCATGGCTTATTTTGCTCTACCATGACTTTTTTTGATCTACCATTACTTTTTTTGGTCTATCATGACTTATTTTTGCTCTACCATGATTTTTTTTTTATCTTCCATGACTTTTTTTGATTTATCATGGCTTATTTTGATCTACCATGACTTTTTTTGATCTACCATAGCTTATTTTGTTCTACCATGGCTTATTTTGTTCTACCATGACTTTTTTTTATCTACCATGACTTTTTTTGTTCTACCATAACTTATTTTGCTCTACTATGACTTTTTTTGATCTACCATGACTTTTTTTATCTATCATGTTTTATTTTGATCTACCATGACTTTTTTTGCTCTCATTGACTTTTTTTTGATCCACCATGACTTATTTTGCTCTACCATGACTTATTTTGATCTACCATGACTTATTTTGCTCTACCATGACTTTTTTTGATCTATCATGATTTTTTTTGCTCTACCATAACTTTTTTTTAATCTACTATGACTTATTTTGCTATACCATGACCTTTTTTGATCTACCATGACTTATTTTGCTCTACCATAACTTTTTTTTTTATCTACCATGACTTATTTTGCTCTACCATGACTTTTTTTTATCTACCAAGACTTTTTTTGCTCTATCTTGACTTTTTTAATCTATAATGACTTTTTTTGATCTATCATGACTTATTTTGATCTACCATGACTTAAGTATCAATATCATGAGTATAAATAGTTAATACAGTGACAATAAATTAAGTATCAATATCATGAGTACAAATGGTTAATACAGTGAAAATAGATTAAGTATCAATATCATGAGTACAAATAATTAATACAGTGACAATAGATTAAGTATCAATATCATCAGTACAAACATCAACGTTGCCTCCGACGAGATGACCTTGCCTGGCCAGTGGATTGAGCCATAATATTGGGGGTTCTTCGTAAGGTACACCATATAGTGTACAATTCACTTTAACAAGTAAATTCCCCAAAGACTCATATGGAATGCTCCTGTCTCCTTGCCTCCATTGATCTGAGAATGACATTGTAATACGACGTGCTTCTTTGACCATGTACTCATACATATCCACGGTAGGAGGGACCGTCGTGGTATAATGTGTCTTGATCTGTTAGTAGGGTTTTGGACAAATGGATGAAAATGTTTCCTGAACCATGTCAGATAACCAAGTTCATACTGACCAGGTCGTCGGCACCTGGGACCAAGATCGTCATCTGATAAAATATACGTGTTAAGCATGTTCCACAATCTTGCAAGCGTCAACCACATAACTCGGTCCTTTGCAACTCCTCTATTGGGAGTGTCGTGAGCAATTGGCGTTGTTGGAATTGTTTGTATAAACCCAAATTTCCTCAAAAATCTCTCTGGATGGTATGGCTCAACTATGGTGTCCATACATAATACATATACATCCGCGATAGAAGGCAACTTGGTCAAATGGAAAGCTTTCCCTAACACTCGCATCGTACGCAAGCCACTCAACCTACAACAGTATAACAAGTTGCAATTTATTTCGAACCTATTAGAACAAACAACATAAAAAAGTAGCTTGGTCAATACTCACGTCACCGAATCTCAAAGAGTCAATTTATTCACGAATAGCCACATATTAACATATGTTCTTTAATGAACAGAATTTGATCAATCAATTAGATCATGAATTGCTTTTGATGTGTGTTTAGGCTATGTTTGTATGCTCAACTTCAAAACTTGGAAATGGAATTAGAATTCAATAAACAATATGAACTTCGTGAACCTCGAATTGTTCTTAGATTTCTAATTCTAAAGCTTGAATTGAATGGTCAAACATAGCTTTAATATGAACAATTGAGATCTTGTTCCTGAAATCAGATGTAAAAGATATAAAGGAAGTCAAATTGAATTGAAACTGTAAAATTCCCATATCTCCAATGTGTTATTTAATTTCAAGCATTAGCAATGTAATAAGAATAAAATGTCATAGATAGAAATACCAAGACAGAAAATTAATACACATAATTAGAGATAGGAATAGGAAGAGAATATGGATTTGATTTTTAGATTATAGTGTAACTTGAATAACTGCTTTTCCGACATTTGAGCTGGAAAACAAGGAAGCCAAGCTCTCCAAGAAACTCTCGATACCATGATAGATTGTGTACCTGGATTTAATATTGCCTTGTTTTATGTTGCTTTTCATCTACTTTGAGAATTCAGGCACTCGGTTCAAATACGAACCACACAGAAACCCTTGCATGTTGGAAACTTGTTTCAACTAATTGAATAAGCAAAGTCATGTAAGGAAGGAAGTGGGAATCCCACATTGGGAAAAAAGATGAAAACAACTCTACTTTATAAAGTAGATCTTTTAGGCATTATATTCGGCCCTTGGGCCACTACACTTTTATGTAGGAGGGAAGACCTAGCTAAGTGCAGGTCCAAACATACGCGCCTTCGCCGCTCGCCCGTCCCGGCTGGCTAGCTTGCTTGCCTGACTTAACCTTATCTTTTTGCTACCAGTTCAGTTCAAGTGGAGTGTGACCTTTATGAACCTGTGTGAACCTTTTATATCCCTTTAAAACATAACAGCTTACTGACGGTTCTGTCAGAAACGGTGTGTCCGTTTCAGACACTCGCAACCGCTACGGTTGTGTCCGTTTCAGACACACGCTAAACTGCTCCCAACTTCCATCCCCAACTTCCATATATATACTGCATGAAAACACGTTTTTGACTCACTGAAAACTCTCTTCTCGCACACCACATTCGCCTCTTACGAGATACAATGCGTGTTCGATTCGGTGAATCGAAGCTTGGAAGGATTGGCCTCTTCAATCACGTAAGATTCCTAAACCCTAGGAGACTCATTGGCAGCACCCGTCCATTCCATACACGGTTCCAGTTTTTTGTCTTAAGGGCAGAGATTGACTATCTCGAGGATCATCTGATATTCTGTACACACACACACACTGCAGAAACAGAAACTAGATCAGGCCACATACTAACAATCTTAAGACAAAAATATTTTTGGCTTGATAGTTTTCTTTTCCTGCAGACAGTACAGGTCTTCTTCTTCATCTTATATCTGATTCTATCTTTTGTACTGATCTGTCTTTGTTACAGATTCAGACCATCTGTCTGTTTCAGTATTTAATCTATTTAACAGACCATATTACTTAAATTAAAAACACTGATCGTTGATCATGTTATAATGCACATTGACTCAACGTAATATAAACACATAGTCAGGATATAAATCAATATCTCAATCTAATCTGTATTTGAGCTGAATCTGCAAGGGTGCTTTTGACTTGTCTTGCTATAAACATTGTAGTTGTGCTTCTGAAGTAATACACATATATAACTGCGTCAGAAATCCAAAAGAACATTGTAGATATGTTGTCGTCACGATACACATAATATAATGTCTGAATCTGATAGTATCCAGAGCTGAAAACCAAAGCCATGTTTGAACCCAATAGTATCTAGAAAACACCGACCTTACGACTTAACCAGGAGTCTTACTACCCCGAATTTTACCCAAGAGTCGTAGTTGCGTTGATGTTGCAGTACACATACTGAAATCATGTCTGAACCCAATAGTATCCAGAACCAATGACCTTGGGACTTAACTAGAAGTCTCATTACCCCCCAAGTTTTACCCAAGAGTCTTGCCTTCTGTTTGTCATGCGAATTGCTCTGACAAGGCTACATCCTTGTCACGGCCAATAACAAGGGAGAGATCGACCCATGCAATGACCTGTAGCGATCACGAGATTTAACTATCATAAAGACTATTGTCGTCCCATTGGCGAGTGTCGACACAACCACATATGTCAGCTGGACTCAATGCAATGCACAAGTAGATGTTCACTTGCTAATAAATACAACCGTCGAGTCCCAAAAGAAGGGAGCTCAACACACGTAACAAGCATGCTTATTTGTATGAAAATAAACACTTAAACATTTATTTGGTTACACACAAATACCAAGGTATGTAATATTTTACATATAATAAACTACACAAAAGTATTCCCCATTATCGTAGGAACAGAGCACGTCACTCGTTATATTTTATTGTCCCTAAATCGACTCTTTTGAGTCATTCGTTTAATATTTATAAATTTCAGGTATCACCGCGATTTGCATGATTCATCCCAACACAATCTCACCGATGTATTACTCGGCATAATAATGGTTTGAAACCATTTAATACATTAACCAGTTAAAATTAATAATAATTCATAACTAAATTATTTATACTCCATATTCAAAACAAATCACATGGGAGTAGCCCACAATTCATGTATGCAATTATTACATACAAAGGGAAGGGGATAGTAACTTACCTCTTCCGAAAAATATCGATAAAAACATAAAATATTCGGGTGTAAATGTAGCCCTCAACACATACAACATCCCTGCGGAGTTGGAATTAAAAACGGATAATTTTCCCTTAAAAATCAAGCGAAAATGATTAAAACCCTCGAAACTCTCTTACATGGCGGACGGAAGAAGGAGTGAAGAAAAGAAAGTAAAAGAAATGTGATTGAGACTCATTGCTAATACTCCCTCCGTCCCTAAATAATCGTCTGGGTTGACCCGGTGCACAGTTTAAGAAAAAGTAATTGACTTGATTATTTATATTGATTTAATGTGTAGTTTCCTTTAATGTCCATGTTATGTGGCCCATAATTAAAGTAGAGTGAAAAAGTAAGGGTAAAGTGGTAAAAGTGATATTCTAAAAAGGTAAGTTTCAAATTGGACAATTATTTTGGAACGGACGAAAAAAGAAAGGAAGACGATAATTTAGGAACGGAGGGAGTAATAAATTGATGTTGTCCCCACCAACCGCAAAGCAAAACAAAAGGAAAGAAAACAAACTAATTGTTGAATGTGAGACCAAGTCTCAACCGAAATTCAGGGCCGGCCCTGGGCTTAGGAAAGAGGGGCAACCGCCCTGGGCCTTCACTATTTAGGGGCCCAAATTTTAACACATATCCATAGTATATATATATATATATATATATATATATATATATATATATATATATATAGTTATAGTTACTTTATAAAAAATCCCTTGCATTGAGAATGGAGCAGACGAGCAGTGAAGGCAAGGTGTGATTCGTGAAGAGGCCCACGAGACCCACTCGGCAATTCCAAATACCCAATCTAAGAGACATCCGATCGCCATCAAAACGACGCATGCACGCACACTCTTTCTCGCCTCTATTTCCCTAATTCTCCCTCTAGTCAACGGAACGGACAACGGCGGTTACGGCTCAAGCCGCTCAATTCAACCATCAAAACGCCTCCAGTGACTCTAGTCGGCCAGTCCCTTACGGCCTTACCCGTTCGGCATTCAGTTCAGTCGTTCATGTAAGTAATTTGTACTCCCTCCGTCCCTAAATAATCGTCTGGGTTGACCTGACGCACAGTTTAAGAAAAAGTAATTGACTTGATTATTTATATTGGTTTAATGTGTAGTTTCCTTTAATGTCCATGTATATGTGGCCCATAATTAAAGTAGAGTGAAAAAGTAAGGGTAAAGTGGTAAAAGTGATGTTCTTAAAAGGTAAGTTTCAAAGTGGACAATTATTTTGGGACGGACGAAAAAGGAAAGGAGGACGATAATTTAGGGATGGAGGGAGTAATTTGTAAATTTGTAATTTGTTTGTTTCGATTTCGATTCGTAATTTGTTTGATTCCTTCGAATCGATTAAAGTAATAGTTTTCTTATTTCCAATTCCAGTATTAATCTATTCAAATTTTAAGTTTTAACCATTCAATTTGGAGGATAAATCGAGATTTTATATGAATATTATCGATTTATTGGTTTGAATGGTTGAATGTTTGAATGTTTGAATGTTTGAATCTTTGAAATTCGATGTATTTTTGAGATTTGTAACAAAAACACATTAATCTTTGTTAAATGCAATTAAACGTGTCTTTTGAAGTATGAAATTTATATTATAGGCATTCATATTTTGGTATTATCAATTTTTTGAGCCCTTATTTGTTCATTCGCCCCGGGCCTCTAAAATGTCAGGAACGACCCCGCCGAAATTCCAAGTGATCATTCACTTGGTCCAATATAAAATATCAAATAAATGGTTAATCACTTTGAGTTATAAATCTAATTGGTTGGTCAACGGTCAATATTGTCAAAATTAATTAATCTTCAATTTAATCCAAGTAAATACTAATTAATTATTATTAATTAGTCAATGTTAAAATAAAAATATATTTTAACAATATAAAAAGAAACATGTAACGTACGATACACTTCGGTCAATCTAGCTGAAAATATATATGTTCTAGCTTTAACATATCATTTATTTATAAATGTTATAAATCATAACTAACATAGCCAAAGTCCAATATTAATTTAAAACACAACACACATCAAGCCCAACATATCTTGAGCTAAAATGGACTTTCATAAGACAATTACCCAAGTCCACAACCTAAAACATACAAATAATTCAAAACACATAAATAACACAATCGGATTCCAAACGTGCTATTGCACAAGTCCAACTCACGATATAATCAAGTTCTCACTAGAACTCAAAACACATGTCAAAATACTATTTGACGAACATGCTAACACTGCAAGTTTAACATTAATCAACTTGTGTTTAACAAATAAATATCATAATAAATGCAAGGAAATTACCGGTCGCTACAATACTGAAGCATTCATACTCTCTCAAGTAGAATTCTCATTTGAAGTGCCTCATCTAAAACATTAGCTAGATAACCCTTGATTTCTATTCATTTCTAGTTCTTTGTTTTTAGCAATCATTATTTAGATATTCCTTTCTTCTTTCATATTCATTAAGGAATCATTTGATTGTTCCACAAGTGTGATTGACTTTCAATCATACTTCCTAAATATCAGTTTTTGTTATATATTGATTCATTGGTAATCACATAGATTATTAATAATATTAGTGTACTTCAAAAATCCAAATTTGACCAACTTGGTAGTGGACGTAGCAGTTTATATTGTAAACCACTTCAACTACCTTGTCTTTTACTCATCAGCTCTTACAAACTATTCTACCACTTAAGCAACCTTAATCTACTTAAATGTTAGCCAGTCCATTTCATAAATTATTTACTTACTTGTTTTATAAATTGTTTTTCAATTCTTTCTTATAACTTATGATCTTTTCAAAACATCAAGATGTGTTAGCAGAGTCTACTGACCAAGTTTCTCCTTCTAGCTGATTACGTCAGTTACTTAAAACTATCATCCAACTGACACTATATCAACTTCCTGACAAAAGTTGTATATTCCGCTGAAACTTTTGAAGTTTTTCAAAATGATGCTCAAAGTTTTAAAAGGTTATTCACCCCCCCATCTAGCCTTATTTGTTGCCAATTGGACTTATAGAGATGCCTCTACACAAGCCAATCATGTGTCAACACAAGGATACCAAGAATATTTGTAGCGAAATAACAAACTACGTGATAGCAATCGACTCATGAACTTCGAGGCAACTTAGTTAAGTATATATAGGTTCGTTATGGTGACAACTAATAATGGCTAAATTTCTTGTCTTATGGTTACATTTTGTTATTTGGTATTTTAAGAAGTGTTAATTTGTTTGTCAAAAGTACTATTTGTTAGTTATGAAGTCTTTGTTTAATAAGTCAAATTGTTTGATGTTTGTTACATAATAGATGGTCGAAACTAATAGCACAAATTATCGCTATGAAAATAAGGTCAACAAGAGATAATATTTTACGGTACATGTTAATGATCTCAATTAAGTAATACTATTATACGATCATCAAAACAAATACTACAAATTGGGAAATATTTCTAATCACCAAAATATTCCCATTAAAAAAAATAGCATCACCCTACGCAATAATTGTTGTACTCTCTTCGTTTCTAAATTATTGCCATGTTTGATTTTATTGATTTAAATTGATTGTTTTCTCAAATAAAAATTAAACGTACATTTTTTATTCTTTTTTTTATTTTTTTGGTAAGAAGTCATTTTGACTTTTAAAAAAAGGAGTACTATAAATATAGATAGTTTTTTTTAATAAGTCTCCTACAAGACCGTCTTACGGATCTTTATTCGTAATACGGAGCCCCACTCTCTCACAACTCAACCCACCAATACACAACGGGTTGGATATATATGATCCGTCTTACAAAAAATATTCGTAAGATCATCTTCTTAGACAAGTTTTTGCCTTTTTTTTAGTAAATAAATATAGGTAGTTAAAAGCATCCACAATGGTTGCACATTTAAACACTCTTTATACAACTCCTAAATCTTTTTAGAGACTCTTTAAAAAAAAAAAATCAACTCCAATAAGCACCACCCTCTATAACCTTTTAAATTATTGACATTATTTAACTGACAACATAACTATCAATATATTTCTCTTTTTTGTATTTCTATTTTCCTACTGCAGTCAGAATAATATATATATATACTTTAAATTTATATTTTTTTAAAAAAAATTACTCCCTCCGTTCTTAAATAATTGTCCTTTTTCAAAACTTTCTTTTTTAGGAAAACATTTTAAGCAATTTACCGTTACTTTTTCTACATACTTTAATCATGACCACATACTCAAGGAAATTAAAGGAAACCACATATTTTACCAATATGCATAATCCAGTCAATTCATTTTCTTAAACGGTGTGCCGAGACAACCTAGACAATATTTTGAAATCAAAGAGAGTATATGTTTACTTTTATTTCAATGAATTCGTGTCACGCTTTTTAATACTATCTATATACTCGTAATTTTAAATTATAAATAATAGGAAAGGTGAATAATAAGTGCAAGAAAAACACACCCGCACACCCTAATTTAATAGAAATTGAAAATGAAAAAAGATTATGAAAGCAAATCAATAAAAGATAATGTCAAATTATCATGTACATAAATATCCACTAATAGGTAGAATCCAATTTAGGGGGTGATAAAGGGAACCCACGCTGTAAGCAAATCATTTAATGCAGATTAATCCTTTCGCTGTCAGCATTCGTTTAATGATAATCCAATCAAATCTAAAAAAATAAGTACTCATCTCCTTGTTTCTTTCGACCAACTCCTCCACTAGCTTTCAACAAAACCAAATCGCTTTCTCCTCCGTAACAACCCTATCGAAAATTTGTAGGTCTGCAGACTCTGCACCAAACGATCAACACAAGGTTCTCTCTCTCTCTCTCTCTCTCCCCCTTGTATATATTATATACATATTATATAATTGTATAATTATTCAAAGCGAATATATATTAATTTCTACCCTCGGGCTAGGGTTTTGGGATTTTGGAGATCTAGAAGGGTTTTATTCAAAAATCTTACTCTTCGGTCAGTTCTGTTTTATCTAATTCGATTGCAATCTTTTTTGTGTGCATTACTCTCAATTATATGTTTTTGACACTTTATTAATTGGATGACATGGAGAGGCCATTAAAAAGAAGAAAACAAGTCTCAATCCAATGTCTAATTTGAGTAGAACCAACACCAGATTGATAACAAGTTTTACTATCCATCTCAAAAAAAAAAAAATTGTTATTTACATAATTAGGTGGTAGTGGGTGGTGAAGGCCTAAGTAAATCGCCCCTTAGAAATTGTAATTTAAAGAAATAGTTTTACCTACCAAAAATTAATTATATCTACTCGATTCATTGAAATTATGTTTGTCCATAAATTAATTATGTATCGAAACCCTCACAATTGGAATTCAAAAAAGTACATTTATATAGTTTCAAGTATATAAATTGAACCTTTTTTTTTTTTTTTTGTGAAGAGATGGATCGAAGGTTAATTATGAACTATGAGGGGTACTTGTGATTTAGAACAATATTGAGAATATAATGCCTAATAATTTTTTTTAATTTCTTCTCAATTTTCATTTTATTTAGAATCCAACGCTTAGAAACTATAATTTGATGAATGTTTACAAGCTTAATCTGTTCAATCAATTTGATATTGAATCTCTTTCAAGCCCTAATTTGAAAAATTGGACCATAGGCTTTGAATACAAGATGTATAACATGTTACGTAGTCGAAAAAAAGGGAGCACTGATGAGAATTTCTTTATAATCAAATTTTATTGTTTTATTGAAAATTATCTTATGAAAAGATATATAATTATTTTCTTTTTAATGTACTGAAAACTTTAAATTTATTATTTATTTTATTTTGCCCTGATCAAAATCTTGAATCTGCCACTGTTTTAACTTGAAACACGATATGCTTTGTGTTACTAAAATTGGATCTAGTATTTTTTAATCTCTAAACGCTTAGCTAAATATTTCGGTTATAAGTTGAACTTTATCACTTTTGTGTAAAGACCACAGTTGGAGCTCATAATAAATAATTAGTTCTTTATGATTATTTATCATTTTAGAATTTTGCAAAAGGGCCCGTTTTCAAATGGCTTTGTGATTCCATTGGATGTTGGGGTGGTTTTGCAAAAACTGTCACTGTATTATGTGCCCAGTACCTGATCTCCTACTAACGACATTTAACGGAAAAAAATAGATAGAAGAACGGTTTGAGCCTGAGGGCATTGAAAATTACGGGGAAAAATTAAATGGTTGAGTACGGAGAGGAATTAATTTGCTAAACAGTGAAGTTATTGATTTGATAACGTTACAGGATATATAAGTATGGGAAGCAAGTCACCAACTTGGGCTGATCAGTGGGGAAGTGGTCCATTTAGCAACGAAGAAGATGATGAGAAGGCAATGAGCAACAAAAGCAGGTTAGGAAACAGTAACAAGAAGATGGAGCGGGTGAAGGCAGTGGCTTCGACTGGACTCGACAAGGCCAAGACTGCTGCCCATAAGGTGAAGACAGGAACCTCCACCGGATTCAAATGGCTCAAGAACAAATACTCCTCATCTAAATGATCCATCACTCCTCGAAATTAATTAAGTCTAAGATGTAGCTTTTTCTTCGACTTCAATATTAATCCATATTTAACTGCATGCTACCTACTCATTATATCTCTTTTCAGTTTTTACTGCTTAGTATTTTGACCACAGATAGCACTGGAAAACCAAGGAAACATTATATATAGTCGTTCTAACCACTAAAACTTAATGGAATCGTCAAGTTAGTTAATAGTTATCATCCTGATGTACAAAGAAAAGTTTATATAAAAGCCGAGGTAAAGGAGAATTACATGGGAAGAAGCATATATAGAATATCTTCTACTTAGCATAGTACAAGTTATTTTGTGAACATGTACTTGACTACTTTTACCAGCAGAGTAGAGAGAGAGAGAGAGAGCCTGGGCATGGTAAGGAAAGATCCGAGTTAGGTTTTTATACTTGGTGTGAAGAACAAGATGGGGGCCCCGTTGTCTACAATGGACCGGGCTCTTCTTGGGAGTAAATGGGCTTAAATGACCTCAAATCTTTTCGGATGATGACTATTCAGAGGAGCATAATCTCCAGGACCACACCTGGTTAGCTTTATGTGTGATTGCTTAAGATACATTCTACGGGCTTCCATTGAGCCAACTGTAGCATCTGGCCCAGTACACGTGTTTCACTTGGGTACAGATATCACCCACCAGGCCACCAACTGGTAGCTGCTCGAGCTGTTACCCTCAATTGGTCCAAATTTAATGGTTGACTTAAAAGAAAGGGTGAAATTCGGTGGGTCCATTTTTAAAATTTATAATCTCTCTATATTAATGTTTTTTTTTCAATTGAAAAAAATCATTTTTAAGAATAAAATGATTACGAAATCCTTAATGAATCGAAAGAGCGTCCAAATGTTACTTATAAGTAAACCGTGATACATTAATTTTTTCTACACCGCGATTCTATAGTAATATTGTTTAATCTAAATGCATCACGATATATCAATATTTACACCACGATACATCAATATTTGCACCATGATTCATCAATTTTATTTCATTAATATTTACACCACACTTCAATAGTTTAATTTTATAATCTAATTGTACCGCAATTCATCAATTTTATTTCATTAATTTTTGTACAATAGTTCAATACTTTAATTTTCTAGTCTAATTACACCGCGATTCATCAATTTTATTGCATTAATTTCTGTACTGCAGTTCAATAGTTTAATTTCATAGTCTAATTGCATCGCGATTCATCAATTTTATTGCATAATTTTTACACCGTGGTTCAATAGTTTAATTTCCTAGTCTAATTGCACCGCGGTTCATCAATTTAATCTAATATTTTTGCACCGTGATACAAAGCATAATGAGCCAGACCATGTCCTCCACCTTTTTCTTCCATCTCCTCCGTCGTAAGCCGTCTTCTTCCTCCTCCTCCTCTACCTTTGTCTCAATTGAAAAATCTGTTAACTCAGCACAGGTCCATTGCAGTTTCGTATTTCATGAATCAAAAATATTGTTTACCTTTCGGGGGCGTTGCTCCCGAACCCCCATGAAAAGGCGCTGCCCCCTCGACTCTGGCGACCTGACCGAACAGGTCGATCCCCTTTTCGTTGCGCACAATCGTGATTTACGAACTCAACAGAGCTGGAAGAAGATGATCTGTGCATTTTATGAACAAATTTTCAAAAAAAAAAAAAAAACTTTAGCGGTTGATGAAAAAGAATGATGGACTGAAGGGGTTATAAACTCTAAAAAAGGGACCGGCCTACAATATTTCCTAAAGGCAAAACGTATATTTGGGCTACAGTACTTTTCCAAAAATTGCAATTAGGTCACTGAGCGTCAAAATTTTCAGTGCGGCCACTGTAACAGACTTATATTGCATGTTAACATAATTTTTGGACGGACGTTAAGTTTGGACGTTAACTTATGTTAAATACCTACTTAGCCCTCATCTTCATCTTCTTCGAAAAAAAATCCCAGATTCAAAAAAAATCTAGGCATCATGTACAAATCAATGAAGTTGAGGGGGAGCTAGACAATTGTGTTTCTTTTGGCATTTTGATTTTTGAATCTAGTATAACCCAGATCTGGAAAATCGGAGAACACCATATCTTGGACGAGGGCAAAATTGGGTTTCTCCTGCAATTTTCAGATCTTACAGTCCAAAAACAGAAGATTTTGTACCGGTCGACACTCGTTGCGTCACTGTTCCTTCACGGAGGCTACCAAATCCTTCAACTCGCTAATTTTGGTGGTGTATTAAACGTCATAAGCTTCAATTTCTAGGTTTTTTTCTTCAATGTAAGTGGCGTAGTATCAGTTTTTGTCTATGAAGACCATGCGGCCGTTGTGGTTTAATGCTTTCCAGATGAGGGCTTCGGGGGTGAGGCTGAAGATGAGGAAATTACAAGGAGGGGAACATTGTATGAGGACGTCAGAGATTTGTTTAATGTCGGTGTGGAACATGTGATCGGAGTTGTTGAAGGTGGAGGCGTAGTGGATTAGGGCTTTGGTGACGGATTTGGGGAGTGGGTGGTACAAGGAGGTGGCGGTGGCGGCGACGGTGGATGAAAAATGGGTGGGTGGGGAGAAAGAGTCACGGGTGTAGATTAAGTTGAGGAAAAAGACGACGATAAACATGGAGATGAAGGCTATGAGCCAGAGACGGTTGGAGGTTCCTTGTTTTCGGATGTAGGGGTGGAGTAGAATGAGCTTTGTGTTGCCATTATTGATATTGTTCTTCTTTTTTTTTTTTTTTTTTTTTTGTGTAAGAGAGAGAGAAGGTAATTGGGAGCTCCCTGAGAGGGATTTGAGGGAGAATGGAGTGATTTTTAAAAGAAAGGAGGGGATGGGGCTGAAGATTGAAGGAAAGAAAGGGTCGAAGCAAAAGGGACCGACAAATGAATCTAGTGTAACCCAGATCTAGACAATTGGGTTTCTCCTACAATTTTCAATTCTTGAAATCAAAATGCCAAAAGAATAGGAGAAGATGATGATGAAGAGGACGAGGGCAAAATTAATATTTAACATAAGTTAACGTCCAAACTTAACGTCCATCCTAAAATTGGGTTAACATGCAAGATAAGTTTGGTATAAGGGTCGCACTGAAAATTTTGACGTCTCAATTAGAGCTGTCAAAATGGGTTGGGCCCACCCCGCCACTTTAAAAAGGTGGGTTGGGTTAGAAAAATATGAACCCATTAGGAGGTGGGTCAAATAGGTTGAGCCCGCAGTGGGTTGCAGGTTGAGGTGGGTTGGGGTGGGTCGGGACGGGTTGGCCCGCCATATACTAGTTTCAAATAACCAAGTCATAAGTTTGAAATAATTAGTTTAAATCATTTTTCGCTCAAAATGTAAGATTATTTTTTATATCTGAAATATTAGTAAATGATTTTAAATTTGTTCAAAAAATGAAACTTATAACAACTAAAGATATCAGAATAAGATATATTAACCGAAATACTTATAGAAAAAATGATTATAAGAGCATACAAAAAAAGTAATGATAAAATAGTTTCTTACTTCTATTTTTTTCTCATTTTATACTATAAATATTAGAGAAAGTTGTTAGAAAACACTATTAAAAATATAATAGTAGAAAATATAATTTTTTTAATGAATTGTGATATTTTTTGTGTTATTTATGATTATTTTTATTATTGAGATTAATTGGGAAAAAAGTTGTTGGGTTGGTAATTTCCTGGCCCACCACATTTCATGGGTTGACCTGCCCCATCCCGCCAAATGGTGGGTTATAGCGGGTTGTGGGTTGGCCCGCCCCACCAACCCACCTTGACAGCTCTAGTCTCAATAGTCTAATTACAATTTTTTTTTATATAAATACAGTAGTCCAAAGGTGTGTTTTATCCTTCCTAGAAAAAAAGGTCAGCAAGATAAGTAAATATTACGAGTGTCATAAGTCTCAAATAGGGGTGACAAAATGAGTGTTATAGATAAATGTGTGTTAGGTGGATAATAGTCTAATATACATTTATCCATAACACTCATTTTATCACCCCTAGTTTCCATCCTAATGGTAGGAGTGGCAATCCTCACCAAACTTGAAAACCCACCCCAACCCGACGTGATTATTACCCAACCCAATCCATTAACTTACGGGTTTTCCAAGACGTAAATTGTTTACCCGATAAACTCGATGCCCCACCCTTTCCAAGCCCTCTCGTCGTTCTCGATCGATCCATCTCCCCGTCTCAGTCTCCCTTTTCCTCTTCTCCCTCTCCTGTCTCCGTCTCCCTCTCCCTCTCCCACGGCGAAATTGAGGTATCCCATCTCTCTCTACTTAGGTAATCATCAATAAATTTTTTCAAATTTGTTTCCGAGTGTTTATTATGATGGGAAGAAATTAACGATGGTAATGAAAGATGTGTAGTGACGCTGCGGGTCGATAGCGTACTCTTTGTCGAATTGTGAGACTGACATATAATAATTGGAGATTAGGGATTAGTGTTGTATTGGCTTTTTGTTGATGTGTTGGGGATCATAGTGTCGACATCAGTGGTTATAGAAAAAGGACACTATTTTTGATCATCTGTGTTACGCTAATTACTCATCCCTAATGATTATGAATTCTTAATTCTCAGTTTCAGATCCACTATTTTTTCATTCATCATGTTTTTACTACTAATTACTGTAAAAATGAATGGAGAGAAAACTTAGGTAGGGCATGTTCATAATCATGTTGTTTATAAAATTTGTGATGCAGTTTGAAAACAGAAGAAGACTAAGTTGCAAATGAAATAAAAATGTTATATTTTATTGTCCAGGGGATCAAATTCAAGGAAGGGGAGAAAGAGAAAAGATTGTAAGAAGATGAAGTAGCTAGCTAGAAAAGAGTATCTCGAGTAGAATATGTTGAGTTGGTGCTTTACAAAGGACATTCGAAAGGAACATATATATTCTCTCAACCGTTGGTCCTGGAAATGGATATCGGGTAGAATATTCTATGCGTTTTGTTTTGAAATGAGTAAAGAATTTGTTTTTCAAGAAATGATTTTTGGGTTTGGGGTTTCTTTCGTTGCTCGAATGGAAGACTAGCTAGCATGTTCATGTCATGTGCTCTGTTATTAAACAGACCACACACACGCGCCGACGCACACAATTATACCTTGTTTCATCCTCATATAGATAAAGGGTACTTGCGAAAATGTACTATCACACTACTATCATTGATTTGAATGTGTGCCCAGAATCCATTTTTTTCGCCCCCCCATTTGTCACTTCAATCTTGAATAATGTCAATATGTTCTAGTATTGTTTGGCGAGGTGGTTATAGTGTGAGAAATATAATATCTTGACCATCTACCCAACTCTTAACATTTAGTCTAGCCAAAACTTCATTGTTAATTTCATATATAAATGGTACTGTGTGGATTGCAAGGTTAGGACTTTAAATTGAACATCATAGAAAATTAAAATTGTGTATATACTTTTGGACTGAATTCAAGTTCAAACAATTATCCACATTTGTCAAACTTGTTTGATTTTGTTGATGAATCATGATAATCCTGGTGAGATTTTGTATTTCAACTTAAAGGAAGTATATTGATTGTTGATATGCCAACTGCAAGTATGTTTTGCAGTACACCAGCTGAAGTAACAGAGAGAATCTTGAAAGGGAGGATGGCTTGACCTTTTCCCCACAAAGCTGCATACCTTAGCTGCAGACTAGAATGCAATTTGGCTTTCTTCTGCATAATTTAGAGCAAAGTACTCGTGTTGCTTGAAATTTGGAAATTTTTTTAGTTTTTGTAGATGATTAAAAAGTAGGCATAAACTATGACTAGGTTATCTTTGTTGTGTTTGGACACTTAATTGCATTTAGGTAGCTTAAGTAATTGAAGATGTTGATTCTGGGTGAAATTATGCAAATGATCTAATTTGATAATTTTATTCTTGTGTTTTCTTCATCAATTTAGATGATATGTGGTTGTTTATGGTGAGTGTTTTATTTTAGGATTAATATATTGTTTGGTCCCTAAACATGTCGAAAATGAATGTTTTGGTTCTCAAACATTAAAACAATCTAATGTGGTCCCCAACTTGTTTTTTTAGATCAATTTCCCCCATCCACCGTTATCATTACACTTTCCGTCCGAATATTATTTCAAATGTCAAAAATACTCTTTACTTAAAAGTTTAATTGGACTTTCATTTTACTCTTTCTTTCTCATATCTTCTCTGGTTGTATTTTTATTTCTCTCTCTCTCTCGTCTCCTCCTTATTTTCTCTCTCATCACCACCATCTCCTCTCTTTTAATTGTGTTTAAACAATTTTCTTTCTTTAAACATAAAAAATAGTAACTAAAAGAAAAATAATAGTACCGGAGTGAAGAAAACAAAAATATAAGATGTTAGTAAAATAAAAATAATTTATGAAACAAACCACTATAAAAATAAAAGTTATAGAATCAACAAAACAAAAATAATTTAATGCGGAGGTTAGTAAAATAAAATAATTTACGAAACACAATTTTAAAACAAATTCTTATATATATATATATATATATATATATATATATATATATATATATATATATATATATATATATATATATATATATATATATATATATATATAACAAAAATACGTTAGTAAAATAAAAATATTTGATTGAACGAGAATAATAGTTACAAAGTCAATAAAAACAAAAACAATTTAAACTGAGGTTGCTAAAATAATAAAAATAATTTACGGAACAAAATTTTAAAACAAATTCTCAAAAATAGCAATGTAAAACAAAAATACATTACTTAAATAAAAATATTTGATAGAACAAAAATAATAGTTTCAGAGTCAATAAAACAAAAATAATGTAAACTGAGGTTAGTAAAATCTATATATATATATATATATATATATATATATATATATATATATATATATATATATATATATAGACAAATGTAGATTTATCCCTATAAAATCACGCTTTTGAATTATTGACTTTTGAGTTACCATTTCACTCTTTCTCTATCCTAACTTCTCCCTATTTTTTTCTCTGGTTGTATTTCTCTTTCTCTCTCTCATCTCCTCCATATTTTCTCTCTCATCACCATCATCTTTTCTCTTTTAATTATGTTTAAACATTTTTCTCTCTTTAAACAAAAAAAATAGTCACAAAAACAAAAATAATAGTTATGGAGTCAAAAAAACAAAAATATAAGAGGTTAGTAAAATAAAAATAATTTATGAAACAAGTCACTATAAAAATAAAAGTTATCGAATCAACAAAACAAAAATAATTTAATGGGGAGGTTAGTAAAATAAAATAATTTACGGAACAAAATTTTAAAACAAATTCTTATATTAAAAAAAAGTAAAACAAAAATACGTTAGTAAAATAAAAATATTTGATAGAACAAAAATAATAGTTACAGAGTCAATAAAACAAAAACAATTTAAACTGAGGTTACTAAAATAATAAAAATAATTTACAGAGCAAAAGTTTAAAACAAATTCTTAAAAATAGTCATGTAAAACAAAAATACATTAGTAAAATAAAAATATTTGATGGAACAAAAATAATAGTTACGGAGTTAATAAAATAAAAATAATTTAAACTAAGGTTAGTAAAATTATAAAAATAATTTATGGAACAATAGTTTAAAACAAATTCTTAAAAATAGTTATGTAAAATAAAAATATTCGATGAACAAAAATAATAGTTACAGAGTCAATAAAACTAAACAATTTAAACTGAGGTTTGGAAAATAATAAAAATAATTTACGGAACAAATTTTTTTCCATAAAACTCATTCTTAAAAATAAAACAAAAATAATAGTTACGAAATCAATAAAACAAAAAATATAATGAAAGTTAGTAAAATAAAAATAATTTACGAAACAAAAATAATATTTAACGGTAAAAATAATTTCGTTATTTTGATTTTAGCTTATTTTCTTATCAGAAATTTATTTATTCATAAAATATAAATATAATTTAATAAAAGTAATTATTTAAAATGAAGAACTTATTTGAGTTCAAATTCTATTTGTAGGGTGAAAAAATTCAAGTTTATTCGAAAACATTCATTCTACAGAGTTTTTGAATAGTATAAAATGTTCAGAGTTGTCATGTTATGAATTGACACTTAAAATTGGTGTTCCAGTAATGCTATTGAGAAACATTGACCATGTTGCAGGGTTGTGTAATGAAACAAGACTAATCATCATAAATCTTGGGGATCATATTGTTGAAACAAAATTTTTGAAAGGAAGCAATGTTGGAGAAAAAGTTTTTATCCCATAATTGTCATTAACTTCATCCGATATAAGACTGTCTTTCATGTTAGAGAAGACAATTTTCATGGCTGGTATCACGTGCAATAATAATTAACAAGTGCCAAAGTCAATAATTGCATGAAGTCGTATGTCTTTTTTTGAAGAAACTAGATATTGATATTCGGTGAAAATAAAAAACCAACTATAAGACAACAAATGTTGTGTATAAGGAATTTTTTTAGAATCTATAATGATTAGTGATATACTTATGTATAATTGTTAATAAACTGATTATTCTTATTTTATCCTCTTTATTTTGTTTATGTACGATTTAGTTGACGTGCGTTCAACGCACAAGTTTAAAAAAAAAAACTAGTTGAAATTAATGGTCCTGGAGTCGGGTACTCAATTAGTCGACGGACAACTGCAGTGGAGCAAGGGCAGCTTGGAGCAGAAGCTGGTTGAGATGAAGATTAATCGCTTGGAGATGGCAGGAGGCCGGAGCTCGTGTGCAAACTGAAGCCAACTCACTGGTGCTGCACCCATAATTGCCCATGCTTCAGCCCAGATCTACCTCTTGCCAAACACCCTATCATCTCTGTCAAGTCCTTCTACCGTCTTCCTCACAGCGAGCCTCCACCAGCTGCCATCTCAATTGTCGGCTCTCCTTCTCCATTGTCGACTTCCCCCTCACCTCCAATCGCCGAAATCCAGCCATCTCCGTCTAAATTAGCAAATCCCCTATGTTTGATGGTCGTAAGGCCTCTACAATTTATCGTCTCCCATCCTAACCGACACCTCTTCTGCTCCATTTTCTCTACCCCCTCTTCCGTTATCGTCAACGCATCCAATCTCTCTTTGTCCTCTCATATCCTTATCCTCCGTCGTATCGCTTCCAGGATCCACTTCTCCCCATCGCAACCACTTAAGCAAAAGCAAAAGCGAAAGTAGAAACAAAGGAACCAACCAAACCAACA
The DNA here is from genome assembly GCA_013146195.2 of Codonopsis lanceolata. Lineage (NCBI taxonomy): Eukaryota > Viridiplantae > Streptophyta > Magnoliopsida > Asterales > Campanulaceae > Codonopsis > Codonopsis lanceolata. Next base: position 52,303,490 of record CM028380.1, read on the forward strand.
GCACGCGCCGCCGTCGTCTTACCGCCTTCGGCTATCTTCAAATCTGCAAGAAACCCTGGCACAAAAGATCGGGAAATCAATTCGCCGTCTAGGTGTGCCTTCCAAGACTCGGGTTTATTCTGAAATTAATGTGATTTTGTGGAAGTAAACACGGCTGACATTGTTTACTCCGGATTTGTTAATGTCGTCATTGATTTGTGTAGAGAACGAAATGTTGGTAGGTTGAAGAAACAATGATGGTTTGGTGGTTTGAGTTGTTGCGGGTGATTGAAAGCTTCAAAGTTGAGGCATGTTACATTTCCAGATCCAAACGAAAAAGGAAATAAGAAAGTGATGATTATTGATTAAGAAGCGTCCAGAAGGGTAATTTAGTCATATTGTAACATATTGGACGAAATTTGTAACGGTAACAGTGGAAGGGAGGAAATTGATTAAAAAAACGAGTTGAGGGACCACATTAGTTTGTTTTAACTTTTTAGGTCTGAGGACCAAAACATTGTTTTTCGACATGTCCAGAGACCAAAATATTATTTAATTCTTTATTTTACTATAAATAAATGTCAGTTCAATTTTTCTTTCCTAGTAACAGGTTGGGTCGGGTTAAAGCGGGTTTAAATGGTTACTCACTTTGACCCGATAGTTTGGACTCTATAAATGAATGTTTTTTTTTTTTGGAAAAGCCTGGGCTAAGAAGGGTCGGCCCGACAGGAAACATTATTCATTTGTGGCCCTGTCCAACCCGTTTAATATTTGGGTTATAACGAGTCATGACTCATTGCCCGTTACGACCCGACTCATACCAGACTCAACCTACACAATCGTCATCCCTACATAACAGTATGATACAGAGACATATCGTTGAGAACTCATAAATAAAAAATAAAAATAAAATAAGAGAGAGAGATAGAAATCAAGGGGGCTTAAGGAGAGAAAATAATTCAAAATTAGACTTCAAGAAGAACGGAATTTGTGCTCTCCTTTTGTGATTGGTTGCGTGCTTTGTTTTTTGGTCTTTTTATTTTCAGTCTCACGATTTCTAATATGTTTTCTTCTTCTTTTTCTTTGATTATTACACCCAAAAAAAATCTAACACTAAAAACAAGTCACTGAATCGAAGTGACACAAACCGGAAGCGAAGAAAAGATAAACGAGCTTGTATTTGCTCTTTTTAAAGACAACATGGCTCAAATTGATTACATTGACTAGTATTCCTAAACCTTTCCTAACTAGGTCTATGATTAGTTTAAATGTATTTGGAAATAAAATACTAAAAGATAAATAACTATACTACTAATAAATAAATAAACCTAATTAAGACAAGACTAAAATTTAGCATAACTTTCGGCGTAAAGTATCGACGTTGCCTTATCACTTGTGCCAAAGGGTTTTGTCAGTTTGATTTTGTATGGACAGCATCTTACTGTGCGAGTTTGTTCTTAATCTGCATCACACGTAGAGCTGTTAAAATTGGCTAAGCTTGTTGGGTTTACCCGTCCGTCATTTTCTTTTCCCAATTTTCCCCCAGTTTTTCTCACTACTTAAAATAGCCCAAGTGAAGCGGCCGAGACCTAGAAAATTTATAAAAATATAAAAGGGGAGAAGCAAATTATGAAAAGTTCCCACCAAAAGTAACTTACTAAATTTGGAAATATTTATAATTTAAATATTTATCATATTTTTTCCCGTCAAATGGTTTTTCAAATATCTTTAGTACATTTAATGTTCTTGACTGAGATTCAAAGTTGAAACATTTTTTATTGTTATTTTTTAGCTTAATTTATTGCTCACAAGTATTAAAGTTAATTAATTTAAACTCGATATTATTTTGTTTGTGAATGCTCGTGTGACATTATCTTAACCTATTGACTTATGTCTATTTGGTTCAATAAAATACCAAAATTATTTAAAAGTATAACACAAGATAGATAAAAAAAAAATTTGGTCAAAGTGGGAGATAAACTAACATGTCACAATTTCAACCTTTTTTTTCCTTCACTATATCGATCAATTTAATTATTTTCAAGATTTTCTTAGCATAAAGCAGCAAAATTAGTAATCTACTATAATCAGGTCGTCAAAAAAGTAAACTAGATTGCTACCTTATTACGGAGTATATAGTAAAAGACTTTCATTACTAGTTACATTATTATTAATTTTTTTAAAATCAAGCTCCACTTGCGACTGTACGAGAGCAACACGTAGATGTGGACATTGATTATGTTATTGTACAAATAAAACTAAGTATAAATATGTGACTCACAGTTGAAAGTTTAAACTTGAAATGATAATAGTCATTCCTTAACTTGTTTAAATATCAAATTTATCATCCATCCTACTTCGAGTTTTTATTCATTAACGTCATCTTGCTATTTTTTTCAACAATTTCATCTGATGCGGCTGCAATGAAGAATGTTACAAATTACATGGGAATACATAGATTGATTATAAGAGAGAGTGAAACCAAGTTTGAAAGAAAGCAAGAGGACAACAAGAGAGACAACCTGGACACAAAAAGGATGGACTCCTTGGACTATTTGGGCTTAGAAGGAAAGGGACACAAAGAGTTCGAAGGGCTGGTCCTAGTTCGAGCATGGAAGGGAGGCCCGGATGGGAAGGGCCTTGCATGGCATTGCATGCAAGGTGGAGACAACAAGTTTGCATGGGCATTGGGCCGTCCCCCATGACGTGAAGATGCACGGAACTTCAGTTAGTTTACAAGTCTGCCTTAGTTAATGATTTCCTAGTTAATTTAGTTTTCTTTTCTTGTTAAAATTAGTTAGGAAGTAGTTGTTTTCATTATCTAGTATAGGGTTTACTTTGCGTGCAAGATTGGAAGTCTTTTCCAATTAGAAGTAGGATTTTTTTGTAAGCCTTTCTAAGGCAATTTAATTCAATGAAACGGCAGATTATTTTTGGTGTGAATCACTTTGCAAAGAACGAGTTCGTTCTTCCTTCGAATATTATTCTTTCAAGGTGAGTGAAGCCTAGATAGATTAATCAACGGTTCTCTTTACGACAAATGAGTAAAGCTTGTCCGGTGAAGCCAACTCTATCCTTCTCTATTTATGTTTCTTTTCAATTGTTCGTAGCAGCATGTTCTTCATCAAGGCGTGTAGCTTTTGGGCAGCATAAAACTTCAAGCAAGTGTGAACTGTTTTGGACAGCCTAGGTCCAAAACGTGGGTTGTTTTAGGAGTAGGTTAGGCGTGGGTCTTGGCAAGTATTTTGGGCAGGTTCTAGATGTGTGAGTTGCTAGAATTAACAGGTAGTTTGGGCAGTCAATAGCTTACATAAAGGTAGGCATGTGAGGGGTTAGTTGTTAGTTTTTGGGTTATATTTGTAAGGGGAAAAATCTGTTAAAACCAAACTGTTTGGGGCATTTTTATTTTTTTTTTAGGGTTTGTGGCGGGTTTGAGGTTGTTTGGGTGGACAACAGTTCGGCCAAGGGCTGATTACAAGGGCTGGAACGATTTGTTGATTTCAAGCTTCTGCGTACACATCAAGAGGTATCAGAGCAAGTTTTCACGAATTCTTATTCGTAGAACGATCATGGCTAACGAAGAAGGTTGTCCGATGGGACTCACTATGGATCAAGCTGCCAACCGACGAAGAGATCGTGAGATACAAGAACTTCGGCAAATGGTGAAGAATCTACGAGAAGGGTTGCAGCCCCTTAGGGAAATAGCATTGGCTATAGCCAATACGGATGGGGAAGAAGACCACCCGAGACCACAGGTCCAGCAAGGGCGTGGGAAAGATGACGATGATCGTGGGTTGAAACTTGATGTTCCGGAATTCGAAGGCTCCATGGATCCTGAAAGTTATCTAGAATGGATTCGAAGGACAGAGCGAGTGTTCGACTACAAAGACTATAATGATCAGAAAAGATTCAAGGTATCCATTCTTAAGCTCACCAAGTATGCGTCGATATGGTTCGAGAACTTGAAAGCTCAAAGGAAGCGAGAAGGGAAGGAAAAAATTGAGTCTTGGGATAAACTTAAAAAATATATGGATCGCCCATCACATATCTCCAAGACAACTTTACCACACTTCATCTTCTAAAACAAGGGGAGGCGTCCGTAGATGAGTTCGTTAAAGAGTTTGAAAAGCTTTCCATCGTTTGTGATGTTCAAGAAAGGATTGAGCAGAAAATGGCAAGGTTTATGACTGGATTGGAGCCTGAAGTGGCTAACATGGTAGAACTTCAACCTTGTTTCACCTTCAAATTGTGTAAATTGGTCGTCAAGTGCGAGAGGCAACTGAGGAAGAAGAGAGTTCCTAGAATTACGACTACTAAGAGTGGTACAAGTTTTAAGGCTGCTACCACTACTTCAAACCCGAAAGTGGAGGAACCATTGGACAAGGGGGAAAATCTGTTTTGGGAGAGAAATTCGAGGGGAAAAGGCCCATGAGAAACAAGGATTCCGTGAAATGTTTCAGGTTCCAAGGTTATGGACATTACCAATCAGAATTCTTGTCAAAAAGGGTGTTAACTTCATGCGAAATTCAGGAAATAAAAGAAGGGATTAGTGCATATCAGAATGAGGCTGCAAAGAAAGAAGAGGCCATAGAAGAATGCGAAGAGGTGCATGGCAGTGCATTGGTTCTAAGTAGGTCGTTGCCTGTGAAACCCGTGAGCACAGAAGAGGAAACTAGATAGCAGATTTTCCACTCTAAATGCTTAGTCCAAGGAAATGTTTGCACCCTTGTTGTGGACGGGGGAAGCTACACAAATACAGTCTCCACGGTGCTTACCGAGAAATTGAAAGTTCCCACCTTAAGTCACCTTCGACCTTATAAGCTACATTGGTTAAACAATAGCTCCGAAGTCAAGGTGGACCAGCAGGCTGTGATCCCGTTCTCAATGGGGAATTATGAAGACGAGATTCTTTGTAATGTTGTTCCCATGGATGTATGTCACGTCCTTCTTGGACGACCATGGCAATACGATAGGAGGGTTATTCACGACGGTAGGGAAAACACATACACACTCGAGAAAGGAGGTAAGAAGTTTAGGATTAAGCCGTCAGTTACAACATCAAGGGAAGGGTCAAACAACTTTTCATCAAAGGTCAGTCTATTTTCCATGATAAAGGAAGATCGGAACCTTTGTCCAATTAGGGGAAGAGGTGCATAAGAAATTAAACAAGGAATAATAAACACCGACAAAGCAATGGAAATAGAAGACATCACAAGCAATGGTTCGGTTCAAAGTTTGGGTTATTCAAAATGGAAGGAATAATGCGACGTATTGGCTTCTAACGAGGAAACGGGAACATTTGGACAGCCTAAGCAAAGACGGGTCAGTCAGGAGTCTCAAGGACGGTCTTATTTAGAAAAGGGTAAAGGATTGAGGACAATCCTTTTTAAAGAAAGGGGGTATGATGCGGCTGCAATGAAGAATGTTACAAATTACATGGGAATACATAGACTGATTATAAGAGAGAGTGAAACCAAGTTTGAAAGAAAGCAAGAGGGCAGCAAGAGAGACAACCCAGACACAAAAAGGATGGACTCCTTGGACTATTTGGGCTTGGAAGGAAAGGGACACAAAGAGTTCAAAGGGCTGGTCCTAGTTGGAGCATGGAAGGGAGGCTCGGATGGGAAGGGCCTTACATGGCATTGCATGCAAGGTGGAGACAACAAGTTTGCATGGGCATTGGGTCATCCCCCATGACGTGAAGATGCAGGGAACTTAAGTTAGTTTACAAGTCTACCTTAGTTAGTGATTTCCTAGTTAATTTAGTTTTCTTTTCTTGTTAAAATTAGTTAGGAAGTAGTTGTTTTCATTATCTAGTATAGGGTTTACTTTACGTGTTGTTGGAAAACTAGTGTTTTTAAGTGAAGTAAATTAGGGCTTTGAGGCACTAATTTATTTGTGAGTCATTTATGTAATGACTATGATAATTGTGGAATTATGTTCTTCTCCGTGAGTACATAAGAATACTATATTTATTTGTCCAATTCGGATATCGGACGAATAAGTTATAGAGGTTTAAAGTAGGACATTTGAAATGTTGGAAGTGGGTTAAACCACATTGGGAAAATGTGAAAAGCTTGAAGGGTTTATATACAAAGGCTTCCTTGGTGTTGGGTAAGCTTGTATAGAAAGTACTATCCTCCCGCGGGGTGCAAATCAAGGTCCAATTTGGCTTGGGCGTACTCGTGTGCTGCACATGCGGACACGAATGTCGGACCAAATTGTGCTACTTAGAAAAACCCGCCTTTGCACATTTTTATTTTGAATTTAAAATTCAAGTTTTGTAACTCCAGCATTAAAGAGCAGAATAATTCTGTTTTAATGGACAGATTAATTCTGTCTTAATGCCCGCTTTAATTCAGTGGTTAATGAGCATAATCAAAACTGTTTTTTCTAATTAAAACGCTTTGATTCACTGGCCTATATAAAGAAACCATTTTCCACAACAGAAAAGACACACATAGAAAACACGAAATTCCCTTCCTCTGATACACTTGCATTAGCATTGCATCTTCATCATTGTCTTTCTTGGCCTCCTATTTTGGTGATAGTCTACAGGCATCTATTCAGTTTGCCGGACCTTAAGTGCAAAGCAATCCGGTGCTACCGTTGTATCACGGGAGGCGTTAGGTCTAAGTTAGAACTCCGGGCACTTACGGGGAGTGGGGCGAATAACGTTTCAAGGAAGCGTATTGCTAGGGCCTCGGTACAGTTTTCCTTCTACCTACAGACTTCTGTCTTCTACCGGTAGACCTGCAATACTTCCACCGGTAGACCTGCAATACTTCTACCGGTAGACATCAGTTCTTCCTCCGGTTAGACCTTCAGTGTTTCACCAGAAGACCTTCATTAGAAGACCTTCACCAGAAGATCTTCACCAGAAGACCTCACCAGCAGACTTCAACTCAAGTCACCAGAAGACCTGATTCGAAGCAACCAATTGCACAACGTTTTTTTTGTTTTCGTTAGTTAATACTATTTACATTATATTCTGTAAGATTGTATAGGATTCTACCCAACACGTGCAAGATTGGAAGTCTTTTCCAATTAGAAGTAGGAATTTTTTGTAAGCCTTTTTAAGGCAATTTAATTCAATGAAACGACAGATTATTTTTGGTGTGAATCACTTTGCAAAGAATGAGTTCGTTCTTCCTTCGATTATTCTTTCGAGGTGAGTGAAGCCTAGATAGATTAATCAACGGTTCTCTTTACGACAAGTGAGTGAAGCTTGTCCGGTCAAGTCGACTATATCCTTCTTTATTTCTGTTTCTTTTCAATTGTTCGTAGCAGCCTGTTCTTCATCAAGGCGGGCAGCTTTTGGGCAGCATAAAACTTCAAGCAAGTGTGAACTGTTTTGACAGCCTAGGTCCAAACGTGGGTTGTTTTAGGAGAAGGTTAGGCGTGGGTTTTGGCAAGTATTTCGGGCAGGTTCTAGGCGTGTGAGTTGCTGGAATTAACAGGTAGTTTGGGCAGTCAATAGCTTACATAAAGGTAGGCATGTGAGGGGTTAGTTGTTAGTTTTTGGGTTATATTTGTAAGGGAAAAATTATGTTAAAACCAAACTATTTTGAGCATTTTTTTTAGGGTTTGTGGCGGGTTTGAGGTTGTTTGGGTGGACAGCAGTTCGGCCAAGGGTTAATTACAAGGGCTGGATCGATTTGTTGATTTCAAGCTTCCGCGTACGCATCATCATCATTACACTTTAGTCACTCCATCCTCTTCCATTTTGGTTTTGGATAAAAAAATGTTAACAGAAGTAAATTCTCATTAGTAACTGAAAACAATTGAAAATCCAAAACTATCTTTATATAAACAATTTATTTGATGCATATTTACATGTTTATTCAATATTTGTCATATTTCTTACATGTTTTGGAGATCGGATGTTTTGAAATATTATGTAGGTTCCTTTAAAGTCGTACGTACGTGGCTTATAATTAAAGTCATGTATACGTGGCTAATAGACAAAATAATTTTGTCTTAAAAAAAAATAAACAAACAAGACAATTTTATTGAAGCGGACAAAAAGTGAAAGCATAACACTAATGTATTAAGAACTTGAACAAGGTAAAATGGTTTATATATTTTAAACAATTTTTATTCTAAAAAAACTATCGTTAGATTCTTAGATCCAAAATATTAAATATATAAGTTATAGTATCTTCTTTGTTTTTACAAATATATAGACATTGCATGTATAAATTTATTTATTAGTAGAAATTTTCAGTTTTTTATTGATTTAAAAAAATCTAAACAACGAAATGCTTCACATATTCATAATTGAATATTATATTCTCTAGATTTCCCTAAATAAAATTGTAAGGATTTTTTTATAATAAATTCATATCCTGAGTATATAGGTTTGCTATTTTTAGATATGAAATAAGTAGATAAAAAAACACCCCATAGTTGGTAAGATCTTGAAGAAAGAAAGATGGTTTATATATATTAAACTATAATTTTTCTAAGTTAAAATATATAATTATTAAACTCTATTTTCAAAATAGTTTAAAAATTTATAAACATTGAGATAATTGAAATATTCCAAATATAATATTAATTTCTTAAAATACTAAGAAAATAAATTATAAAATCTAATAAATCTTAAACATATAACTTTGTAATCTCTATATCTGTGACATATAGGTTAAAAAACAACCACATTGACTGAAATTAGTGTCATTAAATAAAATTTGACTTCTAATAGTCATTTTCTTTTCCTAAGGCAAAAATAATTGGAAAACCATGTTTACAAAACAAAATTAAAGAACAGTTGAAGTATTGTTTGAATGGAAAGTCAAACATAATTTCTTAACGAACATTTTCCTTTTACTATGAGATCTTCGAAGGCGTTGAGGAATTTGGGGAATAGGTCCTCTATGTTTTTTTGGAACAAAATTTGAAACGGGTGGTCATCCAAAATGAAGCATTAAACAAACAAATGACAAAAATTGTTAGGGTTTTGTGTTTTAGACGGCAAATGTAATAGGGTAGAATTTGTGTATGGGTATTTATATTTGGCTATTGTAAGTTTGAATGTACATGACCTATTTGTTTAGGGTTATTTAATTTGGGTCGGTTTGAAATTTTTATTAGATTTGAGTTGGGGAAAATTGTAGACCGGTACCCTCTACAATTTTTTAACAGCTCCGCTCTTTTTCTTTTTTCAATCAGGAAAAATCACTTCTTGCATCGCAATGCATGAAAATGCCTTATTTTGTGCATTACGATGCACAAAATCTTGCATCGCAATGCATAAAATGACTTTTTTCGATTACCAAAAAAAAAAAAAAAAAAAAGAGGGAATGGGACCGAATTTCTCCGATCAAATTATTTCACCATTTTTTGTTGGCCCTTTTTATTTGCATGTTTATAGATTTAGGCCACTATTCATTATCAAGTTGATAAGAAATATCTATTGCAATATATGAAAATTATACTCAATCAAAACGAAGACGAAAAACTAAATTAAAAGAATAAGAGATTACTTCAATTAATAGCCAAATATCATTTGATCAAAATTAAATAATTCATTTTCAACCACTTAAATTACATCATTTGATTTTATATTTTTTTCTTTTTTTCTATCTCTCTTTTTTTTTTTTGAAAGAAGGCGTGAAGGATTTCCAACCCTGGGTGCGAAACACACTGCCCAAACTGTTTCTTTTTTAATAAAACTTTCACAGGTGCGAAAAATATCACAGCCTTCAACTGGGTGCGAAGAATATCCTAGCCCGGGTGTGAAACACACTGCCCAAACTCTATTTTTTTTATTTTTCAATTTCACAGGTGCGAAAAACTTAGCACCTTCACACCTTCATGTATGCATCTTTTAAGCAAAATCTTCCTTCTCGTCTACTCAAATCCTACAAAATCAAACTAACAAAACAAAAGGGAAACTATGAGCGCGATTAAGGATTAGAAAGAAAATAAAGCAAAGATAAAAATAAATTAAAAGAAAAGCAAGGTAAAGGAACTTGGATTGCCTCCCAAGAAGCGCTTGTTTAAGGTCATTAGCTCGACCTACCATAGATCAACTCGCAGAAGATGATGGGGAAAGGTTAAGGTACACGACCTCTTTTTCCAATGGCTCCCCAGCGATATAATGCTTCAAACGTTGACCGTTTACCTTGAATGTACCCACGAGTCGCTCCAAATATCCATGGCTCCGTAAGGATAAACTTTGCGCACAACAAATGGTTCAGACCATCTAGATTTAAGCTTTCTAGGGAAAAGACTCAATCTAGAGTTAAAAAGTAGAACTTTGTCTCCTTCATGAAATTCCCGGGGTAAAATGTGCTTATCATGCCATCTCTTTGTACGCTCCTTGTATATTTGGGCATTCTCATACGCATCAAGGCGTATTTCATCAAGCTCATGGAGCTGAAGCAACCTTCTCTCACCTGCATTCTTCATGTTGAAATTAAGAGCTTTGATTGCCCAAAAAGCTTTATGTTCAAATTCCACCAGAAGATGACAAGACTTCCCATAAACCAACCAAAACTGTTACATCCCAATAGGAGTTTTAAAGGCAGTCTGATAAGCCCACAATGCATCATCAAACTTCAAAGACCAATCCTTTCTTGATTGATTGACCGTTTTTTCGAGAATGATCTTGATCTCCCTGTTAGAGATTTCGACCTGCCCACTAGTTTGCGGATGGTACCCCGAACCAAGCTTATGCTTCACTCCATATTTCTTCAAAAGATTTTCAAATTGCTTTTCAATGAAGTATGTGCCTTTGTCACTTATTACCACTCTTGGCACTCCAAACCTGGGGAAGATAACTCTTTTCAAGAATTTTGCCACCACCCTTGCATCATTTGTTGGGGATGCAATGGCTTCAACCCACTTGGAGACGTAGTCAACCACGACCAAGATGTACTTATTGTTGAAGGAAGATGGGAATGGTCCCATAAAGTCTATCCCCCACACGTCAAATACTTTTACTTCTAGAATGCTATTCAAAAGCATCTCATTTCTTTTCGATATGTTGCCCGTCCTTTGACATCTATCACAAGCTGAAACATACCTTTGAGCATCGTGAAATATGGTAGGCCAATAAAACCCACACTGAAGGATCTTAGCTGCGGTTTTAGACATTTTCGCATGGCCTCCATATGATGAAGAGTGACAGTGATAGATAGTATCTTGTACTTCTTCTTCGGGCACATATCTTCTAAAGATTCCATCCGCACACCTCCTGTACAACAAAGGCTCGTCCCAATAATAATACTTCAAATCAGCAAAGAACTTCTTCTTTTGTTGATAGGTTATGTCCGGAGGCAAGACTTCACTTGCCAAGTAGTTCACATAGTCGGCGTACCATGGTGCATTTTTACTAGATATTGTAAGCAATTGATCATCCGGGAAAGAGTCATCAATAGGCAGCTCACCACCTTCTTTTTTTTCGAACATCCTGTTGTAATCTTGACAGGTGATGGGCTACTTCATTTTCTGTTCCTTTCTTGTCACGAATCTCCAAATCAAACTCTTGAAGTAGCAACACCCATCGAATTAGTCTTGGCTTTGCATCTTTCTTGCTCAATAGAAATCGGATCGTGGCATGATCCGTAAACACGACCACTTTTGATCCCACCAAGTAGGACCGAAACTTCTCAAAAGCAAAGACAACCGCTAGTAATTCGATATACGTGGTGGCATAATTCACTTAAGCATCATCAAGTGTTTTGCTTGCATAGTAAACGGCATAGACTTTCTTGTCCTTCCTTTGCCCCAAAACACCTCCAACAGCATAGTCACTCGCATCACACATAATTTCAAAGAGGAGGGACCAGTCCGGCGGCCTCATGATTGGGGCTGAAATCAACGCTTCTTTTAACCTGTTAAAGGCTGCAAGACAATCTTCATTGAACTCAAATTTAGCATCCTTAAGCAACAAGTTAGTAAGAGGTTTTGAAATCTTGGAAAAATCTTTAATGAATCGACGATAAAAGCCGACATGACCTAAGAAACTACGCACGCCTCTAACTGAAGTAGGAGGAGGCATTTTTTCAATGATTTCAATTTTTGCCCTATCGTCCTCAATACCTCTTTCAGATACTAAATGCCCAAGCACTATCCTTTCCCTTACCATGAAATGACATTTTTTCCAATTAAGCACAAGATTCACATCCTCGCATCGCTACAAAACTCGACAAAGATTTTCTAGACATGAATCAAATGAAGTGCCATAAACAGAAAAATCATCCATGAAAACTTCCATGATATGCTCAATAAAATCAGAAAATATGGCCATCATGCATCGTTGAAAAGTGGCAGGCGAATTACAAAGACCAAAAGGCATACGCCGATAAGCAAAAGTGCCACAAGGGCACATGAATGTGGTCTTTTCTTGGTCACTAGGATGTATAGCAATTTGAAAGAAATCGGAAAACCCATCCAAGTAACAAAAGAAAGAATGCTTAGCCAATCTTTCCAACATTTGATCAATAAAAGGGAGAGGGAATTGATCTTTATGGGTTACTTTATTGAGTTTTCTATAATCAATGCACATCCTCCAACCCGTAACTACCCTATACGGAATCAATTCATCTTTTTTTCATTTTTGACAATAGTCAACCCTCCCTTTTTTGGAACAACTTGGGTAGGGCTAACCCACTCACTATCTGAAATTGGGTAAATTATTCTGACTACAAGAAGTTTCAACACTTCTTTTTTTACCACTTCTTTCATGTTCGGGTTCAACCTCCTTTGCCCTTCAATGGAGGGCTTGAAATCATCTTCTAGAAGAATTCTATGCATGCAAAAAGATGGATGAATGCCCTTGATGTCATCAATTGTATACCCTATTACCTTACGAAAATGCCTAAGTACATTAAGCAACTTTTCAATTTCTTGACTACTTAGATGTGCATTAATAATGACAGGGTATGTAGAATTAGGTCCAAGGAACTCATACCTGAGAGAGGAGGGAAGAGGCTTAAGTTCTACCTGTGGGGCCTTTTCTTCCTCAAAGACTTGATCATCTGAGCCTAGATCAAGGCTCTCAACTTCTTCTTTTTGAGGTGAACAACCTTCTCCTTCATCCACCAAGTTTGCATATGCCACAACTTCTGGATTTTCATGACTTTTTGCATCTTTGCTAGTTAAACAAACTTCCAAGGGGTCCCTTGGATTTTCGTTAACTTCTTCCATGAACTTGGTTATTTCACTATCAATCCTGCAACATGAATTCTCAACAGAAAAGCAGTTCATAGCACTTGACAAATTAAACTCAACTTTCTCATTTCTAATATTCAAGGAGAGCTTTCCACTTTTCACATCTATCACCGCTCCTGCGGTAGCTAGGAAAGGTCTACCGAGAATTATTGAGATATGAGAATCCTCATCTATTTCTAGAACAAAGAAGTCAACCGGTATGAAAAACGTACCCACTTTAATTGGAACATCTTCCAATATACCTACTGGAAATTTGACAGAACGATCCGCCAATTGCAATGAAGTCTTAGTGGGCCTCAATTCACCTAAATCAATTTTCTTAAAGACAGACAATGGCATCAAACTCACACTTGCACCAAGATCGCCCAAAGCACGATTAATATTAAGACTTCCAATCACACAAGGAATTGAAAAACTACCGGGGTCTTTAAGTTTAAGAGGTAATTTATTTTGAATGATAGCACTACACTCCTCGGTTAAAGTCATAGTTTCATAATCTTCTAATTTCCTTTTGTTAGACAAAATATCTTTCAAAAACTTTGCATAAGAAGGGATTTGTGAAAGTACATCGGTGAACGGAACATGAATGTAAAGCTTCTTCAAAACTTCCAAAACTTTCCCAAACTGCTTATCAAGCTTAGCCTTAGTCAATCTTTGTGGAAATGGTATAGGCGGCTTATAAGGAGGTGGGGGAACATATTCGGGTTCTTGTTCAACTTCTTTTCTTTTTTCTTGTGGAACTTCAACCATTGGTTCATTATCATCACTTTTCTCAACCTCACCATTTTTACTCTCATCATTCCCAACCTTAGGGTCCTCAATTTGTTTCCCACTCCTTAAAGTCACGGCCTTACAATGCTCCTTAGGATTTGGTTCAGGCTTACCCGGAAACATTCCAGGCATTGTCGATGTCGAAGAAGCTTGTTGTGGAATTTGGGTCTCTAACATCTTATTGTGTATAGCCAAAGTGTCTACTTTAGATGTTAAATTCTTAATTGCATCATTGACCATTTCTTTTCTAGATGTTAAATTCTTAATTGCATCACTGACCACTTCATTTCTAGATGTCAAATTCTTAATTGCATCATTGACCATTTCAGTTTGCTTCTGTTGGGTGACCACAAAATTTTCTAACAAGCTTTCAAGATTGGACTTTTGTGGGGGGTGGATTGAAGGGTCTAGGTTGAAAACCAGGGGCTTGGTTGAAATTGCCTTGAGGTGCTTGGTTGGAATTTTTCTTGTATGAAAATTTTGGGTGATTCCTCCAACCTGGGTTGTAAATGTTTGAAAAAAGATCATTTTGGGGTCTTTGATTGAAATTATTCAAAGCATTGACTTGTTCTTGAGACCCAAATTGGGGAAATGACTTTCCCACTTGACAATCAACCGCTAAGTGACCCAAAACACCACAAATTTCTCATGGGAAACCATTGTTACTCACGACTACACTCACATTCAATTTATCAATTTTTGAACTTAAAGAATCAAATTTAGCAAATCAAGAGCATCAACCTCATATTTACCTGGAACTCCTCATGATTGGTTGGTGCCTCTTTCTGTTGTCCATTGAGAGTGATTGTTGGCCATGTCTTCAATCAACTTGTATGCATCATCGACACTCTTATTCATGAGAGCTCCACCCGTAGCGGCATCAATGGAAATTCTTATAAGTGATTCCATTGTAGAATGTATGGACTATGAGCCACTTCTCCAATCCATGGTGGGGACACAACCTAAGCATCTCTCCAAACCTTTCTCATGCCTCGTACATTGATTCACTCGACTTTTGTGAGAAACTTGTAATTTGAATTCTTATCATTGCGATCTTGCTAGGAGGGAAAAATTGCGCCAAGAATGCTTGCGAGAGTTGATTCCATGTGGTTATGGAACCGGCAGGTAATGAATGAAGCCAAGCCCTCGCTTTGTCTCTCAAAGAAAATGGGAACAATCGTAGTCTTATGGCATCATTGGATGCTCCGTTGACCTTCAAAGTGTCACAATATTCAAGGAAGATCTTTAAATGCAAATTTGGATCCTCGGTGGGCGATCCTCCAAATTGGGTTTGTTGTACCATGGAGATCAATGAAGCCTTCAACTCAAAGTTATTAGCCTCAACATTCGGCCTTGTGACTCCCGGTAACAACCCTTGAGCATTGTCCTATTGTCTTCTTGAGCCGTCATCTCGGGTTCAAATAGCTTTAAACCGGATTGTGCTTCCTTTTGAAAAAGTATTTTTCTCCTATGAAAAGTTCTCTCGATTTCTGGATTTGCCTCAAGCAAAATGTCAGCAATACGAGTTTTTCGCATAAGAGGGAATTAACAGCTAGTAAAAGCAAACAAATGAACAAAATAAAACGAAAAATAAAAAGTGTCTAGCCTAATCAAATTGCAAATTGGCTCGATATTGATTACCGAGGTTCCCGGCAACGGCGCCAGAAAACCTGTTGAGTGATTTTCAATTGACCACTAAATCCTACCGCAAGCACACAGCTATTCGTGTAGTATTTAGGATGTCGATCCCACAGGGACTTTGAATCAAATACCGAAGAACTCATAATTAAAATTATCTAGACTGATTGATTTCAAGATTTTGGTTGTGATACGTAAATTAAATTAGTTAGACTAAATTAACTAAATTAAAATGCAAGATTAGATTTTTGATTAAAAACAATAATTAAAAAGCTTCTAGGATTTCGGTTCACCACAACAATGAATTTATAAGTTCCGTAACAATCTTTCCGTTCGTGATGAATGTCAAATTTTGAAGGCGAATTGCATAAAAATAGTTAATTGCATTCATTCGAACTACTCTCAACCGTGTATAGATTAGTTCAAATATGATATCTCGCTCAATGAATTAAACTAAACTCATTATGTCCTACAATTCTATAAGCCTCTAGAAATTTAATCAACTGTCGTTCTCATAAATTTCTAGTTCGATTTTAGAGTTCTGTTACCTACGCTTCACCTTTCAGTCCTTTACTTTAGTAACTAAGATTATTGCAAAAACGTAATAGTTTCACCTTTCGGTCCCTCGCTACTACAATTTTATACAATTAAGAACAAAGCTAAAATCAAATCAAAACGGGTAACATTCAAATAAACGAAAAGATAACAACTTTATTTATAAATCAATTACGGGCTACACCTAATCTTAGAATTAGAAAACTACTCACACATAATTAAAGTAACTAGAATAAACATGTTATGAATAATCATGGAAATAAAAATAAAAGTAAAGAGAAGGGAAGAAGAACAACTTGTAATAACAAAATACTTTTGAATGGATTCACGAACTAGAGTCTTCAAATATAAAACTACGAAAACTTGTTTATTTAACTATTTTAGAGGAGAATATGGAAGTAAAATTCTCTATATCACTAAGGAGGGGAAGAAGGAGATATATATAGAAAAACTAAACATTTCTTCTCCCCTTGTCTCACCAAGAGACACCAAAATAAATTTGAGTAAATAAGAGGTAAATGAGAGATAAATGAGAGACTAAAAGCTCTCCATTCCCCCTTTAGATGACATTTAGTCTAGATGCATAAAAAGGTTCAAACTGAAAAATATTGGAAGTGACTCTTGAGCTGCCATGATTGAAGGTTGCGAAATATTTTGCACCTATGGTGCGATTGTTGCTGGAAATCTTTAATTAACACTTGATATCAGCTTTCCACCCACTAAAATAACACAGCCTGCCCACGAAAAATGTTGGAATTCAACTCCTCTTTTTGTCTTTACTTCATCATTAAAGTTTGTCTTTAATTCACCAATAAAGCTTGACTTTAATGCACAATATTGCAAAACTGCCCAATTAAAACAAATAAAAAGGTAAGGGAGCCAAAACAATTAAATTAGCAATGATAAATGCAATATTGACTAGGCAAATAAACTCAAAGTATCCAAAAATATAGACAATATGCACATTTATCAGATGGCATGGGCTGTTGTTATTTGATGATAAAGAAATCAAAGTGGTGGTTTACTGTGTGTGGTGACTTATCACTATAAATTGGTATTCTTCACCTTTCTTTTTGTTTTGTTTTGTTTTTTTATTTTTTTTGTTTTGTTCTTTTTTTTTTTTTTTTGAGATTTTGAGAGAGAGAAGAAAGAAGATACAATTATGGGAGAGGGAATGCATGGGGTGTGAGATAGATAGATAGATAGAAAGAGAGAATGTAGGGGTGGTGTGTAATGGAAAAGAATATACCAGCAAATGAGGGACTTTTGTGGGGATGATCATAATTGAGATGTTCCCTTTCTTACCGCTAATGATCTTTAACACATTTTTTTGGACCACATTCTAAATAAGACCTTGGTTGTTCTCTAGATTTTTGTTTAACGTTTGTTTTCTCATTTTTATGAATACGCTCACAAGAAGTCCCAAAAGTACAGTGAAGGGAAAGTTATCCTTGAGAGGTATGTACACATATTTTGTTTATACTTCATGTGCATATACTATTGTCAAATATACTGGACAATATTGAACAGAGTTATTGCATCCCGCGTTTCAAACCAGAAATTGTTGTGAAACAAGAGCCTCCAAAAGAAGATTAAGTAGTGATATAATTATGGATGCCCAAGGTTTACCTCCAACGCAAATTTCTTAGTTTTTATTTGTTGTTAGTATTTCCTTTTCGAGTTCAACTCCCTCCTATAAGAGCGAGGCTGGTTGTCCCCCTCAAGATTGTAATATTATTTCTATTAATAAAATATAGCAGGGTACTGTCCCTGTTTCCCTAAAAAAATACAAAAGTAACTTTAGATTTTTATTCCACTATGGATGATCATATTTTTTTAATTAGTTACCAAGATATGTTAATTTTAAATTGTTTATTATATTGATTTATTTAAATACTAACACCGTCCCATACTATAATCGTCTCATACTGGTGCCGTTGTTTTTGTCTCAGAACCGTCCATCCGTTGCGTTCCACCTAAAGAGTTGATGTTTGTAAAGTTGAAATTTTGTCAATTGTAGATATAATTTTTTTAAGTGGATTTCTTGAAGTAAATATCTCAAAATAGAATAGTGAAATTTTTACCCGAAACGGATGTAATAATTTTTTTGAAGTATATGGACCATTTTTTTTTCCAGATGTAATCAACGTGCATATAAGTCTCATCATATGGGACACAACACAAGGAAAGATAAAATTATCTGAGACAATTTATTGACTACTAATAGGATGTTATTCAAATGGTAATATGGTAAAAAAAAATTATGGTAATATGGCAAAAAGTTTACATATATGTAGGAAAGCTCACGCCCAAAGCGTTCTATAATACATGGATGGATCAATTTGCGCATATAGTCATATACATACTTGACAAAACACTGGAGAATGATTATCTTCCATGACTGCATCATAACTTGCAAAATGTATGTAGTGTTTTATTTAGAGCCTTTCTATCATAGTCTCCGGTGAAAACATAATTTTCAAGTGGACCTTTATTTTATTTTATTTTTGAAACATGATTAAAACATATAATTACAAAAGAAAGTTTTAATTTTTTTTCCTTAAAAAAAATTACAAAAGAAAGTTTTAATTTTTTTTCTCCACTATTGAATGATCATGTTGTTTTATTGATTACCGAGAGGTCTTCATTTTCAATTTGTTATTTTAGACTCTTTTTGAAACATGATTAAAACATATATCGATTTATTTAAATATTTACTCACGCCATACCATGGGCATGGACACAAAAACTAGTAATGTTACAAATTTACAATGATAAAATTAGAAGAAATTCTAATTCTGTTGGCTAACACGTTTTACCCGCAGCCCAATGCGGGCTGGGCTAGGTTGGGGTTTTTTAGGACCGTCATGCTAACCCGCATCAGCCTGTTTCATTATGAGTTTTAGGCCCGCGGGTAATCTTAACTCGTGGGCCCATTTTGACAGCTCTAATCACATAGACCAAATACACTCTCGTTTTACCTTTTGACCAACATAAAAGTGGCCCTAACTATTTCCTCGATTTCAAAATATTATTCTCTTTGATTCGGCACACCGTTTAAAAAGATAATTTATTACTCCCTCCGTTTTCAAATTATCGTCCACCTTTCATTTTTCGTCTACTCTTAAATAATTATCTTCTTTCAAACTTTCACTTTTACGAAAATACTTTTACCACTTTACTCTTACTTTTTCAACCTACTTTAATTATGACCATATACTCAAGGTCATTAAAGGAACTACACATTTCACCAATATTTATAATACAATCAATTACTTTTTCTTAAACGATATGTCGAATTAAAATAGACAATATTTTAAAAACGGATGGAGTATATTATAAATATTAGTGAAATGTGTGGTTTCCTTTAATGCTCTTGAGCATATGATCATAATTAAAATAGTTAGAAAAAGTAAGGGTAAAGTTATAAAAATATTTTCCTAAAATGAAAATTTTTAAAATCGAACAATTATTTTATAATAGACGAAAAATAAAAAGATGACCATAATTTAAAAATGGAGGGAATAATATTTTGAACTAGGTGGACTACTTTTTATTAAGAGAAAAGATTTATTCTTTACATCTATACATATATAAAAGGAGAGGAGCAAGATTTGGAAAGTTCCCGCCAAAGTGACTTTCCAAATTTAGAAGCACTTCTAATTTATATATAAGCCCCTTTTTACATTGAAAATTAAAAATATAAAATGTCACTATTATGGTTGATTGGATAAATGATTACAAAACCTCTTCACATCTATATATATATATAAGCTAGGTAGTCTAAAAGAGGTAAAATCCCGCCAAAATACACTTGCTAAAAAAGGAAAGTCATAGTTGAGTATTATTATATAGTAGTTAGCATGCATTGGGAACATAAATCTGATTAATTGATTACACAAATCTCAAGATTTATTGAAAATGTGCAAATATGCACATGTTCTATAAAATACCAAGTTTCTATGTAGTAGTATTTAATAGGAGTAGCCACCCATATGAAAATCTGTAAATACAAATCTCTTTTGATACACACTTAATTTACTGATTAATTAAAATAAACAAATAATACTGGAATAAGAACAAATGTGCTTAAAAAAACATTTTCATTGAATACATGTGATTACAAAATAAAATATAACCACAATTAATTATAAAAAGTCTGCTATGGCAATCATTATATATGACTTGTCAGTATTTGAAACTTTTGTGTCTCTTTCATCATATCCGAAATTATAATATCAAAACAAAATTTATTTTTACAAATAACCATAATTAATTATAACTTATTGGTAAATCATAAGAATATATACGATTAAATCTTAGTAGTAGATACCAACCACAAATTTTATATATTTAATAAATCTATATGTTATATAGAGAAGAATATACATCTGAATTATTATTTATACTACTTAAGATCCTAAATTTTAATAACAAAAAATATTAATTATTAAACTCTATAAAATTATGAACGAGAAAATGACTTAAACAATTCATAAAATATTGGATTAAATGATATCAATTATACCGATATAATGTGTTTCTTTTATCATGTTTTTTATATATTTTTTTATTTTGTTTATTATCTTCATTTTTTTTCTATATTTGTATTTACAGATTTTCACATGGGTGGCTTCTCCTATTAAATACTACTACATAGAAATTCGGTATTTTCTACAACATGTACATATTTGCACATTTTCAATAAATCTTGAGAGTTGTATAATCAATTAATCAGATTTGTATTCCCAATGCATGCTAACTACTACTCCCTCCGTCCCTAAATTATCGTCCTCGTTTCCTTTTTCGTTCGTCCCAAAATAATTGTCCACTTTGAAACTTACATTTTTAGAATATCACTTTTACCACTTTACCCTTACTTTTTCACTCTACTTTAATTATGAGCCACATACACATGGATATTAAATGAAACTACACATTAAACAAATATAAATAATCAAGTCAATTGTTTTTTCTTAAACTGTGCGCCGGGTCAACTAGAATGATTATTTAGGGACGGAGGGAGTATATAATAATACTCAAATATAACTTTCCTTTTTTAGCAAGTGCATTTTGGTGGGATTTTACCTCTTTTAGACTACCTAGCTTAATTTACCTCTTTTATAGTACTTAAGATCCTAAATTTTAATAACAAAAAATATTAATTATTAAACTCTATAAAATTATGAACGAGAAAATGACTTAAATAATTCATAAAATATTAGATTAAATGATATCAATTATACCGATATATATTGTTCCCTTCATCACGTTTTTTCTTTATTTTTTTATTTTGTTTATTATCTTCATTTTATTTGTGTATAATTTAATTAAGAGAAATATATGTCCGTGCGTTTAACGCACGGGTGTAAAACTAGTTCTTATTTAGTACATTAATAAAAATATACATAGTAGAAACATGAGAGATAACAAAACCAAGTTTTTTTTGTCAATTTCTTTGCATCAATATTCAGGCTAGAAAAAATAAATATGGAATAAAACAATGATTTTGAAACTAAATCATACACACACACACTTTGAAGTAAAACTAATTTACAGACAATCAATTAATAATAATACCAAGATTTGACTATTTTTTTCTCTATTTCATCATAACCAAAGTTATTATTGTAAAAAAATCTATAAATCAAGATAGGACCAATTTTTTGAGACATCTAGCTACATGTAAAAAAAAAATGAATATCCAATAATTTCTTATTCTTTTAGTTACTTATACATGTTAAAAAATTCAGATAGAAAAAAAGTGTTGATGATGAAATTAATCAACATTCAGATCAAATTTGTTTGTTAGTTGAACTAAATCATAAATTAAAATTAATAAATGAGTTTTCAAGTTAAATAGAGTTTTTGAATATTTTTGGAAAAACGAACATACCAACAAGTTTCCGTTAAGTCGGTGGTCATAGCTTCCGTTGCCGAACTTTCTTAAGGTGGTAACCTTGAGGTTCGTCATCGCTGCAAAAAATACGTAATTTTTTTTTTTTTTGCAATGTGTAGTGAAACTAGGGTAAAAGTGTTTTCTTTTTCGTTTATATACATCAACTAAAACAACGTGGTTTTATGAGTGTTTATAGGGTCGCGATCTAAAAGTTATCCATAGCACGATTTAAACCAAACTTTCCGATGTCTATCCATCGATCGTTTGAATTTTTTGTTCATTTTCCTTGACTCATCTCCTACATTTTATTTTCCTTGGTTATATACTATTTTAATTATTATTTCTTTATGTCTGATTTTTAAATTAAACCATAATACTTGAATTATTTTGTAAAAATTACCAATTTTGAAAAGTGTAGTTTTTAAGGTTTTATGACTAAACATGTTAGTATATCACAAACAATTTGCCCTTTGTCTGATATTATATGCCCTATCAATTTTTTTTAACATTAATGTAACTTTTATTTATATATATTTATTTGTATTTATTTTAATATCATTTTTTAATATGAAAAACACATAAGTTAATTTAAATTTTGTTGAGACTCCAGAGTAGAGAATGAAAGAAAATGAACCTCAATTCCATTGTTTAGAATTGGAATTGTGGGCTTCAATGTAAATTTTATTGTTTATATCCAGAAAAAAATATTAGAATTTGAATTGAACTGAAATTCTTAATATTTTTATTCTATAAATTGATTTTTTTTCTCCAAAGGTAAAACATTTTTAAACCTAAAGACTTGATGCGTCCAAAATCTTCTGGATGCACTGAATCAGTCCAATCAGGATACCTGACTTACAACGTATCCAATAATCCTTGAAGCCCAACTCTGCAAGAACACCAACAAACTGTAAACTAGGCAGGGACACTCCCTGCAAATGCCCTCCGGCGTGTGAATCAATACAATAATTCCAGAGAGTATGTATTTTGGCAGAGTTTTAGCTAACAGTATAAAATCACGTACCTCCCCCCTTCATTTTCCGGGGTTTTTATAGTTGCCGGAGGGTGTAACCGCTCATAACTACCCACTAACACTCATGGCATTAATGACGGGCATATTAACTGCCCCATTAACCACAACGATCAAATGCCATATTTTCCGGACGTAATCGTCCTCAACTGATTGTAATTCTTAAATTCTCGAGCATAACACCTCGTGCTCGCAACATGCTCTTGCTCGCGGGCTGAGCCCCCAACTCGCTAATAATTCTTGCTCGATTAAAGGTAGGAAGCATGCTCGCGACGTGCCAGAAACCCCTTAATCTTTTCTTCTCAGCCCTTACTTCAGGATGATCACTTGGCTAAATTGCGAACATGTGCCGGGCATGTGACTTCTGATTTGGGCCAATTGGGCCAGGTAGATCAAGACTATTGATATTATTTTTAAGTTATTGTCTAATATAAGACTCCATTTGAAAACATGTTTTTGTTTATCATAAGTTATATGTATCTTTGTCTACAATTACTATGTAATATTTATAGTTGCAATAGTCGTTCGAGTTGAACGAAAATTAATTGTATATAAAAAGTATTCCAAAATTTATATTATTTTTTACAAATTTATAGGATTTTATATATTTAATTTTGATGTTTATTATTTTTTGTTTATTTTGTTACTATTTAAAAAAATAATTACATATTACTCAACTTTAATTTAGTATATAATTTTATACACATGTACAATTCGTGCAACGCACGGATGCATTACTAGTATTATCAAGTTTGGATGAGCAAAGCTTAATATCGCAAATTCTTATGCAGTGGTCATGTCCACAATATATAATGTTTTATTTTAAAAGTCCACCTTTAAAAATAAGGTTTACAATTTTAATAACATTTGAATATTACATTATACATTTGATATTATTGATAATGTTCAAACATTATTGTCATTATGAGTTATAACCAACTTTAATACTAGTTATATATAACTTAATAATTAAAGCTTTCAAACATATATCATTTGGTGTCGTTTGGTTGTCAGCATTAAGGATATATATGATTAATAAGTCAAGTTGTCTGATGTTTGGTATACAATAAGTGGTCGGGTCTAATTGCAACTCCCCGAGCCCGAAAGTTCAGTCCGCTACGCGTAGCCCACACACTGACCCACTGAACACGTAACACCTTGGATCATCAGACCCAACATAAGCCGACCCAAAAGTTTATGGATGATGTTGGTGCCCAAAGGTAGTGTGTGACCACCTTATAAATCGAACACAATTCTCACACCTACCCGATGTGGGATAGAGTATTACAATCTCTTCCACTTAAATCTTTGACATCCTCGTCAAAGGTCAAATCGTACCCCGAGCGAAGCAGGATCCAAGAGGTGGCTACCACCTTATGCGGTGTAGCACTTTGACCCGCATAACACTTTGTTCCCATATTTCTAACCGGGACCCGCTCGGATACTATTTGTAGCGCCCCGAGCCTAAAGTTCGGTCCGCTACGTGTAGCCCACACATTGGCCTACTGAGCACGCAACACTTTAGGTCATTAAGCCCACCACAAGCCAATTCAAAAGTCCATGAATGATGTTGATGATCAATAGTAGAATGTGGTCACCTTATAAATTGCACACAATTCGTATACCTACCCGATGTGAGATGAGGGTATTACAATCTCCCAAACTTAAATCATTGACGTCCTCGTCAAGGCCGAACCGTACCTCGGGCGATGCAGGATTCAAGAGGTGGCTCGTACGGGGATCAAGAGGTGGCTCCTACCTCTCGTGGTGTAGCACTTTGGCCCGCACTTCAACTTGTGGTGGGCTTAATGACCCAAGATATTGTGTTCTCAGTGGACCAGTGTGTGGGCTACACGTAGCGGACCGGGCTCAAGTCGTTACACTAATAGCACGGGTTACCTGGATAAAGTATTATCTCTCCACTATTTATATTATAAAGAAGCTAAGTAATTGACTAGGGCTATTCAGATGTCAGGATTTAAATTTTTTTACTATCATCCTACGACTGTCATTTATTTGGGTAACCTCCTCTTTTGGGTTTCTTTATACTATTAGAATTATGTTTGATTCCCTTTTATACTCAATTATCCACCAGGATTGATTTTTACCAAACACAATAACCGGCCAAGATTTAATCTCACAATCTCAACAGTTTTTATCACATTTTTTTTCATTCCTACAATCCTTTTATATCTCACTCATTCTCTATCTCTTTCTCTCTCATTCACTCTGTCTATTCATCAGTTTCTATGAGATTCACTCTTTTACTCCGAAAATTAGATATTACAGTTTTACCGTTATTATTTTAAGATTTTACAGTATGGTTGCGAAAATTTGTATTTGTATTTTTTTTTCTTTTTAATTGTTATCGTAATTAACTTAATCAATTTAATTTTTTTCGACCCGTAATTTCGTATAAAAATAATTTTTTAAAAAAAAAAGCGTAAGTTTTGTAATTTGAATTTTTTTCTTTTTAATTGTTATCGTAATTAACTTAATCAATTTAATTTTTGTCCGGCCCACAATTTCGTATACAAATTATTAATTAATCTCTCCGTTCCGAGCAAAGAGGCCCCATTTGAAAGTCAATTTTTTTAAGAAAATAATATTTTTAGTAGTTCATTAATAATAAAATGACATTTATTGTTTTACAAATATTTAGTTGTAGTTTCTTAATTAATTGCTATCGTAATCAACTAAATCTCAATTTAATTTACGTCTGACTTAGATTTATTTTTTTATAAAAAAAAATTGTTCGTAAATTTTGTAATTAATTTTTGTAATTTTAAATATTTGTATTTTAATTTTTTTATTATTATCGTAATTAACTGAATCGGTTTAATTTTTGTCCCGAAAAAATTTGTTTCTAAATTTTGTAATCAACTTTTTAAATTTTGAATATTTGTATTTTAATTTCTTTATTTTCTTAAAAGTTGTGTTTAGTTTCCCTTATTGGTCTGAAATCTTTGTGATTTCGATTTCAAAATAGTATTTTGTTAGCTCACTCTGTCTTATTCAATTTATTTTGTGGTTTTTGTTTGCGGAGATTTTCATTTTTAAGTTTATTTCAATTAACAGGTGTTGGGTTGGTGTGTGTGTGTGTGTGAGAGAGAGAGATAATGATTTTTGATGCTTAATTATACTCTTTTAAGATAAGTTATAAATTTTCTTTTAAGATGATCGAGTTATAAACTTTTACTACCAATAAAATATGTTATTTCTTTAATTTTCGAGATGTTAGTGTGTAATTTACATTAAGGATATATTAATTTATTTTCATTATACTCGGTTCATACATTGATCATGCTCATATCGGTACCGTGCGACCGGCACGGACACAAGTTTATTTTTATAGAATACTACACATCTTCTCATTGTTGTGGTTTCGTTTGTTGGGACATATGTATTGGTTTCTAATGATTTAATTGTCATTTTTTTAATAGCTTTTAGGATTGATTAATTTTGATCAAAATGCATCTCCGTTCGCCTGTTATATTTTATATGATAATATGTGGGAGGATTCGAGTTTTGCAGATGAAGCAAAAAATTTAATTAAATGAATGTGTTATAATTTTCTTTGTGTCATGTGTATGTAGAAATAATTGACAAAATTATTGCATCTCATGTTTTCAAACCAACCATTGTTGTTAAGCAAGAACCCCCAGAAGAAGAAGATTGAGTTTTCGTTATTGAGAAAACAATAATTTTTTTTCTTTGTATTTTAACAGTAGTTACAATTAAAATATTTATTTATTGGTTTTCTTATGAAATAAATATCGAAGTAAAATGTTTTATTTTGTTAGGTATTTGAGTTTTCTCCCCTTTCGTTATGTAGTGTACATATATCCAACTTATACAAATTATAAGTAAATATTAATTTATTTCCACAATATCTGCTTCATTTATTAACAAATTCTCAAACTGGTGTCGTGTCATCGGCACGAGCAAGAGTACTAGTTAATATCAAAAGAAATGGTGGTATTGTTAGCGCCCTCACTAAAAAAAAATTGGGACTAATATTTTTTTATCTCAAAATTACATCTGATACATAAAAGATGATTAATATGAAGGATATTAATAATACTGAGATTAATAATATTATGTATCACTACCAAACAAACATCAGGTGGAACTGATGAATTATTAGTTAATCACTACACGATGACGTGTAATCAAAAACCACAAAGTATTTTCTCCAAAAATGATTTATTCGTGTAGCCTACAAGTGTAATGAGTATTTTGATCATGTAACCTTTTCAACTACATTATTTTAAGCAGTTTAATATTTTTTGGAAACAAATGAAATACTCACTTAAGTTATTATCTTATTCAACAATGTTAGGTTTACAACTATTTTTATAATTATTATTATAACTAAATTTTAAAGAAGGACAAAGTTGTTTTTCATCAAAACACATTTGACCCTCATCAAAATTTAATTATAAAAATAATTGTAAACATAACATTTGTGTATCACATTAATGAGAATGAAAATAAATATATTTTTGGTAGCTAAAAATTAACGACCCTAATCGCCGTCCATTTATAAGATGCTCAGCCCAAAAATCTTCCAAATCAACCCCACATAGATCAAAAGTTATTCTAGCTTAATTATATGATTTTTGGTTTGAGTTATGAAAAATGTCACTTTGAATTTTAAAGAATATTATCACATTTTTTCGTTTAAAAAGTGTCAATTTTACCATTAAATATGTCACTTTTGATTGCAAAATAATATTTTGCATTAAAAATAAAGTTAATTAAAGTTTAAGTTGATTTAGGACTAAAATGCAAAGTATAGGCACAAAGGGACTTCAACATCTAAGTTTAGAAAGAGGGAGGGTTTTGGTTCACGATTTGGAAGTTGGGGGGGACCAGAGAAATTACTGAAACATTTCATTAATTTGTTGTCCACTTTGCGTCTTTTCTAAATGGGTCGGGTTCGGGTCATTTGATCCAACTCGGATCCTACCTATTCAGTTCATTTCTCTCTTATTTTTACTCATTTCTTTGATGGGTATTTGATGGTTGCTTACTTCAACAGCTTCTTTTTTATTATTTTTGGGGTTTCATCTTACGGATTTAGGATTTGTAAGACCATCGTACATAAATTTTTGTCTTTCTTTAAAGTTTGTGCATAAGTGGAACCAACTATTAAACTAGTTTCCCAAAAAAAAAAAAAAAGTAAAATGGTAAAAGTAATTTACTAAAAAACAAAGATTAGACATTAGACATTATTTTTTTAACAAACGAAAAAGTATATAAACTTTTTTTAGAAACTAAAGAAATACTCCCCCCATTTTACAAATAATCGTCATTTTCGATTTGATACACCGTTTAAGAAGAAGTAATTTACTGTATTATAAATATTAGTGTAATGTGTTATTTTCTTTAATGACCTTGAATATGTGATCATAATTAAAGTAGGTAAAAAAAGTAAAAGTAAAGTGATAAAAATATTGATAATTATTTTGAAATTGACAAAAAAAAAATGAGGACAATTATTTAGAAACGGAGGGTGTATGTTTTTTCACAAAAAAAAATATTTTAGTGACATCAAATCTTGCAAATGATCAATTATCAAATAAAAACTGCTCTAGCCAAGTTCTTAAAATGTGCCTAATAACAGAGTATATAGCCAAAAAGTGTGAAGATAAATAATTTTAATATTTAGGCTTTTAAAACCTTAATAAAGTTTTTTCTCAGTCCCTAAACTATTGTCTTTTTTAATGTTTTTCATCTCATTTCCCTTAACTTTTACATCATTCAAATCCAAATATAGCCACACACAAAAACTTTATAAAGAGAACCCATTTTTAGGAGCAAAAAGAACAAAATTCATAAAATATGAGTAGGTCTCCAATAAAACGAACTTACGGATCTTGATCTGTAAGACGGACCTATCTATATGAATGAATACTATCACATTTTTTGCCTAAAAAGTGTCAATTTTACTCCTAAATATGTCACTTTTGATCACAAAGTAACATTTTACATTAAAAATAAAGTTCATTAAAATTTTAAGTTGATTTAGGATGCAAAGTATATGCACAAAGGGACTTCGACAACTAAGTTTAGAAAGAGGGAGGGTTTCGGGTCATTTGATCCGACTCGAATCCTGCCTATTCAGTCCACTTCTCTCTTATTTTTACTTGTTTCCTTGATAGGTAAGCCAAGATCTTTTTTGATGGGTTGCCCACTTCAACAACTTCCTTTTTATTGTTTTGGGGGATCCATCTTATAGATTTAGGATCTGTAAAACCATCGTAAACAAGTTTTGTCTTTCTTTAAAGTTTGTGCGTAAGTGAAACCCACTATTAAAGTAGTTTCGAAAAAAAGAAGTAAAATGGTAAAAGTTACTTACTAAAAAATAAAGATTAGAAATTAGACACTATTTTTTTAACAAACGAAAATAATATATAAACTTTTTTTAGAAACTAAAGAAATACTCCCTCCGTTTACAAATAATCGTCATCTTCGACCCGACACACCATTTAAGAAAAAATAATTGACTGCATTATAAATATTAGTGTATTGTGTTGTTTCCTGTAATACCCTTGAATATGTGAGCATAATTAAAGTAGGTAAACAAAAAGTAAAAATAAAGTGATAAAAATATTTTTCTAAAAAATAAAGTTTTGAAAGAGAATAATTATTTTAAAACGGATAAAAAAGAAACTGAGGACAATTATTTAGATATGGAGTGTGTATGTTTTTTTCACAAAAAAATTATTTTAGTGACATCAAATCTTGCAAATGATCAATTATCAAATAAAAACTGCTCTAGCCAAGTTCTTAAAATATGCCTAATAACAGAGTATATAGTCAAAAAGTGTGAAGATAAATAATTTTAATATTTAGGCTTTTAAAACCTTAATAAAATATTTTCTACGTCCCTAAACTATTGTCTTTTTTTAATTTTTTTCATCTTACTTCCCTTAACTTTTACATCATTCAAATCCAAATATAGCCACACACAAAAAACTTTATAAGTAGAACCCATTTTTAGGAGGAGCAAAAAGACCAAAATTCATAAAATGTATCTATAATAAGAATTGGTCTCCTATAAAATGGTCTTACGGATCTTAAATCGTAAGACAAACCTATTCATGTTAAATGAGTCAAGATTCAATAATCTCAATGCAGCCCCTCGACTTTTAAAAATTACAGTGTCACCCATCACGTGTATAAATGAAGAGTGTCACTTTTTAGTATTAAAAGTATCATTTTTCAGTAAAAAAATATGTTACTTTTCAGTATAAAATGTGTCACTTTATATTTTTAATAAAAATATATCATTTTTTTCCTTTAAAAAATGTTACTTTTTAGCCTTGAATGTTTTACTTTTGGTCTTAAATGTGTTACTTTTACTTTGAAAGATGTTATTTTGCATTATAAATGAAAACCACCACCTTTTGTCGTGAAACGGTGAAAGTGTAATTTTATAATATTAAAAGCGTCACGTTTTAGCATTAAATGTATTAATTTTGGCCTAAAAGTGTCAATTTGCCTTTATAAATGTAAGTTAGTTTCACGGAAAATCATTTCCAGAAAATGATTTATGGAAAATGTTTTCCGGAAAATCAAATGATTTCATTTTCAGGTGTTTGGTAAATCTTTTGAAAATATGTCAGAAAACATTTACGGGTGTTTGGCAAACACACGGAAAAATATATGAATAAATACAAAAATAAAAATATAAAATAAACAATGAATAAATACAATGTCAAAAATGTTTAGAATGTCAATAAGGACCATCTTTTTTAATAAGGCCCATCTTTTTTAATCTCACAATTACAAATAATTTTTTTTGATAATTGATATGAAAAAAAAAAACATTTTAAAATAGACAATGTTTAGGATGTCCCTAGAAAATGTTACAGAAAACTATATATGAATAAATACAAAAAATATATTCTAATATTAATGCACATATTAAATATAAAATAGTGTTGAACTTTAAACAATTTTTCTTTAGTAACCCTCAATTTATCATTAGTGATGTCAAATCAATGTCTATATTTTTTCAATCTCACAATTACAAATAATTTTTTTGATAATTGATATGAAAAAAACGTTTTAAAATAGAAAATTGACAATGGTTATGATGTCCCTAAATAATATAGGTAACACTAATTTTAGAATGTAGTAAGCATTTATTAAAATTATAATTTTTAAATAGTATGCACAAACTTTATTTATGTTTCTAAACAATTTATTTGTTGAGTGAAATATTGTTTGTGTAAGTAAATATGTGCAATTGTGAAAGGGGGCAAAGGGTGCTCGAACATTTGGAAAATGACTTACGGAAAATGAATCCGTAAGTCATTTTCCGGAAAAGAAGCCTTCATTTTCCGTTGACTCGGAAAACCTTTTACGTTGACTGCATTTTCCTAAGGTTACCAAACACCGGAAAATGAGGAAAACGTTTTCCGGAAGTCATTTTCCGTGAAACAAACGGAGCCTAAAAGCGTCACGTTTTAGCATTAAATGTATTAATTTTGGCCTAAAAGTGTCAATTTGCCTTTATAAATGTAAGTTAGTTTTAAAGTGTTACTTTTTAGCATTACAAATGTCACTTTTTAGCATCAAGAGTGTTATATTTTGGTGTGAAACGTTGAAAATGTCACTTTATTGCATTGAAAGTATCACGTTTTAGTATTAAATGTGTTACTTTTGGCCTAAAAGAGTCGATTTGCCTTTATAAATGAAAATCGTCACTATTAGTTTTAAAATGTTACTTTTTAGGATTATAAAAGTGTCACTTTTAGCCCTAAAAGTATTGCTTTCCATTTTCATGAAAAGTATCTTCTTTTTTTCACATAAAAAGTCACTTTTGACCTTAATATGTCTCATTTTTGCCTTTAAAATGAGTCACTTAACATTTCATTAAATTTCATTATGGTCCGTCAAGCAAACCAAGGCAAATGAGACTAACGGAGGGCTAATGGAGCTAAGGAATGATGAAATTGTAAGACATGAGTAGAAGAAAAATTTAAGCAGCAAACTTTGAAAATGAAGGGGCACCAGAGCAAAATGATGAGAAAAATCTCATTAATGCGATGTCACCTCCAATGAGCTGACACGTGGCGAGGCACTCCTTGTACGACCCACGAACTTTGTAGGAGGATCCGAGTCGATCCGTAGGTTTCAGCTTCATTTGTCTATTTTTTTGTCTATTTTCTCTCACATTTTGGCCCATTTTTGACTAGATAACTTCACGATTTTTGTTGATGGGCATCAACCTTCTTTTATCATTTTTGGGGATATGTCTTACGAATTGAGAAGTCGTAAGACCGTCCTACATAAGTTTTTGCCCTATAATAATTGGCAAACACTACCAAGCCTACCTTAGAGTATGGATAACGGTAGATCTAAGTGAAATCTTTAGATGAATCAAAGCTAATAACGGTGACTTATAAAAACATCATGTCCAAATCGTATTTGATTTAGTTTGATTTTGATCAATTTAAGACACAAATCAAATACAATCCGGTCGTTTTGAGCATAAAAAATCAAAAAAAAATGGTGGTTTTGATTTTATTTTCTACCATTGCCTTTCTTGACCAATTTTGAGTCAAAAAATAATTTTTAATTTTTTTCCTTAATTAAAGTACACATTTTTACCTATAAATAAAGACTTTGTTTGTTTTATTTGGATATCAGAAAAAATTCAATGATTTTTTCAAGTTTTAACCATTTTTCTGAAAAAAAAAATATTAAATTAATATAGATAATTAAAGATGATGGGGTATGTAAAAATATTGGATTATGTGTCACTGATGGAAGAGATTTTTTAATTTTAAATCAAATGAGTATCAAATTGATTATTTTATTGATTTTTAATAAATTGTGTTTGATTTAATATTTGATTTAGATGGTTTTGATTATACTGTTAACCATGCTCTTAGTCTACAAGTTTGATTAGGGAGGTATGGGACTATGGGCCGAGTATAAATCGAAGGCTTAAGCCGTTGTCAAACTTTAGTAGATGCACTGAATGCAAAATGAGAAAAAGCCCATTTCTGATGACTAGCCATCAATGAACGCATGAACATGAAGGAACGTGAAGAGCCCATTTGGCCATTTCCAATGTTTGGAAGTTGCTTTTGGTTTTCTTGCCAACTCGAGTACACACGACAACGCTGAAAACAGGTACCTGAGGCTGAGTTGGGAGTCCTCCCCGACCGGTTATAGCCCGACGAAGACTTCTTATTTTCCCAAAAATATGACCTAGACTTTGGTTAGAACTTTGCCTGGATTTGAAAACAACTTGTTGGTGCATGCTCATGCATATCCAAAGTGGTTAATTAAGTGATGTCTTTAGTCACGCGTTACTTGTCTTAAATCGTACTTTTAATTATTCCAACGCTACTGGCCTATAGAGCAACCAGAGGTAAAGTAGCAAATGTAATTCTTGATCTAACTAGATACACTCACAATTGTACGAGCCACCATAAAATGTTTGAAGACTAAAGAGAGTATAAGTATTTAGTTAGTTTCATGATAGCATTTTAATAAAAGCGCCAAAAAAAAAAGTTTTAAAAATTGAAAAAGAGGAGGACATTGAATGCAGAGGGGATTGACTTGAACAGAAGCAAACATACTCTGGCCTACCCATAACTCCTACAAAATAAATGCGGGGTTGGGTCATATCTCGTGAGCCTTTGTAAATTGTAACAGTTGCTGGACTGATGTTCATAAATCAAGATTCCTCCAACTTCCCCCTCAGTTAATGGGTAGTTGGAGGTTTTTAATGCTACTTCTTCAATGCTCTCCTCCACCACCTTTTTGCCCCTCTCTCTCTTTCCCCTTTTTCACCATACTCTTCTCTCCACTACATACACAAACTCAACCCCTCCCACTTCACACACACTCTCTCACTCTCCTTCTCTAGTTTTCTCAAAAAATAAAATTTCTTTTTGTCTTTCTTGCATTAGTATATCATATATGTAAGTACGATGTAGTGTGTTCAGGATTATATGATCTTGGTTTATATAGTTATACATATACATTTATAGATGGGAGAGGGAGAAGAAGGAAAGATGCACTCCTAAATAGATGCAGGAAATGGGGTATGGAAAATGGAGTAGTTAAACGGGATATTGGTCCGGTTCAATAAGAACGCAACGCTCAGATATGTTGTAGACCTTTGCTTTCTGATTGAGCCGTGCCAATATCACGTGCCACTGCTCCTAACCAGCAGGATTACACACCCACCTGGGGTTTCTTTCCCCCTTACTCATTAGTCTCCATGGATCAAATTAACAGGTACATGCATCACTGCGGCATTCTATTTATACTTCTTGTTTGCATGACAATTTGATTAAAGCTCTTTTTTCTGTGCAATAATCAATATCCAATACAAGTGTACATTTTTGTTCATGGTTTGTTGTGTTTTCTCAGTGGATAAATGGAGCAAAAGCAGGGGTATGCCTAGGTGTGTGATTTATGAAAGGCGTATGGGCCCGATGGCGATGATTATGTATCACTGTTCTGTTTGTGCTTATAGAAAGGGAAGCTTTTTTGTTTTCCTTTTTCCCTAATTTTATATAGACCTTCATTTCTGAGTTTCTTCTTTGTAAATCAATGTTATCCCTCAACTAGATTTGATAATAGCATCCCAAAAAATTATTCTCAACTTTGAAAGGGATGTTTACCTCGTTGATTTGACACTTGCTAAAGAAAAATATGGTATAGAAAGAAAAAATTACACAAAGTCAAACACGTGTAAATTTAAAGACACTTTGAAATGGAGAGAGTATACTTTTAAAGTGCGTGTTGGGAATTGAATCGAACAACTAATTTAGACATCACAATAACAAAAGCCAAATACGCATTTTATGGTTAGGCTCCAAGCTTTCTCGACACTCTTGGAACACTCTCACCCCACGCACACGCGTACAATATTTATCTCGATATATTTGGTACACAAATTTGAGTGCTCATTGAGTGGCTCTAGCATTACTCTTGCTCACCGGGTAATGCTAGGGCCACTCTAATAACACTCAATTTTGTGTACCAAATGATGTGACATCTTATGTGTCATATTGTTAACATAATTTTTTAACTTATAGTGGAGCCCATAAAATACCAAATAAGATGACACATTGGAAGCCACATCATTTAGTACATAAATTTAAGTACGCATTGAGTGACTCTAGCATTACTCATTGCTCACCTAGGCTCGCATAAGAACTAGTACGTGAAGCATATCTATAAAGGAGAGACGCTTGCTTTTCTCCTTTTAGTTTCTATTTGAAACCTTACTTTTTTTACCATTATTTGGTGAAGAAATTTGGCTTAGGGTGGTTTGCCCATAGCATTAACTCATATAATATCCAAAGCAATATAGACCTCTGTCAAATTCTGAGCATATTTAGTTTTTTTTTTATTATTATTTCTAAAAGTATACAATTGCCCTTGTAAAACGTAAATCAATTGCATTAGATGTGCAAGTTTGCTTCGTTACGACTTAGAGACGAAAATAAAATTTGAGCTAGATTATTAGTTATGTCACGGAGGTTACCTATTCTAATTACTAAAACAAAATTAGCTTTTATGGGAAAAACAGAGTATGATTGCAAGTCTAAAACTAAACAACCTGAGTTTGATAGCTAAAAATCTCGATTCAGAACATTTGTTGTTAATAACCAAACCAAGCTTAAGTTTTTTTCAAAACTCGTTTAGTAAATGAGTCAAACACAAACACATCCACATCAAAGCTGCTCGATGTTACGGTTGCAACCACATCAAGGGGAGTTAGAGTTAGTGGCCCATGATACATCTTACTTTATGTTAGTTTCTCTAAGCCTAGTAGTAGAGATCATATGCCTTAGTATTTCTAGTTTGTAGGTCTTGTTCTTGTTTAAATAATTTGGTTTCTTATGAATAAAGGATAGATGATGAAAATTGTCCAAGACTCTTCATACTTCTTCACTCCATTCTTGATTCTGCTTGAAAGCGCAATAGTAGATAGGATTCAAGAACAGTGCCTGATGCAACATATGATGTAACTGTAATGGGAGATGCACTCACTAAAAAAAATTGAATAATAAACAGTAGAAGACTTTAAAATAATAAAGCAGTAAACAAAACCAGATGTTTAACTATCAATCTACAAGTAATACTTGTAGATCTCACCTTATGGCAAAAACACTTTTACTAAAAAGATCGTATGTTTTACAACCTAACAAATAACTAGTGAAATATAACAAAATATCAAACTCTCTAATAAGACTATGAAATCGGTAAAGGAAACTCACAGAAACAACAATACAGAAAACATGAGATTAAAAAATCTGTTTTCTAACAAGCTAGAAAACAAACACAATACTGATGCTATTTTCAATGCAACAACATCCAAAATAGCAATGAACACTTCCAGCAAACTCTTAGTTTTTCTCTCTCTATCTCTACAGTATTTCTCTATAAGCGTCCTTCAATCTGCACAAGCTCTCCTCCTTTTATGCACGAACTAGAGTCCTGTGGAAACAAGGAAAAACAAAGCTTTTTAAGGAAATATAGGATTAGGAAATAAAAGATTTAGTTACCATAAATGATTTCTTTGTTTTAAAAGAAAGAACTTACCAAAGTTAATAGCATACTTGGGTTGAGAAATAAACATCCCATCATGCATTTGTTTGACTTGAATTCCTAGAAAATAACTTAATTCTCCTAACATGCTCATTTCAAAGGAAGATGTCATACACTGCACAAAATCTTTTTCTAAGCACTTGGAAGTAGACTCAAACACAATATCATCAACATATATTTGAGCAATCAAAATATGTTTATATTTTCTTTGAATAAATAATGTTTTGTCAACTTCTTCCTTTTAAAGCCACTTTTTAAAAGATAGTTTGTAAGTCTCTCATACAAAGCTCTAGGAGCTTGTTTGAGACCATACAAAAGTTTTTTTTCAATTTGTAAACATGATTTGACTTATGGGGGTTCTTAAATCCTACTCCCTCCATCCCTAATTTATTGTCCTGGTTGACCAGGCGTACCGTTTAAGAAAACATATTTGACTGGATTATTAATATTGGTTTAATGTGTAGTTTCCTTTAAAGCCCATGTGTATGTGGCTCATAATTAAAGTATGGTGAAAAAGTAAGGGTAAAGTGGTAAAAGTGATCTTCTAAAAAGGTAAGTTTCAAAGTGGACAATTATTTTGGGACGGACGAAAAAGGAAAGAAGGACGATAATTTAGGGACGGAGGGAGTATTAGTTTTTCCACAAAAACTTCCTCTTCTAAAATGTCATTTAAAATTGCACATTTCACATCAATTTGTTAAAGAGTAGTATCTAGAAAGCAAACAATTGCAAGCAAAAGATGTATGGACTCAATGCGGGCCATAGGTGCAAAAGTTTCATCGAAATCCACTCCCTCAACCCGTGTGTACCCTTGAGCCACAAGTCTTGTCTTTTTTTTTTAAATTATCTCACCTCATTCGATTTGTTCTTGAAAATCTATTGTGTTCCATTAACATTCACGGAGGTGGGTCTAGGCACAAAAAATCATATACATCATTTTTTGAAAATTGATCAAGTTCCTCTTGCATAGCATCGATCCAAAAATCATCTTTCAAAGCATCACTGACATTTTTTGGTTCAATTGTTGACACGTAGCAAGAAGCATGAATTTGTTCACATTCAAGAGAAGATAAACATACTAATCTGCGATAATCAACCTTACATTTTCTCCTTGTGGACATGTCACCATGTACATCACCTATCACTTAAGAGGTTGGGTGGTCTTTCTGTATACGACTGGGTACATCCTGACTTCGATCATTCACAGCAGGATCAATTTCAGGATGTTGAGTTTCAGTTTCAACTTCTACAGAAGTTTTGACCAATGCATCTACTGATGAAGCTGTAACAGAAGTTGTATCTGTATTTTCAGAATTCTCAGAACTTCCAACTTATGTACTTTGTGAATCTGAAATTGTGTTTGCAGGAACAGGTTCTGATTGTCCATCTTCTATAGATTCTGAGTCTTCTGAAGTTGATCCAACATCACCAAAATCAAGCAAGCCTGAAATATCATCATCAGCAGTTTTGTGGTCAATATCACCTAATTCATCAAAAACAACATTTATGGACTTCATAAAAGTTTTTGTTCTAAGGTTAAACACCATATAAGCACGACTATTTGTGGAGTACCCCATGATACATACTTGTCACTTTTTGGATCAAACTTTGAGTGATGATACCTATCATTAAGCAAGTAACACACACACCCAAAGACATGAAAATATTTTAAGGTGGGTTTCTTTCCTATAAAAATTTCATAGTGAGTCATGGTGCTACCTGGTCTTAAGTAAACTCGATTACCAATATGGCAAACTGTGTTTAAGGCTTCAACTCAAAATCTTTTTGACAAATTTTTTGAACGTAACATAACCCTAGTCATCTCTTGCAATGTGCGATTATTTCTATCTGCCACTCCATTTTGTTGTGGAGTTTTGGGAGCAGAGAACTCATGAGTTATGTCATTATAATCACAATAGGTAGAAAAAGAAGAATTTTCATATTCCGTGCCATGATCTGATCTAATTCTTATGAGCTTTAGACCATACAAGTTCATAACACGGGTGTACCACACTTTAAAAGCCTCAAATGTGTCAGATTTTTCTCTGAAGAAAATGTTAGAAATAGGTACAGGGAAAAACAATAATAAAACAATTACATAATTGAAAACAATTGAAAAGTTACTGCTTTGTATACTAAGTCTACAGGTAGACTTTAAATCTGTTGGTGGACTTCAAGTCTACTAGTAAACTTCAAGTCTGCTGGTGACTTCAAGTCTGCTAGTGGACTGAAGTCTGCTGGTGGAATGAAGTCTGCTGGTGGGCTAGTGAAGTCTGCTGGTGAGCCTTTATAAAGTCTATTGGTGGCTGAATAGGACTGCAGTACAGAACTTAACGAAGTCTATTGGTCTGAGGCCTGTGTCACACACAGTTTCCTTAAAACAGATTCGTCCCTTCCCGTATGTCCTCAGAAGCTCTAATGGACGTCTGTCTTCCAGGATACAACGGAGACACCGGAGAAACCTTCAGGACTAAGGATTCCGGCGAACTAAATTTGTGTATGACTCTATCACCAATGAGAAAGCAGGAGGCCAAAGAATACGCTCAACGATTTGAAGAATGCAAAGGAGAAATGGAGATTGTCTTAAACTGTGTATCGTCGTGTACTGTAATTGTGGAAATAATCTCCTTTTATAGGAGTAGACATAAGACTAATTAAATAACCACATTGATGATGAAATAAATCAATCATTAATAAGCAAATAATATCTCTCATCAAAGCTGGTAATAACAACACATAAAGTATGTTATTAATGTTGGAGTTACAAAAACAAAATAATAATTAACAAAATGTGAGTTGGTCTGAATAGAAAAATTTGATCCGACATTCGTGTCCACGGGACGCGCTCACACATGAGTACGGTATCATCCTGAAGGCTAAACTGGACCATGATTTACCCCCCCCCCCTGTGCAGGCGTGCACGAAAGAGAGCCTCTATTCTATACAAGCTTATCCTTCCCACATAAGGCACTTGTATATAAACCACTCAAGTTTTTGTTAATCTTCCAATGTGGGATAAACTCACTTCCAACAACCACACTTTAATCAATCATAACTTATTCATCCAAACACCAAATTGGACAAATAAATATATGATTTCGATGTTCTCACGAAGTAGAACACAATTCCACAATTACCCTTGTCATTACACAAATGACACGCGAAGAAATCCGTATATATCAGACTGAGCAAGATACGACTTATTTGAAATTCATATTTGAACTGCACAAAACTTAGAAAAAGAAATCTTTCTGTGAAATTCTGTGTACTCTATAATTACTTACTGTATCAATTGCAAATTCTTAGTCATTGAGATTAATGGTAATTCGGATTAATATTTAGGTATAGATATTACCTTTTTTTTCTCCTTTCAAAGAAATTGAAATGATTGAAGTTTTTCTATTTGGAATCGTCTTAGGCCTAATTCCTATTACTTTAGCTGGATTATTTGTAACTGCATATTTACAATACAGGCATGGCGATCAGTTGGACCTTTGATTCGTTAACCTCGCGTTTTTTGATTGACCTCCTCCTTTCGTTAATATCCGGGAGGTCAAATTCAGATTGTTGTTCAAGGTAGTGAAGCTATTTAAATCTAAGAAAAACGGAATCGCGCTCTGTAGGATTTGAACCTATGACATCGGGTTTTGGAGACCCACGTTCTGCCGAACTGAACTAAGAGCGTTTTTTTATCAAAAAAATAAGACTGGAAAGAAAGGGATTGGATTCTTTTTGTAAGCTCAAGACAGCTTTTATGTATATAAAAGATAGTATCATAAGAATGATATATTCTATACGTCCAATTAAAATCGATTTCACTGAATCCCCCGTTACTGCTCTAGGGAACAGTGATAGGTAGGGATGACAGGATTTGAACCCGTGACATTTTGTACCCAAAACAAACGCACTACCAAGCTGCGCTACATCCCTTCAATTAGCCTACAGTATCATTGTAGAGAATTCTTGTCTTGTTTTCCACATTAGTTTTTTCTTCTATAAATTAGATATATATATATATATATATATATCTATCTATACAATTTCTTTGTCCATTTCGTTTTTTGGTCTCATTTAACATATAATATTAATCTAAATCGAATATTAATAAAATACTCTGATCCCTATGAAAGATGGAATGGAACCCGTCGGAAAATGAAATGAGTATTTTTGGGAAATGCTCGGGAAGAAAAGGTCGTTTTTATGTTATGTTTTAAGAAAAAGATTTACTGGATCATTGTACATTTCCGTTTGAATTTGGGATTCGGTATACTATTTGAGTACAATGATAAGTGGTACTTAACTAAATATGCATCTGATCAGATATGTTTATGTATTACAAAAAAATGAAGCGGGTTTTTCAATGCGAGATCTAAAAACATATCTTTCCGTGGCGCCGGTACTTAGTACTCTATGGTTTGGGTCTTTAGCAGATCTATTGATCGATTAAACACAATTTTTTTCTAACAGAAAACAACTCAAGTATATCTAGAAAAATCATCAACACACACAAAATTATACCTTTTCTTACCAAGACTTTCTACCTCAATAGGACCCATGAGATATGTGTGAATCGTCTCAAGACAATGAGAGGTGGAGCATTGTTGGATTGTAGGATGAGATGTCTTAGTTTGCTTACCCTTTTGACATGGTCCACATACATTTGTGGAATTTGTGTTCAACCTAGGCACTCCTTTCACAACCTCATGTTTTACAAGCTCGTGAAGCTTACGATTGCTAACATGACCTAACTTTTGATGTCATAACTCAATGACATCAATGCTAGCACTATGACAAGTATGCACATTATTGTACATGTAACAATTATCTGAAGATCTTGTACCTGTCAATAAGCATTTGTTAGCCTTCTCAAAAACTTCACAATTTTTTTTATCAAAACGTACCTGAAGATCATCATCACAAAGTTGCCTTATGCTTATGAGATTGGTCTTAAGCCCTTTAACATGATAAACATTTTTAAGCTTAGGTAAACCATCCATATTCAAGGTGTCTTTCCCAATTATCTTACCTTTTGCACCACCTCCATAGGTCACGGATCCTCCATTAATGTTCACATAATCCTCCAAATTGTCAATTAAACTCGTCATATGACGTGAACAACCACTCTCAAAATACTAAGATCCAACAATTTGTGATTTTAGGGAGGTAAATGTGACATTGCAATATTCAGAATCAAATAATGGAGCCACTTGGACAGATATCAAAAGGTGTTTTCGTAGGAACCCAAGCAATTCGGAATTTCTTCGGCTAATGCAATTGTTGCATCCGGTGCCAAGATCCTTGATATTAAAATTGTCATGGAGATGAGTCTTCACCTGGGCAATGACAAAAGGATGAGATCCAACAATAAGAATATCATCAACATAAACCAAAATTACAGTAAAGGAACCATCCTTGGTCAGGGTTGTAGAAACTTGAATGCTTTAGGTTTACTTAAAACCATTAAAACAGCTAGTTATACTTTGATTAACACATTAAACTGTTTTACTTAGACTTTGTATCAAGTCTAAATCTATCTGTTGAACCTTCAGTATATAAGATACCCTATTTTGTTTAAGTACAGAAGATACCCTTTTGACTTTGTTAAAGCCTTCTTACTTGTTACATTCTATCTTGCCTATAGCATAAGTCATCAGCAGCTAGCAGCTGCTGATAACAGTATCAGTGCCTGCACATACATTCGAAATTTTTTATCTACTGAACATTGTATTTTGTTGAAATATTTGACCTTCACCTGCTTATTTTAAAAACATTAATTGATCATCTTTTTCAAACAAAAGAACTATTCACATGTATTCTCAATAGAATAGTTTCATGTATATCTTAAATACTCTTCATGTATTCAATCCTAGCTAACTAGTCTCTTTATAATTTCATGCTAGGAAATACTCTTTTTCTCACTCTGCAGGATTTACGGGCATTCAGTGAAAGATCTTCATAACCATTTCTTCAAGCAATTCAAGATCCAACCTTGCTTTTTCAAACGGCTACAAACTTGAAAATGTCTATAAAACGTTTGAAACAAGGGTTGGAGAAATACCTTCACAGAATTACATGCTCAGTATTCATAAATCTCAAATCCTCAAAGCACACTAAAAGAGACAAACAAGTTGAAACCTTCA
This sequence comes from Codonopsis lanceolata, assembly GCA_013146195.2. Classification (NCBI taxonomy): domain Eukaryota; kingdom Viridiplantae; phylum Streptophyta; class Magnoliopsida; order Asterales; family Campanulaceae; genus Codonopsis; species Codonopsis lanceolata. The sequence continues at coordinate 52,346,280 of CM028380.1, forward strand.
TTCAAACTCAGAACTTCAATCTTTCATTGAAGAGCTTCTTCTCTCAAACATTTACTAGATAGTCTCTCATATATTATTCTTTTCTAGTTTCTGTTTGAACAATCATTGTTTCGATTGTTCTTTCATTCTTTGAATCCTCAAGGAGCCTTTGATTGTTGCTCGAGTTTGATTATTTATTAATCATACTCCTCAAACACTGGTTTGTGTTGTACACAGATTTGTTAATGATCACTTAGAATTTATTTAATCTTAATGCACTTCAAAATCCAAGTTTGACCAACTTGGTAGTGGACGTAGCAACTTATAGTGTGAATCACTCCAAATATTGTGTCTCTGTCTTTTTGCCTTTTTACTGTCTATAAACTTAAGCAACTGCTATCTACTTAAGTGTTTAATAATTGCATTCTTAAAGTTCTTTACTTAGTTGTTAATATATATTGTATTTCAATTAAGTCCTTATACTTTAGTGATCAAAAGAAAACAAAACAAAATTGTTTTACATTCAACAGTTGCTACATGCTGCCACATCAGCTGTTGTTGTAAACTTATCTTTTCCACTACAACTCTTAAAGGTTTTCAAAATAACCCTCAAAGTTTTTAAAGGTTATTCACCCCCTCTAGTCTTATTTTGTTGCCTACTGGACTTACAAGGGTAAATAAGGTGTGATCACTCTTGGACTCCACAAAGCTAAAATCTAGTAAGGCTGCTGAAAATTGGTGTACCATTGCCTGAGAGCCTGCTTTAAACCATGCAAAGACTTTAAAAGTTTATAAATAACAGGCTAGGTAGAAGTAGACTAAAAAGAAGGAGGAACAATATAGCCTTGAGGAAGAGTCATATACACTTCCTCTTCCAAATCCCCATGTAAGAAGGCATTGGCTACATCCATTGACAAAAATGCCACCCATTTATAGCTGTTAAGGCCAATAACATATTTACTATTGTCATTTTTGCCACAGGGGCAAAAATTTAAAATAATCTTCCTTTTTTGTCAGAGTAAACCCTTTGACAACAAGCCAAATACAAGAATAATATGCAGGAGAGATGGAGGAATAGGAGATGGAAGATCATGTAGGGCCTATTTTGGTAAAATGTGGAGGGAGACCTGTATAATCCTTGTACCTGCATGGAACTACCCTTTGTCTAAATGGCCTAGAAGCAGTATCAAAGGAGGTAGAATGGCTAAGGTAGATGAGGAAGAAGAAGATTCATAAGAAGCCGATTAGTTTGATGAAACAGTTAGAGATTGAGTAGGACTATAGGGAGTAGACAATGGAAGAGAATCAGACTCATTAGAAACATAATCAAAAGGAGTAAACATGGGAGTGTGAGACTCAGTGGTGAGATAAGATGGTGTGGCATAGGGAAACTAATCTTCATAGAAGAACACATCCCTTGAATATAAAATTTTATGAGAGGTAAGATCATGCAACTTGCATGCTTTCTTGCTAATAGGATAGCCAATAAAGATGGACTTGGAAGCCCTGGGGGAGAATTTATCTCTTCCAGCCTTGATAGTGGTTGCAAAACACAAACAACCAAATATTCTAAGATGAGAGAAATATGGTGACTGAAGGACAAGGACATTATTAGGGGTTTTATGATAAAGGACAAAAGAGGAGTCATGTTTATTAGATAAGTGGCTACAAGGATGCAATCACCCCAAAATTTAATTGGCCAATAAACCTGAAACATCAATGCCTTAGCAACATTGAGAAGATGCCTATGTTTCCTTACAACTCTCTCATTCTGTTGGGGAGTCTCAACACAAGAACTGTGTTGTACAATGCTAAGAGAGAAGAGGAGAGGAGTCATGTCACCACTAAAGAACTCAGACCCATTGTCTAATCTAACAATTTTGACACAAGTTTGGAATTAAGTTTGCACCATTTTCAGAAAAAGTTGCATATAAGGAAGAACATGTGTTTTGGAATGCAGTAAGTAAGTCCATGTGGATCAAGAAAAGTCATCAACTATTGTTAAAAAAGAATGACAACCATCATAAGTATGATGCCTATAAGGACCCCAAATGTCACAATGAATTAAAGAGAAAGAAGTAGTGACATGAGAAGTGCTAAGAGAAGAAAGAATTTTGCATTGTTTAGACAAATGACACACATCACACACGGAATTTTCAACATGTTAAGAACACGAAATTGGATAGTATTTCAACATAGACATAGGTACATGACCCAATATGTGGTGCCATAGTGTTTTTGATTTGAAAGTTACATAACATGACATGGCATGCCTTACAGACTTAGGAGTATGAAGATCAAGCTTGTAGAGGCCTCTAACCAGCTTAACAATCCCTTCAAGATCTTACAGGCCAAGTCTTAAAAGAGACAGTAGGTTGGAAAGAAAGATAAGCTGCAATTACTGGAAGCAACAAATTTGCTAACAGATAATAGATTAAGTGAGAATTCTGGTGCATAGTGGACATTAAAGAAAGTTATACCACTATAGAGTTGTACATATCATGTATGAGTAATAGAAGTAGTAAGACCATTAGGCAAATGAATAATGGACACAAAAGGAATAGGATCAATGAGAAGATCAAATGATAAGGTAATATGATCAAAAGCACCAGAGTCTATAATCCATTCTTGGTTATGCTTGACATCCAAACTACAATGCACATAACTTATGACACTAGGAGTGGTGTGAGACTTACCTGCAACCTGAATAGTTTGAGTAACATATGAGTTTGTGGCCCTTTGTTCATTAAGCATACTCAACAGTTGTTTGTAGTGTTCTTCAGACAAGGAAACAATGTTAGTAACAGGATCATTTATTTCAGGAGTCACATTAGCTGCATTAGCATGAGAACCTCTAGTCTTGTTCTTCAGATTCTTAGGCATCTTAGATGGATTAGGCTTGACTCCATATAACTTGTGCCAATCAGGAAGCCATTAAGAAAGAAGCATGAATCCTTAACATGTCCATTTCCTCCACAGTGATCATAAAGCAAATGTCCCTAGGAAACAATTTTTCTACCAGAATTATTGAAACTCTTGCTATGATTTGAGGAATGTGGAGAATTTTTGGCAAATAAAGCAATAGTAACATTGCTATCAGAGAAATAAGCTTGCTTAACTGAACATTCTTTCATTTTTTCATCATGCATCAGGAAGGACATAGTTGTACTCATATTAGGTAATGGACTCATAACTAAAATTGAGCTACGTATGCCTGAGTAAGTTTCATTAAGTCCAATCAAAAATTGTGTTACCTTCTGCAATTGGTCATATTCATCCATCTTCCTAAGTGAATCACAAGAACACACACATTCACATTTTGGCATATTACTGACCTCCTCAAATTCATCCCAGACAATTCTAAATTTTGTGAAATAATATAGAATTGATAATGATACTTGCTGAAGATTCATTAGCTTTTTCTTAAACTAAAACACTTTGGATGTATTCCCCTGGGTGAACCTACATTTTAGATCATCCCATATTTCCTTAATTGTATTAAAATAGACTAAGCTTGAACCAATTTAATGAAAAACAGAAAGCTTGAACCAATTTAAGCAACCATGAAATTACCATATCATTGCACCTCTACCATTGAGATAGATACTTAGATTAAGAGTTAGGTCGTTTGTTTAATCCAGTAACAATACCTAATTTGAGTTTAGATGAAAGTGCAATCAACATTGCTCTCTTCCATTTGTTGTAATTGGTATTAACCAAAACTTGAGTGACTAAGCACATACTTGGATGATCATTTGAATATAGGTATAATGGATGAGAAATTGGAAGGGTTACATGAACTTCTGTTGAGGCATATTCATCTTCTTCAACTACTGGAGCTCTCTGCCTCAACACGTCAGTATTCTATTATGTGTTTCTTCAGTAGCCATTGTTGGATAGATGAGATTGATCAATTTGAACTTGATTCGAAAGCAAATGGAATACAGAAGCTAATAAACAGATTGCTTGAGGCTCTGATACCATGATACATTTGTAATGAGAATTGAAATGTGTTGTGAACAGCGGAAGACTAGAAAACAATAGAACATAGTATAATAGGATCAATCACAAAGAAAAGAGAGAGATTGGGGCCAACAGACTATCGAAATTTTATTAAAGACACACATTCAAATGTTCTAGGTATACAACTATTTATATGTGTACAATAGAAACCCTAAAACCCTTAAAAGGATATAAAATGCAGAAATGGCGCGCTAAAATCGATAAAATCCGAAGCGACCTTTGAAGATTTTTCGATCCGAGCGATCAAAAACCTTGATAAGCCCAATGTCTCATGTCAAGTAGTCCGCATCAATCGAGCACGAGTCTCATTCTCAACAAAATGAGATGATGAGATAATTGGGACACAAAAGAGAGTGATCGATCATTCAAGTATTTGACAATGGAGTCTCTACATTGTTCACGAGAAAAGAAATGTTACTCTCCTATTACAACTGAACTTGATATTAATACATCAAGATCTAACAGAATGAAACATACTTGGGCAATACTTCAAAACCAATAAAATCTACTAACTGACATAACCAACATCTTAAACATTTATGCACTCGCTTCCATTGAAGAATCATCACTTGGGCACTCAACTCCCTTGTGGTTTACTTCAGCTAAAATGTCTTGTCTATGCCTTCATTCTTGTCTTTAAGTCATGTATCCTTAATAGTAAGTTATTATTAGTATCACACTTACATCACTGGTTGGAAATGGAATTTATTAACTAATTTTCTTCCAGATGAGGTGTTGGCAAAGCTTGATTCAGTTGTGGTTTCGGTTAACTCAAACACTACTGATGGGTTTTCTTGGAAGGGCACTAGCTCGGGCACATTCTCTACCTGTTCTGCTTATAAGCTAGGTAGTAGGACAGTAGATGAATTTACATACAAAGGGTGGAAACAAATATGGAAGGTGAAAGACCCAACAAAAAATAATTATCTTCTATGGCTGACTCGACATGATCGTTTGCTCACCAATGGTTTGAAACTGAGATGGAGTTTAGACACTGAAGGCCAGTTTCCTTGTGTAATACTCAAGTTGAGCCCACAATCCATGCTCTTCGTGATTGTGACCGCTCAGCCTGTTTGGAATAATTATGTCTCAAATTAGAATAGGATTAGGATTTCTTTCTTCACTTGGATTAGGAAGCTTAATCCTAATTAGCTTAGGACTAATCTTGGTGAACATGACCCATGCATATAAATATGGGGTGTGCGTCTTGGGAGAAAGAAAAGATTCCGGTCCGAGTTTGTTAGACACAATTTGGAGACGGACGATACGACACGTGGTCGAGGGTCTTGAGGTCTTGGGGGTGTTAGAAAAAATAGTGCATGACTATTTTGGACTGTGAGAGATGTGGTACTCTGTGGGATCGTGTCAATCCTTGTAACCCTAACCAAGGTAGGGTGAGTACATTGAAAACTCTCTATTGTAATTCCTCATCGTTTAGTGAAGTTGTTGTTTGCCTTGGAGTGGATTAAACCACGTAAAATCATTTGTTCCCTTTTTTTCTTTATTTTGTTATAATTTCTATTATCTTGCCATTATTCGTCCAAATACTTGGTACTATTATTTTCAACCGATTCGCTTCCGCATTGAAGATAGAAACTTGGAATTCTTGAGACACGAATTTCCCCATTTTTATAACAAACGGGTATCAGAGCCAGGTTAGTCGAAATTTTGAGATCAAGAGATTGGAGTTTTTTTATATAAAAAAAGATGGCAGAATTTGGAAATTCTACGCAATTCCAATTGAAGAAATTTAATGGAAGTAATAACTTTAGCTTGTGGCATGTTAAAGTTAGGGATGTGTTGATCCAGGCAGATCAAGAGATTGCTTTGAAAGCAAAGGAAGTAAAACCCGACGATATGGAAGATGAGGAATGGAAGAAAATTGATCAAAAGGCGGCTAGCACTATCCAACGATGTTGTGCGGATCGATAATGTTCTCTACAACGTTATCTCCGAAAAATTCCCAAAGGCTTTATGGGAGAAGTTGGAGAGTCTCTACATGAGGAAATCAATGTCAAACCGGTTGTACCTAAAGAAAGAGTTGTTCAATTTCATGATGGACGAAGGTACAAATATTCATGATCACTTGAATTCTTTTAACAAGATACTTTGCGAGTTGGTGAATATTGGTGTTAAAATTGAGGATGAAGATCAAAGTTTAATTTTGTTGAAGTCTTTGCCTCCATCTTACAAGTATTTAGTTACTACTATTATGCATGGGAAAGATGCGCTTTACTTTGGGTGAAGTACAAACTTCATTATTAACGGATGATTCTATGAACAAGGGTTCTAAGAATAATAATAGTGATGTGTTGTATGTGGGAAGCAAAGTTAAACATGTTGGTGATTCGTCCGATCAAGGTTCAAGTGGTGGTAAGAAAAATAAGAAGACTTTCAAGTAAAAGTGTTGGCATTGTGATGAGATCGGTCACGTTATTCGTAATTGTCAAAAGTTCAAGGATGAAGTAAAGAAAGAATTGAATTATAATGCTAATATTGTCACTTTTGATGAAGGTGATATTAGCAATGGCGAGAATAATGGTGATGTACTCAATGTGACCATGAGTGATAATCTACGGAATGAATGGGTTATTGATTCCGGTTGTTCTTTTCACATGTGTTCCAATAAAGATATGTTTTCTACTCACAAAAGTGCAAGTGGCGATGTATTTTTAGCGGATGGTTCTTCTTGCAAGATTGAAAGGTTGGAACAATAAAATTCAAGACTCAAGGTGGAGTAAAAACGCTTATGGAAGTTCGTCGTGTTCCTAGCTTGAGGAGGAATTTAATTTATTTAGGCTACTTGGATTCGAAAGGGTGCAATTACAATGTTCGTGATGGAAAGATGAAAATCTTTCGTGGTGGCCGTTTTCTCATGGGTGGAAACAATAGGGGCAACTTGTATTTACTACAAGCGGGTATTATTCAAGGTGGAGCTCATATTATGTCTCAAAGTGAAGATGCCAACTATGAAGAATTTGGAAGTATCTAGTTTGGTAGTATTTCATGGAGCGAATTCAAGGGCCGCTTGGATTCGTGTGTTCGAGATCAATTCTAGGCACCCATGGTGGGGTGCATGATGTGTAAGCAACAATGATGATAGACGGTTGAAGGAATTTGAGTCAATGTGGAGATTTGTTATAATTATGTCTCAAATTAGAATAAGATTAGGATTTCTTTCTTCACTTGGATTAAGAAGCTTAATCCTAATTAGCTTATGACTAATCTTGGTGAACATGACGCATGCATATAAATATGAGGCGTGCGTCTTGGGAGAAAGAAAAGATTTCGGCCGAGTTTGTTAGACACAATTTGGAGATGGACGATACGACACGTGGTCGAGGGTCTCGAGGTCTTGGCGGTGTTAGACAAAAATAGTGCGTGACTATTTTGGGTTGTGAAGATGTGTGGCACTCTGTGGGATCGTGTCAATCCTTGTAACCCTAGCCTAGGTAGGGTGAGTACATTAAAAACTCTCTATTGTAATTCATCATCGTTTAGTGAAGTTGTTGTTTGCCTTGGAGTGGATTAAACCACGTAAAATCATTTGTTCCCTTTTTTGCTTTATTATGTTATTTTCTATTATCTTGTCATTATTCGTCCAAATACTTGGTACTATTATTTTCAACCGATTCACTTCTGCATCTATATATATATATATAAAAAAGCAGGGTAGTTTATATAGGGAAAAATCCCGCCAAAATTTTGTTTTCCAAAATAAAAACTCATATTAACAAGAAACAATTAATGAATTCTTTAATTAATTAATTCAAAAACTCCTTAGAACTTTCACCATCAATTATCCATATTTGCACAGTTTTTCAATTCTCGGTTGTATCAAACATAAATAAATCAACACATTGTAAATGATGATTAATGAAAATGCATTAGTTCACAAGATGATCCTATCAAATGTTGAAATATTATACTAAAAAAATCAAGCAAATCAAGAAATACCCAAATTTTGAGATGTAAAAAAACCATTGACAAATTCGAAGTAGTATGAAATAAAAATCACCATAAAAAATCATCTTTCGAGAATACTAAATGATTAAACCAGTTCGGAGATTTATCTAAAAGTAAATAACAAAAATAAATGTATAAAAAATATTATCAAATTCACAATAGATCTAAGTGTCAAAACGCTTTTTTATACGAAATAATTAAACAAACTTATATTATGTGATTTCATTAGATCCGAATGAAAAATCACCGAAAAAAATATAATCAATATTTTTCCCTCAGAATGAAGTTGAATATTAAAGAAATAGAGATGGATCGAGTGAGATATGGAACGAGAGGAAGAGAGCGTACTTGGTGTGGACGATGAGTATAAGAGAGATCATCAATGAGAATAAGAGATATTTCCTAAGAGGGGTAGAGAATAAGGGAGATTGCCGAGTTGAGGCTTCCTATTTTCCTCTCCTTTCTTTATCTCCATTTGTTTAGTAAACAGGGATTATTGAAATACCACAATAACGTTTAGATTTTTTCATAATGTTATTATTTTTTATGTAATTCTTTATAATTAGTTTCTCTTCTTTTGTAGTATATTCTTTTAATTGTTTATTACTTTTCATATAATGCAATTACTATATGACCATATATTCACCATATTTTAATTTATAACAATGCTAGGTTTAGAACTATTTCAAAAATTATTGCTACAATTAAGATTTAGTGAAGGACAAAGTTGTCTTTATTTTCTAAAAAATTAACTTTATTTTCTTAGATCTTAAATATTTGTGTCTAATTTTTAAATCAAAACAAAAAAAAATTATATCAAAAGTAGTTGCCTCCAACATTTTTTAAAAAAAAAAATTCTTCTTCTTTGTTTTGCTTGAGTATAAATTAATTGAAAAAATTATATGGACGTGTTTAACGCATGTGTGTAAAACTAGTTGAAGATAAAAACTTGAAATTATTGGGACACAAATTTCCCAGATTTTATAACAGAAAGGTCTAGTGAAGCCGGAGCTGTTTAGTAATTTTTTTCTCCACCAGCTTGCTTGATTGGTTGGACTGGAACACGAAAGATATATAAATTTAGCATATCAATTGACTTGATTATCTCTCATGTTATGTGGCTCATAATTAAAGTAAAGTGAAAAGTAAGGGTAAAGTGGTAAAAGTAATGTTCTAAAATGGTTTCACAATTATTTTATAATTTTAATAGCATATCGAATATCTCGTTAGCTCTCTGGACTATGATTTTTGCCGAGGCTATAAGATGCTTATGGTTTTGGCGTAACAGCGTTGTGTATCATCGAGACTCCCTCAAGCCTTACGAGTGAGTGGCATTTTAAAGAGAGTGAAAGAGTCCTCCCAGGCAGTTGACATGGGAAGAAGCTTAAGTGGGCAATACTGGACTGCCATTCGATGGTCCCCGCCAGTCGTCGGTTGGGTTGAGGTAAATGTAGATGGTGCTGATAGGAGCAATGTTGGCTCGACTGGTTGTGCAGGGTTAAAACGTAATCACCTAGGACAAACTGCATCAAGTTGAAAAGCTGAACTTTGGGCTATCTGTAGAGGGTTAGTTGTAGCCAGCTAGGTGGTCATCGCGATGTTTTCTTAGAGTATGTTTTAGTTGAAGCTATCCAAGCCATCGATACCAGCAATACTCATGATGTGGAGCTAGTGATTATTGAAAAAATCAACGATTTATTGCGAAGAAACTTAGAAATGTTGGGAACTCTGTGACGCTCATTGATCCCCCTCGGTGTGTGTCTGCATGTTTAGCTAGCGATTCTCTTAGCTGGGAGCAAATGCATTTGATTTCTAGTTAGTCTGTTGGTTTTGGTTTCGAATTCGGGCTTGGCCCTCCCTTGTACCAAACTAAAAAAGAAAGCAATACATGTTTAAGTTGCAGTTTTGTACATTTTGGGGTCAAACCGCAAGGGCCGACAAGCTTTTAAACATCATTCATGTGTAACACATATTTAAAGAAACTGAAAATACCCCCCAACTTAATTTTTCTCTTATTAGTTATTAGAAAGGAATTATTTAATGGGAAATGAATAACATGACTGTGTCTGTATGTAGTAAAGATGAGGTGATTTTTGAAGTACAGTTTCTAAATGGAGGTTGACAACTTTGAAAGTGATATCCTGGAAGAAGCTGATAGATAAAACTACTTGCAAACTTACATCAATGTCTTACCTAATTACAAAGTCCAAGAAATTCGTTTTAAAAATAATTTATTTCCATTAGTGGTTGAACCAACCTTGTAACTATTGTCTATTGATAACAACCTCCTCATCTGATTCCCATGGATTTGATCACTAAGCTTCAACAATTGTTGGCCACCAACCCACCTCAAAAATATATTTCCTCCCGTTTCGGGTAAAGAATCTCGAATCTCCATTTAAAAGTCAAAACTTTATAAAAAATGAAAATTTTAGTAGTCCATAAATAATAAAATAACATTTTTATACATTTATTTTTCAAAATATATTATTTAAGTAAAGCATCTCAAAATAAAATAGTAGATTTTTTGTCCAAAACGAGAACGGAGGGAGTATTTAGGAAAATGTTATTGGTCAGAGGGTCAACTCGAAACCTTAGTAGGTGTCGGTAAAATGATTCGAACTAGGAAAAAAGATCTTCAGTCTCCTTCGTATAGTAGGATGACACTTTTGAAACAAATTACAAGACCCCAGTGCACTAAACTATTCTATTACACAAAGTTAAAGAATAAACCATCACCAAACTTTAATAAATTGGAAAAATTATTTAAATGAAGGATAGCCAAAGCCAAAAATGATTTTTGTATTTATTATGATACCGACGTACACAACGCGACTTAAAATTCCCCACCCCCCAAAAAAAAACAATTACAAAGACATTACTAATGAAAAAAAAAATGGGTGTTAAAAGCCACTTGCCTGCATTTGTGACTGCTTTGGCAGTGAATTTCTCTACCTAATATCGAGAAAAGTTTGCATAGCAGGGCATCTCTATATTTCTCTCCCCCACCGTCCTATATTACAAGTATTGCTCGACTTTACCGTCCTTCCTGAGCTGGGAAGAAATGCCGGTATAGATTTCTCAGAAAGAAGCAGTCCACACAGTATTCTCACCCTCACCGCATCGCCGATGGACCTCCTTAATCCTATCAACCGACCTGCAGATCCCGCTGCAGGTCCAGTCAAATGAAGCAACACAGACATTACCCGCCTGTGCTTTCCACTCGCAATCTGCAGTGACAGGGTAAATTATGTAAAATATCTAAAACTTTTGTCAAAAGATGTGTCCAGTAATGGAAGCAAAGAGTTCCATCATTCACAGCAGTACTTGTTTTGCAAACAAAAACAGGCTAAGAAAATTTGCTAATAATGTTGGTGGGAAACGATTATTACTACTGGTCCCTACAATTATTGTGCCATCACCACCATAAAATCACTCTACCCTCTTCTGAGGATAATAAAAGTTAATAATGATGGTCTAGAGCCCACTAAAAGAAATTTGGTACATTCAAAGAAAAAGATTATTTCATACAGAGACTAGTGATACACAAAGTCTTTGGCCCTCCAAAAATGGGTTTATCTATCAATAGTCAATGCATAACAAAGACAATACAATGAGTTGCCTTGGACACAATGTCTACGTAATAAATGTTAGTCTAGCTGTCTGTATTCGTTTAATATGTTTCATTTGGGATCAATAACCACACGTTTACTTGACTCAAGATTTATACTTGTTCCTAGAGTCTGTAACAATCATATTTCTAGTTTTAGCTACGGTATGACATGTACAGTATCGCCCATACATGAAAAATCTGGGTAATATGCAAAAATACTCTAAAAGAAATTCAAATGTTGAGAAGTAACGATTTACCAGGTGGGGTTCCACAACACAGTCTACGGTCGTCAATATGCTGCACATCGAGCCCAATAAACCAAGATCCGAGAGAAACGTCCTCATTTGCATACTTGTGTAGTACATGCCTGAGAAAAAATTAAGTCTTAACACGATCAAAACCATGATCTATTTTTCTTCTATTTTCTTAATGTCAGATCTAGAACTATAACTTACTGGTTTAATGAAATGTAAGTAGCCAAATCTCTCGAGATTGCATATAATTGTCCCGTGGCATGACGGAAATACTTGTTTCCCGACTCACCAAACTTCCAGTATTCAGGCTCGTGGTATCTCACACCCCTGTTCCATGACACACAAGTGTGACTAAAAGCTACAAGGCTCTAATAACAAATAACTTAAAACCAATTGACTTACTTTTGAGCGAGTACTGGTCCAGATTTCATGCATCCAATATAAACCCGTGGTTTTTTCCGATGTCTTACTAATGTTTGTCCTAATGTTGCTGCAAAAAAATAAAATAAAAAGTTATAAAAAATAAAAATTAAAAAAAATTGTTCAGCAAAAAGGAACCAGATGAGTGAAGCGAAGACTGTTCAAATTCTAGATGAACAACAGCAGCATCTATATCTATTATCACCTATATTTACATGTACATCATCATCAACTTTGATGTAAAACTCTGCATCCCATAAAGAAACAGCTGTAGCAAAGTATTTCTTTGTCTTGGCAGACAATTCAAGGTATCCCTCAACATGATCCTGTGCATAGGCAGAAGAAGATGTTAGGCTTGATATGAAAGCAACAAAATATCAAAACTTTAGGTACAGCTGAATGGAGAAGAATTATATTTATAAAGAAGAAAAAAAGTGTTACCAGCCTCATGAAATCCCCATGCTTTTTGTCCTCTGCTTCAATCGCCCTGTCCAGGATACCCCCACCGTGGCACTGCAACAGTTAATTAAATAAATCAGCATTTGGATGTCCATATTATTGTGGATTTAACTTGGTGTGGATAAAAAATTTGACCCACACCTATGACCAATGACAAAGCGAATTATAATGCCCTTCTCTTCCTCCAGTTTCTTTCTTTTTTCACCTATCCAGGAGAAACAATAATAGGATATCAGGTCGAAAGAACCAACTGAAATAGCAAACTAGTATTCCTCAGATTAAGGTGCTAAGAAAGCAGGAAAATTTGTATGAACCTTGTGGCATCCATGTAGCACGGACTGAATCTCTTCTTTTTCTACTGCTAAAAGCAGTATTAATCCCCACAACCATAAGGTACTTTTTCCTCCCAGATGCGTTCTTTTTGTCGTCTTCAGATAGAGGAGAGCCATTCATGATCGATTCCTGGACAGACTTTGCTGCAGCTAATTCCATTTCTAAATTTGAAATAGTTTTATCCAAAGTCCTTCAAATTCAATGTATGATAGTAAGACCCAATATTCAAAAAACTAAAAAATGAAAAAAGATTACGTAAAGGATAAAGCCTTGATAAAGAACCAGGACAACTCACTGTATAGCATTATGTGTCTTTGAGACCTCCCCAAATATGTCTCCTGGTTCACGCATTACATCCTTCAGCTGCAACTAGAGGATTCCGTCCAATCAGGTTATGAAAATAATAATGAAGGACCAAAAGCGCTGATAAGTACCCAGTAAGTTCTTAACTTACTACAGTAAAAATTAAAAAGAAGAAAGATTGAAATGCTTACCATTTTTGGACTGCAACCTTCTGAAACTAACTTTAATCTTTCAGCTTCTACTCCAGTAGTTCTAGTGATACTTTTAGATTCCGAAACTGTCCACATTCTGTCACCATTTCCAAAATCGATTTACATTCAGCATACCTCAACATTAACAGTTAATCAACTAGTTAAGAAATTCTTTGTCCCATTATAATCTGCAAGTTAGTTAGAGTTCCGCTAGAAATTAAATGTCATCAGGGATCCGTCTAGTCAGAGCTAGCAGAAAAAGAATTACCAGTGGAGGAGGCCAACCGCCAATTATTAAATACAAGGCTGACAAAAGTTTCATGGTCCATAATGTTACATTTAGGTATGTATGGCTTTATGATTTAGTAACTTTAGCTTTAGTTTGTGTTGATCGAAGAAAAAATAGAAATACCCGAAGAAAGTTGGTGGGACCAAAGAGGGAGACCGTTCAAACCCACAAACTAGAGCCACGAAAATTGGCCGGAGAACAGACCATTAACAAAAAAAAAAAAATGCTACCAGACTTGAGAAAAAACACTGACAAAACATATAAAGGGATCAACCGGCTAAAAATCAAACAAAAACAAATTAGCTGGAATTACGTCATCATTGAAAAAATATAATATTCAACTTAAAAATAGCATGATTAACGTCCATACAAGGAATCATGATTTAGATCTACACTATTCATTGGAAATGCCAGATTATAAAACTTGAAATAAAAAAATACGCAGAAACTATATGGGAGTAAAATTTAAGGGGTGGGGGGAAACCAATCTAAAAACCCTATGTTACCATATAGTTGAAACATGAAATGTTTAAGAAAAAGTTCAGTACAGACACAGTATTGCTGAGGACAAACAAACATAGTAGCCAAATGTAGGAGTGGCAAAATGGGTGTTATGGATAATCATGGTTAGTTTATTATCCATGATTATCCATAACAATCATTTTGACACCCAAGCCAAATGCTATAACAAAAGAACAAACATAACAATGGCTGAAAATTGAAATTGATCTTTCAATAAAAACAAGCAGTACAATTATTATATTTCAAAAATCATAACAGACGTTCAAATTTCTACGGCGAAAAGTAGACCCTAGCAGTTGGGACAACCGAGAGTCGAGTCGAGTCGAGTTGAGACTTTCAAAATACTGAAAATATCAAAGAAACGTTGAAATTAAAAAAGATATATATAAATACCTATTGGTGAAGAGCAATCCAGCACAGAAGCAGCTTATACAGAGCAAAAGGGTCCATTTTTGAGATATGACATTTCTTGAAGCTTGATCTCCTCTGCTCTTTGCAGACATTTTCATTCAAAATTCTCTCTATATTATTCCACAAACAATCAATCACTAGCTCTGTGTCAACAAGAACCCATTTGCAGTTTCAATCAAATGACCCAAATCAAAGTCACCCAGAAAGAATCCTACAATCTTTAGCAATAGAAATAACTTGAAACTTAGCTTCAAGTTCAAATTTTTAGTGAGAGAAAGTTGGAGGGCAGAGAGAGATTATCAGGAGATAGCAGGGGATGCCCTGTTCTTATTCTTGTGTGTTCCTTTCTTTATCCCTTTCCTTTCTTCTCTCTTTCTCTCTCCACAAAGGAAAAAAAATACTCCCTCTTTCTCTCTCTAGATTTTCCCTCTCTTCTCTTTCACTACACTTTGCAGGCAAGGGACGTCCAACTGAAGTGAGAGAAGACCGTCTAACTGCCCACTCCTCCCATATTCTTTCTACATTTACCAAACTGTCCTTTTCGTCACACTGCTTACTGCACCATTAAAAACATCTATAATACAATAAAGCTCATAATCGCACACTTATAATTGATAAAAGATAAAGAGCGGCTGAGATTGATTCCTTTAATGAGATAATACGATCATTATCACTCCTTAAGTTCACATGTGTGAACGTTGAGTAACTACCCCTCTTTCTCTCCAACTCCCCCCACTATTCACGGTTGGTGGTCGTTAATCCTTCCTCCACCAAACCCACCAAATTTATACACGTAATTTTGTATATAAATAAATTTAAAAAAAATCGTAAGTTTTGTAATTTAAAATACTTGAAATATACTGACATCGTGCTATCGGCACGGATAAAAATACTAATATTCTAATAATAGCAAACTATTTTTTTTGTATAATGTTCATGACAATCTATGTTATAAATATCTGATTATGTTATAAATATCTGATTACTTAGTATGTAATGGCATACTTGAAATCTTTAACCTGTCACTTGCTTAACACTTACCCCACTCTCTCTCTCTTCAACTCCTCTCACTATTCACGGTTGGTGATCGCTAATTCTTCCTTCATCAAATTCACCAATTTTATGCATGTAATTTTATATACAAATAAATTTTAAAAAAAATCGTAAGTTTTGTAATTTGAAATACTTTAAATATATTGACGTTGTGTCATCTACACGGATAAAAGTACTAGTATAATAATAATAGCAAACTAATATTTTTGTATAATGTTCATGACAATCTATGTTATAAATATCTGATTATGTTATAAATATCTAATTATGTTATAAATATCTGATTACTTAGTATGTAATGGCATACTTGAAATCTTTAACCTGTCACTTGCTTAACACTTAACCTCTATTCCAGATAAAGAGTCCAATATTTTCTTTTGTGATATTTCACTTAAAAAGTTTACTTTCAAAAATAAAGGTATAAAAATAATATTTCATTACTAATAGACTACTAAAAGTGTCATTATCTTTAAAAAAAATTAATTGAAACTTTTTGTCCAAAACAAAGGGAGTATATTAGAAAAACAAATTTGTTAAAAAAATTTGTATTTCTAGTATTTTTCCTTTAAAAATTATTTTCTTAGCATCTTTCTTTAAACAAATCTTCTTTTTTATGTGCACTTTCACTATAATTAACTTTTTTTAAGTTAGTTAGTTCAAGAGAATTAATTTACAGCAGATTTGGGGGGGGGGAGAAATAGTCAAAAAGGACTTGAACTCAAAAGGACTTGACCAAAGGTATTTTTTAAGCCACTTAAGGCAAATCTAATGGGAAGGGTTAAAATTAAATTTTGATATTTATGTAAAAGTATTAGACTCTCGAATGATTAAAGTAAAAGATATTAAAATTAGGTGTAATAGTAGGAAAGGTACCAAATTCGATACTATCTAAGTACCACACATAATTTTAATACTTTTCATTTTGACTATATATTTATGCTACAATATGTATTAATACATTATTATATAGTTATATTTTAATTTTATTTTTATATTATGATATGTGTTTAATAAAAAAAAATTAAAATTATTTTTATATCAAATTTTGATATTTATGATTAGAGATGACTATTTGATACTTATGAATAATAACCAATATGTATTAAAATTTGGTTTTAAATTTTTAATATCTATGGAAAAGTACCACCATTTGACTTAGTCATCCTTCGGTTCTTAAATGATAAAATAAAATGCAGTGTCACCCCCTATGGTTTGACCAAGTTTCAGTGACCCAAAGAAGTTTGGCTTGTCTCAATACAACCCTCTCTGTATAAATTGTTAACATTTTTCGTTAAGTGGGGTGCATTGCAATTACAAGATTTCAATTATTAAAATGGTAAAATTTCCCCATCCCCCACTTTGGGGTACTGCGAGACGAAATTGTAACTCCAACCCTTCCTCAAGAATCAAAACGAGGCTTCACGGTAAGTAACAAAAGAAACTTCTGAAATTGGTCCGACTCATTTGATGTTAATGTTGCATCTTTAGCCTACTATGGTTTGAAGAAAACCAGCAACATTCCTAATTGCTATCCATTGTTTGCCGGGCAAGTTTTCAATTCAGCATTTCAACTTGGAAAAATTTTAAAAGACAAAGAAATACTCCCTCCGTCCCTAAATTATTATCTTGGTTGACCCGGCGCACAGATTAAGAAAAAACAATTGACTGGATTATTTATATTGGTTTAATGTGTAGTTTCCTTTAAAGCCCATGTGTATGTGGCTCATAATTAAAGTAAGGTGAAAAAGTAAGGGTAAAGTGGTAAACATGATGTTCTAAAAAAGTAAGTTTCAAAGTGGACAATTATTTTGGGACAGACGAAAAAGGAAAGGTGGACGATAATTTGGGGACGGAGGGAGTACTGTTTAATTCTTCAAAAAAAAAAGGAATTAAAAAATGTCACCACCACAATTGCAGACATGCAGATCTATGAAGATGTCATAGAAAACAAAGTAAAATTAACGTGTCTACTGAAAAGGTGTTGTTCGACAACTCAATCGTTTCCTAAGTGTCCAGTGGTGGTGGTTTCGCCATCTCACCACCATCACTATAACAAGCGTCCCTTCTATCCAAACAAATTCTGACAGGAGGGAAAGTTGAAAAGAATTTGAAATCCAACTAGTATATAGATGTCGTGTTTAGTATTTAGGGAGATGATATGTTCATGGCGCAGTGGCATTGTAAATAAGATACTTTGTATTTAGTGTACAATCAAGACGTTTTGATTTTATTTCTATTTTTTTGATTTTTCAAAGTTTTCCTAGGTATGAAAGCTCAAAACTAATCCCCGAATCAGGTAGGACTATTTAGTCGGGGTAAAACTCTCTCAAAAAGTATTTATATAAAGTTACGTTCTCATAAGTCTTGTGGTAGGAAAGCGTTGATGGAAGAAGGAAATATGGCCCGGAGTGGGGATGAGAATATTTACAACTGAACTCCTTGAAGTCTTTGTAACTACTCCAATTTATATCTCCACTAACGATAAATCTTAACAGATTTTAACGGAAGAGGTGACACTGAGAGAGGTCAAGCGTTTTTGGGGGAAAGGCTGAAACTTGGCCAAACCAAATGGGGTAACGCTGCATTTTACACCTTTTTAAATGGTGGCATCTGCAACTGTAACAGTGTTTATCCAATGACATATTGATTTTGGTTCAATTATCTTCTCTGGCAATGCTGTTCTGACAGGGCTTCACATGGTATGTGGTACGACTATGGACCCTAGCCATGACAATTGACATGTGTCAAACTATAAATGAACTCCATTAACATACACGGCTCTAAGATAAAGATAATAAAGATAATAAATAAAAATAAATAAAAAATAAAAAGCTACATGATTAAATTACATGTGATAATGTTGTATACAAAATACAAATCAAGAACGAAAGAAGATGTGAAACTTGTCGGGGTGTTAATTATTCCACTTGCATATTGATGATTCAAATTTGATGATCATTCGTGTACATTAAGGTTACACGCCATGTTGAAGCAGTACGTTTTTCTTCCAATGTTCATGGAGGAGTTAATTGTGTTACAACTTTTTAAATGTTCTTTACATATGTTATAAAAAATTGCATTCAGACAAGAACAAAGAAAATATGACTGATGACTAGTAATAATGATAATATTAGTACTTATTGTTTATGAATTATGACGGATGATTAATAATTAGTAATGTTTTATTTAATTTTTTGAAAGTATTGATTAGCATTCATAAGTTTGTATGTGTTTGATTAATAAGTCAAGAAAAAATTGAATTCAAATATAAAGACTAAAATAGCCTCACCACAAATATGATTTACATTATTATTATTATGAGTATAATAATAATAATAATGATAATAATAATAATAATTATTATTATTATTATTATTATTATTATTATATATATTTTATTCTTATTATTAATATTAATAATTATTATCATTATTATTTCTTTTATTATTATGAATATTAATTTTTTAAATATTTTATTGATATTAATACTAATTTTATCATTATTATTATTAACTATTATTATCATTATTATTGCCTTTATTTTTTTTTTTAATAATAATAATAATATTATTATTATTATTATTACTTATGAATATTAGTATTTATTTTATTATATTAATATTAATATTATTAATATTATTAATATTACTTATTATTATTATTGACTTTATTATTATATTATTATTAATATTAATATTAATTTTATTATTAATATTATTATTATTATTATTATTATTATTATTATTTTTACTATATTATTATTATTATATAGCTTATTAATTTTTATTATTGTTATAACTATTATTATTATTATTATTACTATTATAATTATTCATATATTATTATTTATTAATATTATTATTATTCCTTTTATTATTATACGTATTTTATTATAATAATAATTATTCATTATTATTATTACTTTTTTATTATTGTTATCATTGTTATTAAGAAGGGTAAAATTTCAACAAAGAAGAGGAATTTCGTGCTTTTGAAAAGTAGAAATAAGCACTAGATTTAGTGCTTACAACTTATGGTCTTACATAACTTATGGCTTATCTTAGTGCAAATGAAATCAAACGCTTCAAATAGACATGTGTTAATTACCAAATATCGACCAAACTTATACAAAATAACAATGGAAATTTATTTAGCTTGAATAATATATGGAGATGCATCGCACAATTCATTATTCCCTTCGTTTCACACAACTTTATATAATTAAAATATCCATATTGTTTTACTAACATGCCTTTTAATAATTAAAATGATTAACTTAACTTTAATTTAATATTATAATTATAACTTATAAAAAAATATACCTATAAAAGTTTAATTTTTAAAGCAATAATTTGTGTATGAAACGTCTCAATTAGAGTACTTTCCTTTTATGCTTCATAATTTATTGGACCAAACTAGTTCTAAAGAAAAATAATTATTATTAAAAAGTCACTTTCTTGAATATATTTGGTTAACATAAACCCCGTGGCGCTAAATCCAATATTAAAACTACACAATCCAATTTGCAAGAACTTTTTTCTTACATGAGAAGAGTTATAGTCGTTTTTCAAAGTTCCTATTTTAACAGAACACTGAAACCAAATCCAACCAAAAAACTCTAATTTGAGAGCTGTTTTAGCACTAATTTAGGGTAGTTTCAACACTATCCATTATTTTAACTCTACTCGTTCACACCAAATTTTATACCAAAATGAATATTCATTAGCATACTCTATTTTTATTTATACTAACATTTTCAATTGTAATTATTAAGATTACATAATTAATAATTTATTATTTTAATAAGTTAGTTTTATAATATCATTTCTATAATTAATAATATTTATAAAAAATTAATAATGTAATATATTTTAAATTATACACCATATGATAAATACAAACGCATGCATTGTAATAGAGAAAGCAATACATTTATTTAAAATCTTAAAAAACTACAAAGAAAAAAAATCAACAACAACACTCAATTCAAAGTACATATTATTTTAATCTAATTTTCACTATTACTAAATTGTACACATAAATGTTCAATTAAGACATTCTGAAGTTCAAGGTGAGCTTGTTTATCCTTGATTTGTCTATATCGAGTAAAAAATTCTTGAAATCGAGTGTTATCTTTAATTGTTTATTTATTTCTTTATTGATAATAAAGACAAAATTATTTATATAATAGACCAATTTATTATAATTATTGAATTTATAGTGTTTAATATTTTAAAATAAATTACATAATTAATACTTATTACATAGCTATTATTAGTTATTAATCAATTAAAATATTTTTAAATTAATAATATCAAACTAAATTAATTAATTATTTTAAAAAGAGTGAGTCCCATCAACCCAAATTTAAGGTTAGATGAATAATATTACCTCAAATTTGGGGTGATACTATTCATCACCCCAAAATTAGGCCAAGTTTGAGGGTTGGTTTGGATCAATTTGGGGTTGGTTTTGCCCCCCAAATCCGAGATTTGAGGACACGGTTGGAGTTGATACATGGTACAAAAAACTTTTGCGCAAGAAAAGAGTTAAGACAACTTTTAAGTTTTTTTTTTTTCCTCAACCAAACACTCCAAATGCAAAAATATGATAATTTGTAATATTTTCATTCACTTTCTCGTACTTTCCTAACATTTAAAACGCAATGCTATATAAGAGCATGAACAACAAAACTCTTCATTTGGGAAGCTTAAGCTTCATTTTTTTCTATTTTATTACAAAAATATCATTAAGCTCCTCACTTAAGCTTCCCAATAAAAATACTCTTTCAACAATGCACAAACTTCAATACTTTTATATACTTCATCATCTTTATCTCCAATAATTTAATATTTTTATAAAAAAATGGCTAGAAATTTGAAAAATTCATAGAAATTTTTTATGATATCCAAATGAAACAAACCAAGTCTCTATTTATAGGTAAAAATGTTTACTTTAATACAGGAAAAAAAATATTTAAAAAAAATATTTTCTATGGCTGAAAATTAACGAAAAAAGAAAATTGAGGAAAAATAAATAATAAAGCATGTGGAAAGGAGGGAGGAAGAGGCAGGTGGCAGGTTTTTTGGATTGTTAATCTCGGGAGCTTAAGAAGCTCCCAAATTACATTTATGCTTAATTAAGCATTGTTAAAAACCTTTGTTATTTCCAAAAATCTGAAAGAATCCGTTAAACAAAGCTTTAGCTCCTCCGTTGTTTTTGGTCTAAGAGTATATAAGACTACTAGAAAATATAGGAGTATCTAATACTCCCTCCGTCCCTAAATTATCGTCCTCCTTTCCTTTTTTGTCTGTCCCAAAATAATTGTCCACTTTGAAACTTACCTTTTTAGAACATAACTTTTACCACTTTACCCTTACTTTTTCACCTTACTTTAATTATGGGCCACATACACATGGGCTTTAAAGGAAACTACACATTAAACCAATATAAATAATCAAGTCAATTGTTTTTTCTTAATCTGTGCACCGGGTCAAACAGGACAATAAATTAGGGACGGAGGGAGTAATAAAAAAGAAAAAGGAAATATAATACTACTAACGAAAGAGACAAGTATGCGTTTACAAATTAATTTCAGCGTACTAATATGGGTCCAATTGCTGCATTTTAGCCCAAAACATTATACCAAACAAGTTCTATTATAAAATAAAAATAAAAACATACTCCGTGTTTATTATTGGACACTAGTTTTACACTCGTGCATTAAACGCACGCCATATATCTTTTTCTATCAAATTATACATAAGCAACATGAAGTGAAAAAATAAAATTAACCATAAAGATTATGAGTTCGATATGTACATAAACTTGACAAATAATTGTAACGCATCGATTAAGAAAAGTAAAATTATTAATAGAGAATACAATAAATAAATAAAATCTTTTATAAAATTTAGAATATTTTTTTTAAATACAACATTTGTCTTTAAATATGTGCGATTACTACTACTATCACTATGATTAAATATGTACAATTACTACTACTATCACTATCACATAACAAAACTCATATAATCTATATTAATCAATGTATAACAAATTAAAATGACGATAAACCAAAGAAAAGTAACTCAAATTACATACTTCATACGGTCATCCCTCCCCTGAAATGACCTAAATGTCCCCAACTCAAAAACATTTTCCTTAATAGTGTCACCCAAATGATGTGATACTGATAATATATGTACTTAATTATTGCAACTATATCTACAAATATTTAAACTCAATTTAATAGACAATAAAATAGACATTTAGACTATGATTACTCTCAATTCATTGTACCTCTCACAGAGTATGATATATTCGGCTACTCGCCCATATACATAATCACACCCTTCTACAGTCATCGTACATGTTCCCAAAACAATTAAACTACGATTTACTTGTCCATAATCATCTTTCAATGTCAAAGAACGAAAATGGAATCCGGTAATAATGGTGTTGTCACCTCTCATCAGAACCTTGTTGATCTTTAAAAGTCCACTCATCCAGTATGTCATAACTGATGCTACTACTATTGCCAGTGAAATTATGTGGTTATAGATAACAAAAGCGGTCACAGAGCATTTGTATTTAAGGAGAAAACACATTTATGACTGAGTAAACAATGTTTGTTGAGTATCAAATTAGACATGACAAACTTTAAGGATCCATAGTTGTTCATCAAATTATATTTCACTATGTACTTGTTCTTTAGCTCCTATTGATAGAATCTGTCTTGACAAAACTCACAAGTAAATTAATATGCAAAGAGCAAGCACATTTATGGCTGAGTAAGCAATGTCTGTTGAGTTTTTAGATTGCTAGTCTTGTTTCTCTTGCATATTGGTAAAAAGAGAAAAGACATTCCTTCTTAGATTGATATTATTTAATTTCTTAACAACTTTTTATTTTATTTTTTATTTACTTATCAATACTTGTATATGTGTTCATATGTAAATAGTATCCTTATTTTGTAAGTAGTTACAGAGGTTATCTAGTAACCTTGAGATAAACAAATTACATTTGTCATTATATATATTTTCCTATTTTTGGCAAGTGCATTTTGAAGGGATCTTGTTATATTTGGATGTGCTAATCACATTTGTCATTATATATATAAAGAAAATATAACAAAATAAAGTGTTCCAATTTCCAATGCATTGTTAATTAAATGTTTAATATAAAAACTAAGAAAAATGTAATAAAACAAAGTCTTTCAACTTCCGATGCATATTTGTGTTTTCATTTATGAAAAATATTTAGGCGGAAAAATCACGCTTGTTATTATATATATATATATATATATAGATTTGGACTTAAATCTCTAATCATGAAATGCATGTTAGTTCCCCAAGACCAAGAGTTACCGGTCAATGTATTTCTTTATTCAATCCACTTGCAGTTGACCGAATTAGTATACTCCTTGCATTACCGATTATATCCCTGTATGATTGGATTAAGACTTGGTTGTTTTTTGGGCAAACTTTAAAAATGGGACCTGCACTTTATCTTCTTTTTCAGGTTTAGTCCCTTCACCTAAAAACTAATCAGACCTCCTTCTCTAGTTCTCTGGCCTGTAATTAAAATTGGCCCTCCATCCGTCTTTGCCTTAGGTTTTTCGCTAAATAGCCATGTGACTTGCACATGTTCAAATTTTGAATAATATTAGTATTGTTTTTTTCTAGTAAACAACTATGATTAAAATCCACAAACTTTATAAATATACTTTTTCTATTTTCTTTTGTGTTCCTCTTAATATTTTGTTTACTTGATAAAAAAAATTCTCCTGTTAATACTATCATAAAAATTTATTTTTGCATAAATTTCATTTCAATTTTTCAATTTATTTTATTTTAGAAATGATGTATATGACATATAAGAGATTCATCTTACAGTATTTTAATAATAAATGTCATAAATACAAGTTTTCACATTTTCATTCTAATTAGAAAGAAAAAATCAAACTTACAAGTTTTATTGCTTTAACTTCGAAAATATTTACAAGGTATTTGAGAAGGAATAATTGCATAGAAAAAAAGAGGGTAAACGTAACACAAAGGGGTAAATAATGAAATCAAGAAAAGAAAATGTGACGAGGAAGGATAAAAAAAATATTGTTTTTGTTTCACCCAAATAGTCAACATTTGAAAAGTTTATATAATTATTAAGGGATATATAAGTATTACTAGAGTTAATTATAACTAAAAAATACTTTAGCATAATGAACATGTTTACATCACTTTTGGAGGGTATTTTTTTTTTAAAGAAAAAACTATAGATATAACTTTCGAAAGTAGATTATTTAAATGAAACATCTCAAAGTAGAATAATGGACATTTTACGCATAACGAATGGAGTATATATTTAATAGGAAAAATATAAAGACAACATTGAAAAATTAAACATGTGTGTGAACAAAAATTAAATATTATTGAAAAATTAAACAAGTGCAATCACATGATTACTTTACAGAAAACTAGTTTTACACTCGTGTGTTTAACACGCGAAAACAAAGCCTTTTTAAATATATTATACTAAGCAAAACGATAAAATTAATAAAAATTAATTAAATTATTAAATAATATGATACTTAATATTTATTGTAGAACCTTCAACCATACATTGTTGAGAACCAACAATTAAATCAAACAAAAGAAGAAACTAAAACTTAAATAAAAAAATATTGACCATAACATTTTTTATATACACGACATTTCAATTAAGAAATAAAAAACCAAAGAGAGAAGGAAATAATAAAGTTAGGTTTTAATTGGAATCCACTAAAAGACTAAAAATTGTTATTTATCGATGTCCTTAACCCAATGACCCCAATCTGGAATTGTTGGATAGCCCACAGACATTTCAAGAATGGTGTTGTCTGCATACTGTTTATTCAAACAACAAAACAAACGGTTGATATTCTAACGAAGGGGCTATTCAAGGCTTCAAACCAGCTTATGAGTCTTTTGTTAGCAAGTTGGGATTACTTGACATTTACCTTCTTCTTCCCTCTTCGTACGTACACCACCTCCTCCTTGCTGCTTGTAAATCTCAAGCCTAGGTAGAAGGCAGTGCTGATGTTGATGAGGGATGCGACCATGGGACGGCGGCATTGAAGTTTTTTATTTTACATAATAAAACATGTATATTTTTATATAATAATTTAGATAAAATAATTAAAATTTTAGTTGAATTTTTCAATCGTTGTTTCAAATATTGTGAAAATTATAAATATTAATTCATTATTCAAGATATTTTTGTTATTGTTTAAAATTGCTTTGTTTTAACATACTGAGAGAAATTGAAATTCACGTAAAAGTTTCATATTTATATGTTGAGTCGTTGACTGCTATAGCGCATATATTCTGAGTTAAGAGTTTCTACGACATTACTAACTTATTTTTGGTTTCATTTGTTGAACAATCATAGCATGCTTTGTTAGCATATTTCTTAATGGAAAGGAAAAAACTTCATTAATTATGGAAAAGGAAAAAAATACTCCCTTCGGTCCGGGCAAAGACTCTCCGTTTAAAAGTCAATTTTTTAAGAAAATGACATTTTTAGTAGCTTTTTAATAATAAAATACTCCTTCCGTCTCAAAATTATTGTCTTACTTTCCTTTTTCGTCCATCCCAAAATAATTATCTTATTTGAAAGTTTTCTTTTTTGTACATCACTTTTACCACTGTACCCTTATTTTTTCTTCTTACTTTAATTTGGGCCACATATTCATGGGCTTTAAAGAAACCCCGCACTATTCCAATATTAATAATTCGTTAAATGTGTTTTTTTAAATTGTGCGCCAAGTCAATCCAAACGATAATTTTAGGACGGATGGAGTAACACTTTTATGCTTTAATTTTTGAAAGTGGACTCTTTAAGGTGAAACATCTCAAAATTGAATAGTGGACTATTTGCCCGGAACGGATGAAGTAACTCATAAGATATTACCTTTGCATACTGATTGAAATTATAACTGAATCAAACGAGGGTGACATTAATTTGTTGCAATTCTTGTTGATTTATCAGTGTTTAACTAAATTTCTTGTACAATAAGTGAGTTTTGTAGGACAGACTATTTTATGTGAATTTTGTAGGAGCTCAATGTGAGTTTATGTAAGATAAGTTGTCACAATTTATATTGTTTAAAATTCTTAAATATACATGTGAAGGGAATTCAAAGGACCATTTATGTTTCGTGATTACCAATACATCGGTCAAAATTGGAGGCATAGAAACATAAGAAATATTTCATCTTTAAGTGCATGGATTTAGATTAGAGCTTTCTTTTAGCTAATGATTTTAGGTAGAAAATTGGTGTGTTAAGATGATTATATATATATATATATATATATATATATATATATATATATATATATATATATATATATATATATATATATAACATAAACGTAGATAGAAAAACTAAATTTGATCACAAGTTTTGGTAAAAAAAGACAAAGACATCAATAAGCTTTTGGATCAGGGAACTAAATATAAAAATATAGTAAGTGCCGGAACTATTTTAAAAATTTTAAAAAAATTTCATTACGAGGTCTCTTGCTGAAAAAAGATTTTACAAATGCCACCTAGGATTTACATCATATTTAAAAGAAAAAAATATCTTCAATGTAAATATGAATGATGAGTATAGATATAATGTGACAATCAAATTTGTTTATATTGTGGATAATAATGTCAATTTTTTGTTTTCTACTCGAGGATGTGCATGCATCCTAGTCATCATTATTCCTCTTTAAAAACTCTTTCTATTAGTTGTTTTTTTTTTATCAAATATTATTTTAGTAGTGTCACATAAGATTTAATCCACATCTGCATTGCAAAGATCCGTTTTGATTGAATGTGAATAAAGAGAGAAAAAATGGCACATATGATTGAGGTGTGAATTATTCACAACACCCCTAAAGGGGTGGCCCAGTGGTAGATATGTGGCTTCACAAAGTGTGAGGTCTCAGGTTCGATCCCTTCTTATTCCCCCCTTAGGAAAAAAAAATTTTGAAAAAAAAATTAATTACCCACGACCACGTAAGATCAAATCAACGGTTGCATTGGTGATGCTCTTAGGTAGGGGTGAGCTTGATCCGGTTCGGTCCAATTTTTTTAGAAAAAATGAGAAAATCGGAACCAGACCAAAAGTTCGGTTTTTAAAAAATTTAGAACCAGAACCAACCCAATATGTATGAAAACTAATACATTGGTCCGGTCCAAAATCAACTAAATATGTACAAGAATTAGGACCGGACTCATACTATGATTTTTTTACTTTTTATCTGTTTAATACAAATATATAATAGAATTTTATAGACTTAAACTTCATAAAAAGAACATTCCTCCAAGATTCAACTTTTACCAAAACCTCATTCTGCCAAATTGAACAAAATTTGGTACCCAAGCAGCAGTACCAGCAACCAAGGCCTGCATATAAGGATAAGAACTTTTCATCTCCTTGCATGGAAGTCTTGAAGGAAGGATTTGTCTTACGTACGGAGTATTTTTTTTATAGGCAGAACTATGTTAGAGAATCGTGAAGAATGAATAATGAAGTCTGACATTTAAATAAAGCTGATAGACAAACTGCCTAGAAAATATGGATTACTAATATATATATATATATATATATATAAACAAATAATTGGATTGGTTCGGTGCAGTTCTATGTTTTTTTATTCGAGAACGAAGACCGACTCAAATGTCTGATTCTATGAAAATTCAGATGCAGGACTAAACTAAAATATTGGTTCGGTTCAGTTTTAATTGGTTCGGTCCGGTTCTGAATAATTCCTACTCACCCCTACTCTTAGGTCTCGATTGGTACACGAAAATGAAATCAATTCAGTGAAATCGATTACTAGCAATGAGGTTTTACAAAAATAAATGAGAAGATGATTTCTAAAAAAGTGTTTGATAAGATAAGGAATGTGATTATCAATATAGTACAAATTTCTATCATATTACTTTGTTAGAAACAAAACCACTTGGAATATAATGACAAAATTATGATAATTGACCTACAACATTATCCCAAAATAGACAAGTATTTGTTAATGACTTTCAGGATACAAATTAGACGTTAACGTTATTACTGCTTCACAAAATATCAAGTTATTCATTGTTTTTCAATTTAGGTGAAAATTTAAATTCTCCAACATAAATAAAGATATAAAAGATTATTAAATTAAAAGTTTAAAAAAAACAAGATAATGTTCCAATAAAACTCGTTCAAATAAAAATATTTAAAACAATTCGAGAAAGTACGTGTTGCTATTTAGTCAAAATAATTATTATTTTATTCTCCTATAAAGACCTTACACATTGTGAAGTCACATCTCTACCACGCCCCCCTTAGGAGGGGAAAAAAAAAACTATTCTCCTATAGAGTATCAAGAAGGTTAATCACTCACATTCTTATTTTTCATCATATACTTTAATTTATCGAATGGAATTATCATTCATAATAGAATATTTTTAATGAGAATATCAAATTAGTATTCCAAATTGATCTCACTGAATTTGAGACTAAGAATAAGTAATGAAATTCTTGTCATCTCAACCAAATGACTAGCATTGATAACATTGTTGTTGACTAAGAAGAGTCACCACTAAACAATTAGTTCGGTATTCTTTGAAACTAATTTGTAGGCTTAGCAGTTATGGTTTACTTGACTTAAAAAAAAATTAGAATTGGTACACGATCGAAAGCATTCAAACAATTATTATTAACAAATTAAATAAGATGAGAATAGTTAGAATGATATAATTGTCATTTTACATGTATTCCAACTATTAGTAATCCAAATCTCACATTCGTCACCAGGATTGTGATTCCTTAAATTTTAGGAATCAATTCTAAAATTTCAATAATCTATTTTCCTTTCCAAAAATTATGACAACATGTTATAAATAAATCAGAGAAATCAATACAGAATCATAGAAAAGAAAAACCATAAAATTGTTACTGCGATAAAGAGTACTGGACAGAAGTCTGTTGTTACACACAGTTTCCTTAACATAGATTCATGTTAACTACATTATGTAGGTTAAAGCAAAAATGAAAGGTTAGTCTGAACAGGTAAATTTGGCCCGACATTCGTGTCTGCGTGACGTGCTTGTACATGAGTACGGTACCCCGAAGGCTAAAGACACTTTTATATAAACCACTAAAGCTTTTGTTAATTTTCGAATGTGGGATAAACTCACTTCCAACACCTCACTTTAACTAATCATAACGTATTCATCCAAACCATCAAATTGGACAAATAAATATATGATTTTGATATTCACACGGAGTGAAACACGATCCCACAATTACCATTGTCATTACATAAATGATACCTGAAAAAATCAACGCCACAACATTACATAATATATATATATATATATATATATATATATATATATATATATATATATATATATATATAAAATAATAATATATATATATATAAAATAATAATAATAATAATAAACATATCTATTTATTAACAAAATTTATTAGTGATAGTGAAAGACTTTTTCAAACTTTTAAGAGGTCATGTCCCCTTGTAGCATAGCCGCCGCCCCCCAACACCACTCCCATTCTCATTTATATATTTGAAAATCACTTTTAAACCGTTACTATAAGTATAAACTCAAATGAGTAGCAATCAAATTTATCCACCACTCAAATTAATTTTGATAATTATTTTTTTTTATGACGAATGATGTTACAAGATAGATATTTTATTTTACAAGATATGTTGTTGCAATAGGATGATATGACTTGGATGTCTATTAAAATATAAAGATATGAGTAAATTTAATTTTATGGTATGAAGGTCAAATATCAAAATAATATTTATTTTAACGACATAAATATCAAAAATGATATAACCATCACAAGCTTGAGCTCATAATATTATACTTCTTTTTTTTGTAATAGTAATGGTAAATGACACAAATGATGCTACAAGATAGGATTTAATGCTCATTAAACAGTTTGAAAAAGACATATTCAATAATTACATATTTTAGCTCAAATTGATTGGATTCATTAATTGTTAGTAACATTCTATCTTCTTCACATGAATTTTTTTCATTAATGAAAAATGATAGTTTAGATAAAGCATTTCCTTATTGTTTTGAATATTACAATACTGCATCTATTGAGCCGAATCAAATTAATCCGTTAAGATTTATTGTTTTTGTAAATATATTTGTGACTTTCTAGTCAATGTGCTCATGGGTGAATACTCATAGCTCGTTTGGTGCAACATTTTTAAACAGTAACTTTTTTAAACGCATATTTTATAAAATTTGGTTTTTTCCAAAACGCAACCTTTTTCTCATAAAGGGGTTTGAGATATAATTTCAAAACGTAATTTTTGTAAACTAAGTAGTTGTCAAAATTATAATTTTACCCTTTTATAAACAATATGTCTTATCTATAATTTAATTATTTGTTATGTAACAATAAATTAAATTAAGTAAATCAAGTATAATTGATTTTACAAAAAAACTTTATTAAAAATATTTAAACATACTTATCTTGTCTAAAATAAAATATTTCTAAATTATTCAATACTTCCAATCAAACAAGAGTTATTCAAATGTTAAAGATAATATTGCCCATCTATCGAGTGTCTTTCTTTATTTATTTATATACATATACAGAAAGAAGGAAACGATGGGAGTAGAACCGTAGAAGCTTGGTCATTTTGGGGTTTTAAATTTAGGCAAAAACTTAGGTAAGTCTTACAGATATTTTTTGTAAAATTGATTATTTTTATTTGATTTATCATGTATTGATGATTTGATGTAATGATCCAAGTCTGAAAGAACGGTTGGTTACGTGTAGCCCACACACTGAGCTACTAAACACGCAGCACCTTATAATTAGTAATTAACTTACGAAAACGTAAAAAAATATTTTACGAATTAAGATCATCCTATAAAAACTTAGTATTTAATTTAAGTGTTCATCGGGTTTTGTCGGTGCGCTTTGGGCATAGTCATTTCAAACCCTTCCTTCTCTTAACCAGGCGAAACCTCCGGTTGAGATTAAAGAAAATTTCACTAATGCAACTTGTTTGGGTGTAAATCTAAGAAAGTATTATGATGATCAGTGAACGATTTAATTAGAGTACGTAATAATATGATGATGGCATTAGTATATAAGAAAAGCACGTGCTTATCCAGCGAAGCACGGAGGGAGGAATAAAGAGAGGGAGCACGTGATGAGATCTAGTGTGACTGACAAAATGCAAACTGGGTGGCAGTAGTTTTCAATTGGACATTTCCGTCTCCTCCATCAAAGCGCACCTTACCTTGTTCATGAATCAAGAAACAGCCTTCATTCAGGTCTCACGTGGAGGTCGATAATCCCGAATAAAGCTTTTCCCCAATTCACGGGCCCACTCTTCTTCTCATTCATCCTGACACGTGCCATGATGATGTGGTCTCACTCACCACAATTCTAAGTCATCCTCTACCATGACTTGAGAATTGAGATTCAAGGTGAGAGGTGGGTTTGTCAAATTAAATACTCCATCCGTCCTTAAATTATCGTCTTCCTTTTTTTTTATCCGTTTCAAAATAATTGTCCACTTTGAAACTTATCTTTTTAGAACATCACTTTTACCACTTTACTCTTACTTTTTCACCTTACTTTAATTATGAGCCACATACACATGAGTTTTAAAGGAAACTACACATTAAACCAATATAAATAATTAAGTCAATTGTTTTTTCTTAATCTGTGCGTCGGGTCAACCAAGACAATAAATTAGGGACGGAGGGAGTAGTAAATTGAACATAATACGTTAAAAATTAAGGGAAAATTATCTTTTTAATCGTCGTATTATTGTCGGCTACTCAATTTGACCAACTATATTTTATAATTTTCAAATTGATCAATATACTATATAACTTGGTACGTTATGATTCATGTCATTAACATTTCATCTAATTTCATAACAGGCGTGTTAATGTCGACTAATGAGAGGATTTTATGAGAGGTATTTTTGCTCATCTAAATGAAAATATAAAGACAAAAATTAAAAATTAAAAAACAAAAAAATGTCATCTTCTTGGGGTCTTTCTTTTTCCTTCTTGTTCTCAGGCTGGTCGGAGCGCATAGATAATGATGGTTCAAAGTAGACACAAAAAGACATAGTCAAACCCTACCAATCTCTTCCTCTTTCCTCCCCAAACCACCACCTCCCTTCTCTTCGACCCTACCTCTCTTTCTCTAACTCTCATGCACTTCGACTCCTCCTCGACGAATCTCTATTGCTAATGTCATTCTTCAAGCTCTGTCTTCTCCATAGCCGTCGTCTCCACCCAGTTCGCCCCCATAGCAGCCCACAAATCTGGCAAGATCTCCCATCTCTTTCTCTCAACCTCGATCTCTTCGCCCAGATCCAACTCGGCCCATCGAGCTCCCCCTTTTCCTTCTCATGTCTCGAAGGGACAACAAACTTTCTCCGATCTCCTGCCCTCAACAGCCACATCGAGCTCCCATCTTCTCCCAGCCCCAATCTTCCATCTAAAGATCCAGCCAACCGGCTTCATCTTCAGTCGGCGTCTTTACATCGCCGCCCATCTTCCGCCATCGACTTGACTCCCGTCAAGACTCCCCAAAGCATGATGCACGTGCACGTGCACGACGACACACTTGTGGGCCAATAATACGTGGATTTCCCACAAGGGTTTATCATTACTGAGCGAAGCGGTCACATAATCGTTGACCACATCATCATTGTTCTTGTCTGATGTGTCGTCAGAGAGGGGTTCGTTGTGAACGATGATGTGCTCGTCATTATTGACTTGGGTCTTTCTCCAGTACTCACGGCCGTGACGATCAATGACCAGGAGAGAGCGGAATCTAGGGTGCTTAACAATCATTGAACTGGAGATGACGGATCGGATGTCGTCGACATAAAGGGGCTGTTTGGAAACGAGGACACAATTGATGATTTGGCGCGTCTCCAACTGAAGGAAGAAACGGCCAACGGACGCTAACGACTCGTCTCTCTCTTATGGCATGTTGTAAGTCCATTGGTAACAAACAAGGCTAGAGGGGGGTGAATAGCCTTTTAAAAACTTTGAGGGTTGATTTGTAAAACTTTATAAGTTGGCAGCGGAAAATTGATTTTTGTCAGTCAGCTGATATTGGTCAGCTGGCTGAAGCTTTTAGAATAACTCAAGCTGGTGAAAGTTGGTCAGCTGGCTGACACTACGATTTTCAACGAAATTGGCTCTTAAGGTAGATCACTGAATACAGAGAAGAAACTAAAAAACAATTTTATCAGAACAACTAAGTAAACAATTATGTAAGTAACTGACTGGCACTTAAGTAGTTGAAAACCTCTTAAGTGTTAGATCAGTTTGTAAAAGCATATAAAGTAAATGACAGATCAATTGAAGTGGTTCACAGTAAAACTGTTACGTCCACTACCAAGTTGGTCAAACTTGGATTTTTGAAGTGCACTAATTTTATTAAAAATCTAAGTGATCTCTAATGGATCAGTGTAAAACAAAAAGACTAGTGTTTATGGAGAATGATTGAGTAACAATCAAACTCGTGAGACAAACTGACTTATTTCTAAAATTTTATGAAATGGATCACTCAGTGTTTGCCTAAACAATAACTATAAAGAAATATTCAAAGAAGATTATCTAGCTAAAGTTTTTCAAGAAAACTAAGGCACATAGAGAATTTTTTTTTTTTAGATTAGAATGCTTCAGACTTCCGTGTTGTTCAACATGCTTCATGTGGGTTATTTATTGATGAGCTTGAAGAGTAACCCGTTAGGAACACATTTGAATTTGAAAATGTGTTTGACAGAATATACGTATCTCCTCAAGATCACATGGATCCTGTTGGAAAGATTTCTTACAAAATATATACCAAAGACATAAAATGAGAAAGTGTCAATACAAGTAAATGTTCTAGTAAATGAGGAAAACTAGCTGACACTTAAAAACGTTATCGTCAGCTGAAACAAGTAACTGACAAAAAATTTAGATAACAAGCTGACCAAATAACTTAAACCTTTTAGCTGACAACAAGTGGAATGATTTTAAGCAAATTTTAACTTAATCGCAAGATTCAACACATATGCAGTAGACTAGAGGGGTTAGGGGGAGCGGTGGAAAGACTGAAATGGTTAGGTTTTTTAATTTTTAATTTTTGTCTTTATATTTTCATTTAGATGGACAAAAATATCCCTCATAAAATCTCTATGTTAGTCGACATTAACACCTCTGTTACGAAATTAAATGAGATGTTAACGGCATAAACCATAACATACCAACTTATATAGTACATTGGTCAATTTGAGAGTTATGAAATGTGGTTGGTCAAATCGGGTAGCTAACAATAGTACGATGGTCAAAAAGATAATTTTCCCAAAAATCAATAACGAAATTCATTTCATAGTCATTTGATTTAAAATTAGTTTTTTTTTTCCAATGATAACATAAATTTCAATATTTTTACGTACTCTATCATCTTTACCTTCAAAATTTGTTAGACAAACCAAATATCTATTTACATATAAAAATATGTATTTTTTATAAAAAGAGTAAACAACATTTTTTGAATTAAAAAAAAGCCAAAAAAAGAATAAAAATAAAAAAAAGTGGTTGATGATTTGGGCTCATCCCTTGATTCCCAAATCAATAACTTCTAACTTGACTCAAATTTAATTCTTCTTGATTTGTCATTGGAAAGAAAGATTGATTGGTATTTGATTTGACAAAGAATCACCATTGTTTTTGCCCCTCTCTCTCTCTCTCTCTCTCTCTTGTTAATACTTTCCAGACAATTAATTAAAATTATTTTGGACGAATTTTTTGTTTTGTAATGGTTAATGATAAAAATCGATAGGATAGGAAAAACTAAGGCGGTCAAGAAGAGAAAGTGGAACACTAAAAACTAAAATCATAAAACAAAAACCTTGCAATGAGAACAGACCTTAGAAGTACAGACGGAAGAAGAAGATAGTGTCACTTTTAAAAAAGATTGTGTTATTTTGCTGATAAAATGTGATGTTTTATTTATGATTAAATACGTGAATATTTACACTTTATTATATTGAGTAGTTATACTATACGCTACAACCATATTGGAACATTCTAAATTTTGCTTAGATGATGAATGAAGTTGAATATTGAACTTGCATATGCATATGCATATACATACCAGCTAGGTCATGAACATTCAACTAAAAATTGGATGGGTTTGACCTAGAGGTGGTAAGCGGGTGGGTATGGGTGGACATAGGCGGCGCTCATATGAACAATAAGTTTAAATGGACGGGTAAGTAAGTGTTCATTTGATTTAATACTATATATGGACATATATGGGCGGGTAATAAATAGGCATGTGCGTCCATATACTCATAATACAAAATTATCAAATAAATACAATAATTACAAAAAATCATTCTTTAACAAAAAAAAACTCAAAAATTACAAAAAACATTAATTTTACAAATAAATAAATAAATATGTATTTTTTTTCTTTTTTTTTAAATAGGGGATCAACACATTTCACCGCTCCCCCCCTAGATGCACTACACAGAGGCGCCTAGCTAAGCTAGGGAGGGCAATGTCATTCCCTCTAACCACTGGTGGGGAATCGAACCCATGACCTCCAGGATGGAAGCCATGAACTCTAACCATCAAGCTAAGTGACCACCTCACTACCATTAGACATCAATAGCGTTTATAGATTTTAAGGCGTGATTATGGTTGATAAGTTTAAAATCTAAATCGACCTAGGAGTTTAGTGACCTAGCCGATAGGTCATGTGTAGAATCTAGACATTCAAGCTTGAGATGTCACATTATATACATATATATATATATCATATGAATGAAATTAGTAATTTTCAAAGAATCTTCCTCGTTCAATTGCTAGTTTTCATTAAAAAAAATCTCAATAGTGGCAAATATATATATATATATATATATATATATATATATATATATATATATATATATATATATATATATATATATATATATATATCATATGAATGAAATTAGTAATTTTCAAATAATCTTCCTCGTTCAATTGCTAGTTTTCATTAAAAAAAATCTCAATAGTGGCAAATCTAAGTGAGATCGGTGGCGGGGGGAGGGGTGGATACAACACACGACATAATTTTGCAATATATATATCTAATTGAGATCGGGGGGAGGGGGGAAGGGTATATATATATATATATGACTGTATCATTATTTCCGGTCAAAAACAACAATGTTTATATATTTCTTCCGTTCTAGGTCAAAAGTCAATTATTTTATTTTGGGATATTTTACTTAAATAATTCATTATAAAAAATTAAAGGCATAAAAATATCATTTTAATACAAGTGAACTACTAAAAATGCTATTTTCTTCAAAAATTTAACTTTCACACGGAAACATTTTACCCAGAACGAAAATAGTAACTATCTAGATAGCATACGAGTGATCATCAACTACCTTTGTGTTCTGATAAGTGCATGTTAGAATTGTAATAAGTTATTCCTCGCAACAAAAAGTGATTTTGTGTTTGTATCTATAGCTACATTTGTGTTCTTGTTACAATTGATCATAATTACAAATGTCCGAGGATAATCAATATGTTAATATCAAAATATGGAGGATAATGTTGAAATATTATATATATTATAGACATAGTTTTTAAAAATGAACTTTTTAAATGAAACATCCAAAAATAATATAATGAAATATTGGATGGAATAGTATATTTAATTGAGTAGTGCTAAGTGGCTAAAATTGATCCATATCAAAAAAAAACATTTAATGCTTCTTAAACCATTTTAAAAATATATTTATCATTTACTACATATTGTTGCTAAATAGATTGGATTCATTAATTGTCAGTAATCTTCCGTCTTCTCCACATGATTTTTTTCATTAATGAAAAATTGTAGTTTAGGTAAAGTACTTCTTTATTGTTTTAAATTACATTACTGGCCCCATTGAGTCAGATCAAATTGATTCGTTAAGATTTATTGTAATTAATAAATTACATGAGCTGTCACGATTACACATCATTTAAACTTAGTTTTAGGTATATTATTACGTGTTACTTCATTTGTCTCAAAATAAGTGTCAATGGCCTATTCTATTTGGAGATGTCCAAAATAAGTGTTTTCACTTGCTATTTTTTTTAAAATTTCTTAAGCAATTATTAGTTGTGAGATGAAATAAAAAGAGAAACCTATTAATTTGACACTACTAAGAGATCTTTTGAGATTAATAAAGAGAAAAATATGCTCCCACCGTTCCAGGTAATTCTACTATACAATTTTGGTACATTTTACTTGAAGAATCCACTTAAAAATATTATGGTTTCAATCTACATAATATTTTAATTTCTTCATCCACATTTGATATTAATATATTGATTATAATCAAACATTATTATAATTTTAACCAACTCCTATTGCTAGTTATATATAATTTAATTATTAAACTTTTTAAATATGGACTCTTAAGGTGAAACAAAAATATCAAGTTTAAAATCTACTCATTTTTCAAAATAATGTTGTTATAGAAAAATGCACACATAGTGTAGATGCCTATACCTTATAAAACAACTTTATTTTTATGTTATAGTAGTTGGAAAGAAATATTTAGGAGAAGCTAATTATAATTGTAAGTATGGCTGGGCCTAATTAACAATTGGGCAGCCTACTTGTAAAGCCCAGCAACCCGAAGCCCTAACCCCAAACCCGTTGCCCATGCCCTTTGTGTTCTCGGCTGTTTTATGGAATAAGGGTTTGTATCCCTTGTTTGTTTCTCAAATTAGCGATCTGTTTCTCCCTTGATTTTCGGCGGCGGCGACGCAATGATTGCCCTTCTTTTTTGGCGACGGCATCGTAGTGATTGCATAAGGAATCTTCAACTCCTTATATATTCTGCCCTCCGTCTCCTTCTGAGGTACAACCATTCGATTGAAACCTTGTTCTCTTGATCTCTCTCTTCGCCTCCCTTATTTCCCTTGCTTTATCAAAGCTGTGAGTTTGTTTGTGGGACACGGTGTGTGTGGTGAGGTCTGTGAGTGCTCCTTCTTCATCATGACTGAGGGTTTGTGGGTTTGGGTTTCGTTGAGAGGGCTGGGCAGTCCCGAAATACCTTGGAACTGGTACAAACTATACTTGGTGTATAGTGAAATTGGGGGCCTGAGCCGACAGTTCGAGTTAGGCTTCGGCCAAGGATACTCACACGTTGTTCTTTTGTTCTATAATGATAAATTGATAGTTTATTCTGTTGTTTTTATTGTGCTAACATTCTGTTTTGCAGCTTGAACTGTTGACACTTTATGATTGAATACACTAGAACTGTTACTCATGTTCTGTACTAGAGTTGAATATTGGTGCTTGGACTGATTGTTGAGTTAGGCTAAAGACTCAATCAGACGGTGGAAATATCTCATGCTTGTGAACATTATGCTGGTTTGATGATCTGAACTTTTTCAGAATTGGCAAAGTATTGGATATTATAAAGGATACTACCTACTCCTTTAATTTGTGTTTGTAAGTGGTACAAAAACATAACAGTGGTATCAGAGCCAGGTTTGCGTACTGACAAACGGTGGAGCCGCTTTCAATCCAAAGGTAGAAATCACAGTCAGTGATTTCTGGGTATCGTTTTCAAAACTTAAACTTTTACTTGATTTCTAGTTGGTGAAAATTGTGTTTAAGTTTTAGTTGTTTGGATCGATTACGTTCATATTGCTTCCATTGTTCATTGTTGTTTGATTGGTAATATTCTGATTTAAAAAGTTTTTCTAGAAACTTTTTGAGTGATTTTTTCTTGTTTTGGAAAATTGTTATTTTGTTTAAATAAAAATAAAATATAAAAATTACTTTGTGTGATTTTGGTGATATATATATATATATATATATATATATATATATATATATATATATATATATATATATATATATATATATATATATATTTATTTATTGTTCTATGTTGGTCTTCCAAAATGGCAAACTCGTCATCATCCTATAATTTGGTACCCTTTGATGGGAAAACAGATTTTTCTATTTGGCAACAGAAAATGAAGGGCATTTTGATAAAAGAAAAAGTCTTTAAAGCTATATCTTTAAAATTTTCTGAAACTGAAAAATCGGACGATAGGAATGAAATGGACGAGTCGGCTTATTATTTCATACTTTTGAACTTGAATGACTCAATGATAAGGAAGGTTGGTAAACTTGGATCTGCTAAAGAACTGTGTGATAGGCTAGAAGAACTTTATTATGAAAAATCGTTACCTAGCAAATTATATCTCTTGGAACAGTTTTTTCGATTCAAACTAGACCTAGATAAAGACATGGAGGATAATATCGTTGTTTTCACTAAGTTAGTTTAAGACATTAAACAAACCGGGGATAAAAACATTGATGATTACTCTGCTATTGTACTTTTAAATGATATTCCTGATTCCTATGCTGACGTGAAATCTGCTATTAAATATGGTAGGGATAATATCACACTTGATAAGGTGATTGTTGGGTTAAAAAGCAAAGAATTAGACTTAAAAGTAAATAGGGGTAAATCTCAAACCGGTGAGGTTCATATGGTAAGAGGAAGACAATTTGATAGGAACAATGGTCAAAATGGTGAAGATCAAAATCAAGGTCAAAATCAGAATTATGGAAACAACGGGGATAGAAGTCAAAGTAGGTCTAAGAATGGATCTAAGAAAAGAAACTGCTACAACTATGGTGAATCTGGACCTTTTAAGAAGGATTGCACAAACCCTAAAAAGAAAAGTCAAAATCAGAATCATGATCATCAAAAGGATTGTAATTTGGCCTTGTCTGAAGATGATGGTGATGTTTTTATGGTAACGGAGTCTTGTGAAACCAAAGTGAATTATGAGTACTCTATTTCGGCATATATGAATGAGTGGGTTATAGATTCTGCATGTGCGTTTCACATGACACCTTTAAAAATTCTTTTTTCTCCATACAAAGAAGTGGAAACTAGAACTGTTTCCTTGGCTAATGGCAAGAATTGTCAAATTGCTGGAATTGGCAATGTGTGCTTGAAATTTGATTCTGGGTATATTTTGACTTTGGAAAATGTTAGACACGTGCCTGATTTGTGTAATAATCTGATCTCGTGTGCATCTTTGGAAGATGATGGGTTAGAGGGTAAATGGGGAAAGGGTGAGATGAAAATTCTAAAAGATAACTTGGTAATTTTCAAAGTTGGAAAACGGCGAAACCTGTATGTGTGTGATGCTGCTCATGTGTCTTTTATTGAGAATCATGCAAATGTTGTTAAGAGTGATATAACAAATTTGATGGATAAAAGCCTTGGACATCATAGGGTTAGTTTTCCACGTCCCTCCCTGGAAAAATACTCTATAAAAAATTCCCTTGAGTTGATCCATGTGGATCTGTGGGGTCCTTTGTTACCCACTCATGGTGGCAATAGATTCTTTCTATCTATCATTGATGACTTATCACGAAAAGTCTGGGTAGTTTTATTGAAAGAAAAAACTGATGTTTTTGAAAAGTTTAGAACTTGGAAGATTTTAATTGAAAATCAAACCGGTATGAAAATTAAAAAGCATAGGACGGATAGTGGGTTGAAGTTTTGCAACTGTGAGTTTGAGAGATTTTGCGCCGAGAATGGGATTGACCGTAAAAATCTATCCCTTGTAGCCTTCATCAGAATGAGGTTGCGGAGCGTATGATTCAAACTTTGCTAGGGCGTGCAAGGGTCATGTTTGCCACGTCGGGTCTCTCCAAATGTTTTTGGGGAGAGGCAATTGTGTGTGCCGCCTATGTCATTAATAGGTCTCCTATCCCGCCAAATGGTAGATGTCTTGAGGCTATGTTTTCCGGTGGAGAAGTTGCTTTTCAAAATTTTAGAGTTTTCGGTTGTGCTGCTTATATTCATCGAGAGAACAACCCTTTTGAACCGAGACTGGTTAGGTGTGTCTTCCTAGGGTACGCAGAGGGTGAGAAAGGCTATAGGTTATGGTTAAAAGAGGAACCGGGTTTTGAAATAATCATTAGTAGAGATATTATCTTTAATGAGAATGAGTTTCCTTGCTTAAATGTTCCTAATGAACCTGTTCCCCCTCCCCCGACTCCAAATGTGGTAGAGCAACCCCTGTTGTGAGCTCTCTTGTTGTCATATATTATTCGTGTGGACTGTTGTTATTGCCTCGAAAATCCTCGACTTACTTAGTGTTTGTTGTGGTGTCTCTCTTCTTCTTACTTTATGTTAGATTGAGTTAGATTTGATGCTTACTTTGTGTTTGTTTTCTGATGTTCTTGTTTCCTACTTTGTGTTGGAACAAGTTCCGTGGATAGGCTATGATGTACCCCACTTGTGTGCTTGAGTTCTTCGTGATTGGACTAATACTTGTTCCAAGGTGGAGATTGTAAGTATGGCTGGGCCCAATTAACAATTCATGTGCCTTCAAATA
Source organism: Codonopsis lanceolata (assembly GCA_013146195.2). Lineage (NCBI taxonomy): Eukaryota > Viridiplantae > Streptophyta > Magnoliopsida > Asterales > Campanulaceae > Codonopsis > Codonopsis lanceolata. The sequence continues at coordinate 52,388,577 of CM028380.1, forward strand.
CATGGTGGTTGGATACAAGTGCTAATGTTCATGTTTCTAATTCGATGCAGGGATACCTTACAACCCAAATCATAAAACCAACTGAAAACTTTTTATTTGTGGGAAACGACAATAAAGCTCCTGTCGAAGCTATTGGAATGTATCGTCTTGTTCTTGCAAAAGGATATTATTTAGATTTATTTCAAACTCTTTATGTTCCATCTATTTCCCGCAACTTAGTTTTAGTTTCAAAACTTGATTTACAAGGATTTATGTTTGATTTGGGTACTGGAAGTTTCAATTTATATAAAGATTCTATTAAATTTAGTTCTGGAATTCTTGTGGATGGTTTTTACAAATTTACTTTGTTTTCTCCATCCTTACCTGAAACCCAATTGACTCTGCATCATAATGAAGAAATTGTACATCGTGTAATGAAAAAGGACTCTTCACTCTTGTGGCATCAGAAGTTGGGACATATATCCCGTGAACGACTTCAAAGATTAGTAAAAGATGGGGTTTTACCGAACCTAGATTTTACTGATTATCAAAGTTGGGTGGATTGTATTAAAGGCAAAACAACAAAACACACAAAGAAAGTGTTGTGCACAGTGGAAAACTAGCAAACAATTTAACAGAGTATAATAGGCTCAATCACAAAGAAGAGAGAGAGATTGGGGCCAACGGACTATCGAAATTTTATTAGAGTCTCAACCTTCAAACGTTCTAGGGATACAACTATTTATATGTGTACAATAGAAACCCTAAAACCCTTAAAAGATTAAAAAATAGACAAACATCAATAGAGCTGTCAAAACGGGCAAAAGCCCGCGGGCAAGCCCACCCCGCCCCCTATTAGGGGCGGGTTGGGCTGGTGTTTTTAATACCCGTTAGGATGCGGGCTTTTCGGGCTTTGCCCCCGCGGGTTGGGGCGGGGTGGGCCGCGGGCAGCCCGCATTTTATGGACTTCAGGCTTTAGCTTAAAACTTCCTCATCTCTACTGCCATAAGGCATTGACTCACCATAGTATCGATGTTGTCAAACAAAACTTCCAAGTTTTATATACATCCCTAAAGAGAATATAAAATCACCTCATATATATATACTTGCTCCAACAAGGTACTCTTGTAATTTTGACTTTAGATGTCATTTTCTGAACCTAAATTTTGAGCGACATTTATTTAGTTAAAGCAACTCTATTACAGTTACATTTTACGAACTACATGGGCAAATTTGCTTACTTCGGGGAAAATGACCAAGGCACCGAAGCGAGTAGTGAGTTCCCAGACGAAACCGGTGTTGCGGTGTTGGCGGTGAACCACTCAATGTCGCCTTCATTGCCACAGTAGAAGAAGATGGGACCCATACGATCTGGACAGACCCAGTGATCGAAGTTGATGAGGTAACGCTGCTGGAACGTGGGGAGATCGGCGAAGCCAAAATGGTCGAGGGGTTGTTCGAAATAACGGATATCATTGGGGTACTTTTGTGGCAGGTTCCGGATTTGTTAAGGGGCGGAGAATTTTCCGAGAAATCGTGGGGAATATTTGAAGGATCGGCCGCGAAAATGAGCTTCAGATTGTAGTGACAGAAAAGAAAGAACAAGAAGGAGATAGAAGAATGTTATTTCCATGTTCATGGAGATATTCGCCTGATGACAGTGGGAGTGGGATGATGAGTGAGGCTGAAGCTGCAGGTAGTTAGTTACAAGGGAATGAGAAGCTGGGAACCCACTACCGTTTTGTTAAAAGTTCCAACCCAGAGTTTGAGATATTTTTAAATAAATAAATAAAAATTTAAATAAATTCTTTTTTTTTTGTCTAATTGGTGTATATTGGTAATAAATGGTAAATAAACCCAAAAGCCCGTGGGCTTGCCCGTTTTGCCCGCGGGCCTACGTGGGGCGGTTTGGGCCAGGAGTTTTCAGGCCCGTTATGTTCGCGAGCTTTCCCGCTCCGCCCGTTCACGGCTTTTTCGGCCCACGGGTTTTCCCGCCCCGCATGCCCGTTTTGACAGCTCTAAACATCAACAGACCATAAAACGGGGTTGAGCGGTCACTCAGCCCAAGCGCTAGGCGACCGCGCAAAATCCAGTAACTCACTTCGAAGGTTTCTTTACTAAGTGATCACCCAGCCAAAACCTTGAGCGATCGCCCAAGCCCAAAAGTCACTATGCCCTTGTCAAAATCACGAATAGTCCGTACCGTAGGGAACTGGTCTGTTGCCTGGTTAATCGAGTCATCACATTTTCAATAATTTCCACCTCGGCGAGTATTCACCCAACCCCTTAGAAGACAAAGAATACGAACCCGAAACCACCTTGTGCACTTGTAGAGCTGGACCTCCCACATCTCTAACAGCTAGCGATATGCAACAAATCTAAGCAATGCTTGAACCTGTCAATTACAATCAAGCCACAACATGTTCTGCAAAGATTATACGTGGTGTGAATCTTCTCTAGCAGAATATCCTCATTATCAATCAATTCACGAATCTTGTGAAACCTCACATCGATGTGCTTCATCCTTGAGTGATAAATCTGATTCTTCGCTAAGTAGATTGCATTTTGACTGTTACAATGTAACATAACTCCACCTTGTTGAACACCCAATTCCTTGACTAAGCCCTTAAGCCATAGGGCTTCCTTTGCAGCTTCAACAGTTGCCATGTATTCCGCCTCGGTCGTAGACAATGCAATAATGGCTTGAACATAGCTCTCCAACATAGAGATCCACCTGCTAGGGTAAACACATAACCTATGGTAGATCTCCTATGATCATTATCGCCTGCATAATCTGAATCAACATACCCTACGACTGAAAACCCCACACTCTGTTTCTCAAACATAATACCATAGTCCACAGTGCTCTTCAAATATCTGAAAATCCACTTGACTGCCTCCCAATGCTATCTACTTGAATTAGCCATATACTTGCTTACCACACTTATTACCTGTGCCAAATCTGGTCTGGCACATACCATGGCATACATGAGACATCCTACTGCGCTTGCATAGGGAACCTTTGACATGTGTTGAGTTTCTTCAACTGTTGTTGGGGAATCTGAGGTAAATAAACTGAAGTGATTTGCCAACGGTATTGTCACTGGTTTTGCATCTCCGATGTTAAACCTCTCTAACACCTTCTCAATATAGCCGGCTTGAGACAACTACAATCTTCTAGATTTTCTGTCTCGATGAATCTCCATACCAAGAATCTTCTTGGCAGCCCCCAAATCCTTCATGTCAAATTCCTTACTTAGCAAGGTCTTTAATTTCTTGACCTCATTAACACTTCTACTAGCAATAAGCATATCATCCACATACAGTAACAGAAAAATAACAGAGCCATCATCAAGGCTTCTCATATACACGCAGTAATCATACTCACACCTCTTATAGCCAATACTAACCATATAAGTGTCAAACCTGGTGTACCACTGCCGCGGAGACTGTTTTAGCCCATAAAGTGACTTCTTCAATTTACAAACTAAATGCTCCTGTCTAGAATGACTGAACCCATGTGGCTGCTCTATGAAGATCTGTTCTTCTAACTCATCGTGTAGAAAAGTAGTCTTCACATCCATCTGCTCCAACACCATATCATAGTACGCTACAAGACCCAACACAATTCTGATCGAAGGGTGTCTCACAACAGGCGAAAAAATCTCATTATAATTTATCACTTGTTGCTGCGAGTACCCCTTTGCCACTAACCGTGCCTTGAACTTTTCTTGGGTCTTCCACTTGAAAGATTTTCTTCTTCAACTCCTGTGTAGTTACCTAGGGATCGGGAAGAGTGCAATCCAAATCCACCTCCGGTAGCTCCACCTCAATAACATGCTCATTACCCCTATTGTTTTCTGGCACTTGTTTCTCCTTTTCTTCATGAGTACACTTTAACATAGAAAACCACATCCTTCCTGATCACCACCTTGCTTGACTTGGGATCCCAAAGTCTGTAACCCTTTACCCCGTTCGCGAAACCGAGAAAGATACACAGTTTGGACTTTGGATCAAGCATCGAACTTTCTTCACTAGGTATATGCACATAGGATGGACACCCAAACACCCGAATATCGGAGTAGTCTACCTTAGAACCCGTTCATACCTCTTCTGGAACCTTGTAATCTAGTAACGCCCTTGGTGACCTGCTTATTAAGAAACAAGCCATACTTATTACATCTGCCCAAAAACACTTTGTTAACCCTGCATTCAATCGTAGACACCGAGCCCTTTCTGCAATAGATCAATTTAACCTTTCTGCCATACCATTTTGATGTGGTGTCCTGCGTATTGTATAGTGCCTTTTGGAATACGTGTACTCTGAACCATTGTCACTTCTTAAACATTTAACCTTTCTACCCATTTGGTTTTCCACTTCAGCCTTCCACAATTTGAACTTCTCAAAAGTCTCATTCTTGTGCTTCATGAAGTAGACCCAAACCTTCTTCGAAAAGTCATCAAAATGTTACGAAGTACAAATGTCCATTCCTTGATGTTGTTCTCACTGGCCCCCAAACATCAGTATGAATGTAGTCAAGGATTCCCTCTGTTGTGTGTTTAGTCGTCTTGAATTGCACGTTGTTTTGTTTTCCAAGAACACGGTACTTACAAAAATCAAGTTTGCAAGTTTTAACACCCTTCAATAAATCCCTCTTATGAAGCTCCTTCATACCTCTTTCCCCCATGTGACATAATCTCATGTGCCAAAGAGTAGTAGCCTCAACTACTTCAGGTTCTGACTCTACAGAACTAGCTCCACCTACAACAGTGCTACCGAGCAATCTATAGATATTTTTGGATTCCCTCTCACCCTTCATCACCACCAATACACCATTACAGTCTAAAGTACCCAATGAGATCAGATTTTTAGAAACTTTCGATACATGTCTAACATCACACAACGTTCGTACCACACCATAAAACATTTTAATTCTAATAGTACTAGAGCTGTCAAAACGGGTCTGCAGGGCGGGGTTGCCCGCGGGCCCGAAAAGCCCGTTGCAAAACGGGGGCGGGGTGAGAAAACCCGCAAGCGTAACGGTCCTAAAAACCCCTAGCCCAACCCGCCCCGCGTAAGCCCGCGAGCAAAACGGGCAAGCCCGCAAAAAATGGGCTTATTTAATTATTTTTATTTAATATCAATTATTTGAATTTAAAATAGATTTGGATTTTTGACAAATAAACCAATTAATTATATACCAATATAATACCAATATACCAATATAATACCAATATTAAATTTAATAGCAGTATAGAAACAGACAGTATCATAGTGTCACAACCACAACAAATGAAGGTATCTATTCACTATTGGCTTTCAAGTAGCAAACTAGCAATTGATAATGTTGCGACTCCATAGCAATAGCAGGTATCGATTGAGGAGTGAGGTATGACACTCTGAGGACTGAGGTTATGGAGGAGAACCACCAGGATCTGGAAGGCTAGAAGCAGGAAAGGGAGAAAGAGGAACGACGACGGTGATTGGTGAAGCTGGAGGAGCGGAGACGGAGGCGGCGAAGCTGTTATCAGAATGAGCAGATACGGAGGAGATAGAGGAATCAGGAAACCCGTAGACAACGAAGACGATGACAACGATGACGACGATTGGCGAATAGCCGAAGACGAAGTCGGCGTGAGATGCAAGAGAGGGCGTGAGATGAAAGAGAGATGAGAGCCGGAGCCAAGGAGGCGGCGTAATCGCCGGTTCGTCCGTACTATCTGTGTAAGTCGTGTACTTGTGTGACTGCGTGAGCGAGAGAGATAAAGAGAGAGAGTGAGACTGTGAGAGTATATTTATACTAACCCTAATCCTAACGTCCCTAACTCTAATTAGATGTAAATGGTCAAATGGAATTATGGAATGGGCTTGAGGTTTGGGTTGGGCTGTGTGGGAAGTAAGAAGTTTGGGCTATACTCACTGGTAGTGGTCACTGCTGCCAATTGCCAAAGTGCATTTGCAATGTAAAATTAAGAAAGTGCTTGGCAAAGCCCGAAAAGTCAGTTTTCCAAAGCAGTATCTAATACATCAGCCCAACCCCGCCTTAACGGGTGGCGGGCATGCCCGCTTTGCCTGTTGGCTGACTCTAAATAATACCTATGCCAGCAATTTTACAAGATGCACCATTACCTATAGTAACTACTCCAGAATTAACTGACCTGCAAGTGTCAAACCAATCATGATTGGACGTTACATGAAACGAACATCTTTGAATCGGAATCCAAATCTGCGATCTGTTGATGAAATTGAGAGCATATCATCTTCTTCATCTGAACCATCCATAACCACATTAGCTGACTTCGACAAACCAACACTATTATTGCCCTTCTCCGGACAATCCTGCCTCTTGTGCCCCTTCTTCCCACACTTTTAGCAATTTCCCTTGTACTTCCTCCTTGACTGCGACCGAGAATTCTGATAATTCTTTGAGTTGTCTCTGGATTGTGTCCTCCCACAATCCATGTTCTCCTTCACATACAACCCTTCTCCTAACAGTTCATCAACAATTGTTTTCTTTCGTTGATGAAAAGCTAAGAGAACCCCTGTAACAGGTCTCAACTCAAGAGTATCTTTCCCCCACGTCAACGTAGTTACAAGATTTTCATACGCTGTGGAAGACGGCAACAAGTTTAGCAGCATCAACGCCTTGTCTTCTAATTCCTCAACTATCAATTAAAATAATGTACCTCTCAACTGTAATATTTTTTTTAAATCGCACATTATATTTATGAACTATCATTTTAATTAACGAAATCATATATACCGATAACGTACCATAGATACGGACATTAAAAATCTAGTTAGTAATAAAAAATATAGTAAATGAGCTTTACTTTGCAGGGATAAGGCGATCGGTCGGGTAAGAGTAGATGTGGTGATCAGAACTCAGAAGTCGGCAAAAAGAATTTCATCAACTCTTGGGTTATTTGGCTTTCATTTCTCGTTATTCGTAAGGAGCACAATTTTTTATGTATTTTTTTTGGATGGACTCCAGCTTCAAAAAGATACTACTAGTACTTGTTAATTACTAGTACCTTTTCATCTGGGGTATGATAACTTAAAATAAATAAATTAGATGATTTGTTCAAAGTTCAATCTAACCAACATTTGGCGTCACATATCACTTACTCTAATCTCAAGAAATTCGTATAAGTTTTCTATGTCGTCTAAATCCGTCCAATTTTTTGAATTGAGATTTACCATATTTTTTCTGTTTTACTCGCTACGTTGCACTCAAAAGGCGAATATTTAATTCTTTAAATAATTATTAAAAATATATATACGATATTAAAATTAACCATAATTACAAAATTCTTTAAACATAGTCAAGAGGTTAAAATCACGTATAGAGAGTAAAGTTAAGAGATTATGATGATTGTTTGAATAATTTTGAAAGTAAATTCTTTATACATAACATTCTAAAATAAAATAGTGTAGTGAATGAGATAAGTATAATTTTTGTAAACATTGCAAATCCATATCTAAATTTTATTTTTGAAAATTTTAACTCAACATTAAAAAGTCTAAATGTGACTCTTCTTTTGAAATGAAGGAAATAATTTAATTGCAACTTCGTTATGGCTCTATAAAAAAGAGCTAGAAATAAAAATGACCTAAATAAAATGATTATCTTACTGTGATTAAGATTGAGAATGGAAATGAAAATGGTTAAAGTATGCATTAGTTTGTAATTCTCCCTCGTTTCATATAGCAAGTCTATGTTTGATATTTTAATATTTGTCAAAAACTTAGGAAAGAGTACCGTCATACGAGTATTTTATGAGATAGATGTCTCTGACCCAATCTATGGTGTGTTGGTGGATTGAGCTATGAGAGAATATAACTTCATTTTACGAATTATGATTCGTAAGATGATGTCATATAAGACTTACTCTTACTATTCGAGGGTATATTGATATCATTAGTATTAATCATAATTACAAATATGTTTGAAAATAGCCAAAACACTTACTATTACAAATGTAGAGGATAAAGTTGACAGGTTATTAGGATTGCATGTATTACGAGCTTGAATTTGAGCTTGTGGTATTATAACAAAAATTCTAGAATGAAATGAAAATGGGGAATGAGTTTGAGTAGGGTCTGCAGTTTAGTGTACCGAAGGGTTACATAGTACTCACTTAATCCTTAAATTATTGTCATGTTTGATTTTATTTTTTTTTGGTCAAAGGAATTCTAATTCAACCTCTTGAGATATAGTAATTTCATCTAATGGAAGTTCCAAATGTCTACTTAACGGATCCATTTCCAACATAAAATAAACAGAAACACAATCTAACGAAAATAGCAATATTGTCCTCCTAACATGATATGAGAAGGAATGGTCTGGGGATTGATCATGTTGGCTCGAGTGAGAGCTCTTTTTGTGTTCATGTAAGAATTGTTTTTCTCAACTTTGTTGTGGTTTTTTAGTGTATAAGGTTATTCATGCATGAGTCTGGATTTGGCCACAACTTAAACCGGGGTATGTGTTATGTGTATACAATGTATGCATCTTGAGTCTTGACCTATTAATTTGTTTACTCTATTGAACATGCGAATGCGATACTAACTCTGGCTAACGTTTGAGCTTGTGAAGTCAACTTGTAGGGTACTCGATCGGTAAAAACCAAATAGATCGCAACTAACCATTTATCAAACGTGAATAATGGTAATTAAAGAGGCTACTTTTGGTCACATGATGATGATACTATACTAATGTATGTTGAAATCTGGTGAACAAGGCTAACTATAAAGGTGAATGGTTATTTAGACAAATTGTATACCTTGCTTGTAGTACTGGTGAGGGTGTCTCACTTTTCATGTACCAGAGGAAGATCTTAAGATTTGATTTTACAACTTTAAGCATAACTTTGCTGCCACCTTAATTGGTGGCATGTATAGTTCCTAAATTGAGAGGTTTGTGGTTTTGTCTTTGTGCAGATTCATGGTCATGTGTTTGCCCTTAATTTGCAGTTACAGCCTTTTCAAAGTAGTCATTTTACAACTGTCCTCCAAAAGAAACATGAAGAGCCAGCTTGTTTGACCAATTCCCTTTTGCAACGAGAAATCTGCATTTTAATTGGGTTTATTTAGGCTTGTTCATGCCCAATAACTACCAATTGGGCTTGTCCATTTTTTAGACTAATTGTCACGTTTGTAAAGTTAGGTGAGCACATGTTAAGATTGCGTACATTAGACCCTTTTCAGACCCTACAATAAAATAAAAATAAAAGGCAGCCGCTGCCTCGTGCAATGAGCCCATCTTTTTTACATGTTCATTGAGCCAATTTGAAGTTCAAACTTGGGCAGGTGATTAGTGAATGTAGTCTAACTCAAATATGGGTCAGTTTGACTCAACTTAATTGTAGCCATTATTAGTTGAAGGGTTGCATCAAATAACATAATGAAGCCACATTATCAACCATTTTCGTGGAATAATTTGTGACTATACAATGGTCAATTATGAATGCTCATACAGACAATTGAAAAGGTATCAGTATCACTATCAAACGGCCAAGAATCATGTGATGGTAGAGGCACTCTGCTGGTTTTACGGATCAAATAGCCAAGATTCATGTGATGGAACCCAACTTGCAAACTTACTTTGACCTAAGAAACTTAAGAAACATTTTTCTTAGATAAATCTCCTAATTTCACATAAAGAGTCCCCATATCACACTTGACTTACCAAACTGCAAAAGCATTTTCTCCCCAAAATGCTCGGAAAAAGAAAACATTCACCTTATATATTATTATCCATGGAACCAGACCACCATGGTGTTACTTCTGCTCGAAAATCAACTCTTGAAGGAGGTATTGGCATGAACAATGCCTCTTTAACATTGCTCAAAATTCCTTTGTCATAAGGGCTTTTGGTACCCACATATCTTCCCCGATAGTTTTCATAAGCTGTCTGCACATGACCAAAAACACAACCAATGAAAGCATCAAGAAAAAAAATACATAAAAGGGGGCCGGTGGGGAGCGCTGGGAGGCAATGGACAAAGAGAGGACGGTGTCTTAAGTTAAATCATCAATATCTGGGACACTGAAATTGCAGTACACGGAAGCACTGAATTTTATGTAGAAATCCTCTTACTTAAAGACAGACCTGATTTGTAGCAACTAGATAAATATGGTAACAAGCAAGACCACCAAGAAACCAAATAGCTGCAATACTAAATGATGCCACTGCAAGTGTTTCTGCCCGGTTCTTTATGATGCCAAAAAGCCCGCTGCCATTTCGCAACATCATCTGATGAATTCTAAGGCATGAAAAGGCAAAGATGTAGACGAAAAAAATTAAGGCAGTGACCAGAAATGTCTGGTAAAACCGATAATTTCTCTGCACAAGAAAAGGAAATTTAATATATTTATAACAATAATTAGCAGGGGTTGAATTAAAGCTTAGTGATATTGTTACCAGTCCAATGCATTGACCAATCCAAGGGCAGTGGTGATCGAATTTCTCGACACAATTGTCACATACTGCACAGTGGCAGCTTCTTGGTGGCCGGTACATCTTACAAATGTGACAATACTTCAATTTTACTTCAACCCCATTGACGATCACTCTCTTCTTCTTCCTCCTATCACTTGTGCCTACTTCTGCATGAAATGCTCCATCGTTTCTAGGGATAATCCCAGGATCAATCATACTAACCATTCCCAAATTTACAAGAGCCTGCACATCCCAAAATGTCTAACCTGTAAGCACAAGATCGACTAAATCTTCTCCCTATCCATTTATCTTTCCAAAAGTATATTTTTAGCTATTAAAATGCCTGAATTTTTCGTAGCACAGAAGTCCAAAGGAATGACAAAGTATATATCCATGTGTTAGAATGAAGAGAAAAGCTGAAGGTAAGCACTCACGATTATGGTTAAAATACCCGAGAAGGTGCTTATAAGCCCGGAATAGTTTGGTAAGTCATATGCAACATATACAGCAAATATCCAACTAGAGAGACTAATAGAAACCGTGGTTAGAAGTAACCCTTTTGGATCCGGTCCACACATTAGTCGACCTCCACAGAAAAAGACCTGCATTTATATATATACGAATCAGAACATAGCACAATCACAATCAGTGCAGTACATTTCTACGAAAGAGAAGGAATGCAGTATCTTTACTACATTGTTTCCGGGCCAAATATGGTATGTTCTAGTTCGTTCAACTTGGCCACCACAAACATATTGCTGCCATTGATCCTGAGAAATCCTTTTAAGAGCAATTAATTTTTCCCATAGGATGACCAAAGTTCTCTTGAATTTTCCAAGAACATTACATTTCTCAATTTCAGGTTTCTTTTCTATATCATCTAGCTCCACCGAAAAGTCTGCAAACTCGACTTCTCGATGGTCAAAATAGTCAACTTGTTCCATAGTTTCCGATGCAGTTTCTTCTGATTGCATTTGTAGTACAATCTAGGCCATCTTCTTCTATTTTCTGAGGATTTGTATCTTCTTCGGTTTTGGTTGAGAACGAGAAAATGAAAATTAAAGAATTCAAAACCATCAAGACTAAGTAACCAACTTTCAAAAAACTGAAAAACGGTTACTAGGACTAAAGAATTGGGCTCATGCCAGAAGCCCAAATAAATGGATCCGTTGGTGCTATGGCCCAATGTTGGGCTTGAGGCCCACGAGGCTCCCCTTCAAAAACCTTCTGTTCATTAATAAACCGCCATAAAACCCTCACTTCTTCTTCTTCCGCCGTTTCCGCCTTCAAACCAGAGTATACTGTTGAAACCGCACAAACCGAAATCGAAACCCGAAAAATGGAAGCCAAAGACAAATTACGAATCGCGTTCACAATCGCTTGTCTCGCAGCAATCTCAATCGTACTCACAACCACATACCGGAAACACCGAAAACGAAAACAGACAACAAACAACTCCTCATGCTACTTGAAAACAGAATCTAAACCGCAACACAGATTCCAACGTGTTTTGGCCGACAACTCATACACTCCGTTCAAGCACCTCCAGCTCCATGGTTCCATTAACGGTACAATTTCCCAAAATAACGATTTATTAGATTAATTTTTCGATTAAACCCTAGCCGCATTATGATTAGTTTTGCAGATAATTCTTTGAACTCGCATCCTTATGAGGCGGAGATAACGAATCTGATAAAGAATTCTCCAGTCAAATTTGAATTCAGCAATGCGGATACGGATATGGAAATGAGCGGTTGGTACATTTGGGTGGAGACTGAGGCAAAATTACGAGAGCTCGCAGAGGTTTTGAGTAAGGAAAAAGTGTTTGGTGTAGATACTGAACAGCATAGCTTACGTTCCTTCTTAGGTTTTACAGCTCTTGTACAGGTAAGTACTAGCTTGAATTTGCACTCTATATAGCAATATAATGTAGGAGACGTTTATATATGTACAGTACAAAGAGTAAGAGTAATGCTAGGTGGCCCGAAGTAACTCGCAGCTGATGTATCAGGTTATTATGAGTTAGTTGGCAAGTCCAACAAATATATGGTTTCGTGTGTGATCAGTGATCAATGAAAGTACATATAATTTGTTTTTTCTGATAAGTAAAGAATTATATAATCACGAGCGCAATACACTTGCACATAAATTTGGAGTGATAACTTGGATTTTTATTTTGGACTATCACTTTCTAGCATTATTTAGTCTTGATGCTCCTCATATATGTTCGGACTTTTGAAATAGATATCTACGGGGAGGGAAGATTATCTTGTGGACACCATAGCTCTTCATGATGTAATGGGAATTCTTCGCCCCGTGTTTGCCAATCCAAGAATTTGCAAGGTAAAAAAACAAGCTGGAGATCCATTAAGCCCTTATTTTAGGTGAATTCTTTTATCATATTAGTCTCTCTTTAGTGTTTTGTTACTCTTCTAGTGTTTTGTTTAGTAACTATTTCACATTATAAATCTACGAGACAGTTGAATGTGGTCTGCAAGACTATATGCAAAGGTCCTTTGAATACATTTAAGCCGAGTATTTTGTGATGAGGTCTTTTTCTTCTACTTTTGTTATGTCTAATATTCCTAACCTTTAAGTTTTATTTTGCAATGCTTTAAACGCAGTCAATCAGCCAAACTTCTAACATTTAAGAAATTGATTTTCTTGTGTAGGTATTCCATGGTGCTGATAATGATGTCATATGGATGCAACGAGATTTCCATATTTATGTTGTGAATTTATTTGATACTGCAAAGGTACGGTTCATTTTCTATGTGAGCCATTTTTCTCTTTTTGCTTTTGGAGGTGTCAGTTGGGAGGCATTATTGTTGGATTGCTTTTGTAAACATTGTACTTAAGGGTCCAAGAAGAAAAACCTTTTTCCTAAGTGTTTTTTCTGGCCAATTGTCTGCAGTACTCTTTTTAGCTTTGGGATAGAAAATGGATGGATGCCATTGATTTGACGCCACTTCAGATAACTAGAGGTCTTTATAGGAACTTAGAAGTAAATTTGGAGTCAAATATTTTCTTTGTAGCCCTGTAAAGTCAAAGTGGGAACTCTTTTTGGGATGGAGGGAGTGAATGTTAAGTGGCATAGAAAGGGAGAAGAAAGAGCAAGCTAGGAAGATGGTCCCATACCATACTCCCATTATCTGGATAGGTTTTTGGTAGAGCTATATAGTGTGTCATTGCATGGCATCTTATTTATGTTAATTTTGCTCTTCACCGATTAATTTGCAGGCATGTGACGTTTTGTTGAAACCACAGAAATCGTTGGCATACTTACTTGAAGCATATTGTGGTGTTGCCACTAACAAATTGCTACAGGTCTGGTAGCTAGTCTTTCTTGTTTGTGTTTTCTGTCTTCTATAAAGTGTTAATTTCTTTTCATTGCACCTTCTTTAGTTTTTTTGAAATAGGAAAAACTGTTATAAGAAAAGTTGCAAACAAGAACGAGTATTTTTTGTATTGATCAAAAGCCTGATGTCAATACTTGAATTCCTTTAAGTGGATATGTTAGCATGTCGCTCTCAAGGTGGCAATTATACATTTGTTTTGGTTTTCCATGATTACATAGTTCTACATTGAATTACAATGGAGTTTTATATGTGCATTTCCATGTATATTTATGGATTTTTTTCTGTGCATGCCTACTTGTCCAAGTCTTCTTGATCTTCACCAGGGCCGGTCCTGAACTTTTGGAGGTCCAGAGCAAAAAGAAAATAAGGGCCCCTTAAAAAAATATAAGCATAAGAATTTTAGACAAACAATTTTATTTGACTTTTCATCATTTGAAGTATTGAAAATGAATAACACCCAAACATATAAGAAAATAAGTATTAAATAATTACCGAAAACTGTTATTCTTCATTCGTTAAAATAATTTACAATAAAAATAATATACTTCATCCATTTTTTTCTTTTATTTATGTTTTGACTTCTAGATAGATATTTTTTTGGTAACATGTATTGTGCACTATAAATTCAAATTAAAAAACAATGAATTGACAAAGTAAAGAATTAAATAATCATAAGCAATAATTAAAAATGATAGTAAGATAACAATAAATTTTGATTTTTGCTTGAAATATTGATATTATATGCCCAATCAATTGTTATTTTTTATGACCCAGATAAAAAAAATTGATTGTCAACTAACTTTTTTTTTATAAGTAAATTTAGCGAACGGAAAGTAAAATTAAGGTTGAATAACTCTGCTAAAACCGAATACAAAATATTTATCTTTATATAGTAACTCTTTATTCATTAGGTTCCGGAGTAATTAAAACATGTATAAGTAGATTTGAAGTTGGTAATAAATAAATAAAATATTTAACTATAACCATTATACTTACAATACAAGTGGAGGATAAAGATGAAATATTGTGAAATTATAAGCATATTTTTTAAAAGTTGATTATTTATGTAAAATCTCTCAAAATAATATAGGAGACTATTTAACTAAGTCGGGGAAGTATATGATATAATATGCATATAAAATAATACTAAAAATAATTGACACCCAAAATAAAAATAAAAACTACAAAAAAATATAATACTAATAATAATTGACACCTAAAATAAAAAAAAACTACAAAAAAGCAAGTGAAGGGTTTTGAACCTTGTACTTCCCCGCTTCTCTCAACACTTGCACAGACCCAATCCATTGAGCCAAATGACATTTCGTTTATTAGTATTACATTATTTATTATATATCTAAATAAAACTAGCCTACACATATATAAAATTGGGTCCTTTTACATTGGGGGCCCTGTTTGATCGATCTCTCTGAACTCCCCCAAAACCGGGCCTGATCTTCACATTCCTTTTTTGATTTTGTTTACGATCGTGAACACTTGAATTTATATTAACATTAACTTCCTTAATAGTGAATTAATGTTTACGAGTGAAACCATGTATCTTGGCATCCACAATCAAAATGGACTTTCATGCAGAAGTATGAGTGTGATGCAGCACACAGAATTTTCTTTGCACCTTTTTGAATAGATTAATAGTTTCCATGATGTTAGGTGTTTATGATGATTCATCATTCCATTCCACAAGTCATTAGTCAAAATTTTTAATAGTTTATAATCCACCACAAGTTCTTTTTTTTTTTGATAAAGGTAAATGTGTATATATATATATATATATATATATATATATATATATATATATATATCAGAGCGTCAAAACAGGTGACGTGTCCTATTTACAAAGAAGAAAAAAAGACAAAAGACTAACTAACGTAAAGGAAAGTTATGCACAAAATCTACAAAAGAGGAAGGCGGGGGAGAATGTTAGTGCCCAGCCCCTGCACACCACACAAACAGGAGATGGAGCAGAGCACTCTTCATATTTGAAATAGATCCTTCCTCATTATCAAAAGCTCTCCGGTTTCTTTCCTTCCAGATTGTCCACCACACCCCCAATGGAGCAACTTCCCACAAAAGATTTCTTTCCTTCCTTCGCCAAAAATACCTCCAGCTCCACAGCAAATCTTTGGAGGCCTTCGGGAGCACCCACTCCACTTTGAACAAGCGGAACAAAAGGTTCCACAATTCCTTAACCACCGGACAGTGCAAAACCAAGTGATTTACACTCTCCTCACTCTCCTTGCAAAAGAAGCATCTGTTAACATATATCATCCCTCTTTTCCTTAGGTTATCCCCGGTAAGAATAGCCTCGTTTGCCACTTCCCAAGCAAAAAAAGCTACGCGACTTGGAGCTACCGTCTTCCACACCGACTTCCAAGGAAAAGGTGACCGTTCTCTATTTGACAGTTTGGCATAATAACCTTTCACTGAGAATTTGCTATCCTTTGACCCTCTCCAAACCACCCTATCAGACTCGCCACCAACTTTTTGAGCGTAAAGGAGCTTAAAAAATCTTGTCACCGAATCCATCTCCCAATCCTGAAAATATCTTCTAAATGTCGTGTTCCAGGATACCCGACCTCCCTCTAAAGAGAGCACCGAGCTGATCAAACTATTTCTTTCCCTAAACAAGGAGAAGAGCTCTGGAAATGATCTGGATAACACCTCATCTCCACACCATAAGTCTTTCCAAAATTTCACCTTCGCCCCCGACCCAATCTCGAAAGAAATATTCCTACCAAAAGCATTCCAACCTTTTCTAATACCTTTCCAAACTCCTGCCCCAAAAGCTTCAGAGACCTCTGCTGGAAACCACAAATGATTCCCTAAGCCATATTTACTCTCCACCACTTTCCTCCATAAAGCTCCCTTATCTGACAAGTATCTCCACAACCACTTCCCAAGCATGGCTTCATTAAACAATTTGAGATTTTTCACTCCTAAGCCCCCTTTTCCCATATCAAAGCAAACTATGTCCCCATTAACAAGGTGAAATTTCCGCACTGACGACTGACCATCCCACAAAAAATCCCTCTCCAGCTTCTCTAATCTATTTCGTACCGAAACTGGGATTACGAAGAGTGACAGAAAATACATAGGCAAATTCGAGAGAGTATTTTTCACCAACACCAATCTCACCCCTTTCGATAAATACTGCTTCTTCCAACCCGCCAAACGACGTTCCAATCTTGCAACCACTGAGTTCCATACGTTCTTTAGTATAGGATGCTTAAACAAGAGGAAGAAGCACTTTTAGCATGTTATATTACATGAATCTAATTAGATTAAAATCGATTGTAACGGAAGGCTTATTTATATGAGATGTAATTAATTTTTTGGTTCCTCGACTTTACAAAAATCATTTATTTGGTCCCTATGCTAAAAAATTAATTCGTTTGGTCCTAGATGTTGACATTTACCATCAAATTCCCCCTCACCCCGTCACCGTTACAATTTCCGCCAAATTGTTTTTCAAAATACCCAAAGTACCCTAAGTTGAGTCCGGAATCTATCTCCCTCCTTCCTTCAACCAATTTTATTCACCGGTCCAATTCCATCAAATAGTTCTAATCAACGGAATTACAACCTACCCACAAAACAAAATTGATTCAACTGTAAAGGGAGAATTGAGAAGGGTTCAACAATCAAGTCCTAAGCTAAAAATGGGCAGAATTTTTTACGAAGAGAATTACAAACCCTCGCCAAAACATGTTTCAAACGCACCAAAGTTGTTGACTTGTTGCTTCGTCGACTGGATTTGGGCAAAATTGATTAGAGATTGGAGGTGCAATTTCTAGATTTGCAGATCCGCTGGCTGGAGACGTAGATGATGAAGGCCAGAGCACCTGCTTGGGCGTGAGAATGGGAGGGGAGAGATGGGACTTGCTTGAGAAGATATGGAGGAGATAGAGATGAAGGTCGGAGGCTGCTGCTAGGCTGTGACTTGCAGAGGATGAGGCAGCCTTGGGATGAGATGGTCGGAAGAGAAGCAAAAGAAACCGGAGATGTTGGCGGTTATGGATGGATCTGGAAGAGAGCTGAGCGGTGATAGTGAAATGAGAGAGAAATGAAAGGGCTTGGGGAGGACGTGAGAGAGAAGATGCGAACAACAGAGCTCAGCCGGAGAGGAAGAGAGAAACCAGAGATGTCGGCGGTTATGGATGGATCTGGAATGGATCTGGAGGACAGCTGGAAGTAATAGTGAAATGAGAGTGAAGATGACGAACGACAAACATATAAGGGTATTTTGGACATTTTCTAATAAAATTAGACCGAAATTGTAACGGTGACGGGGTGATGGGGGAATCTGATAGTAAATGTCAACACGTAGGACCAAACGAATTAATTTTTTAGTATAGGGACCAAATAAATGATTTTTGTTGAGTCGAGGGACCAAAAAATTAATTAAATCTTTATATAATTAGAGAGAAGGTTGGGCGTTAAAAAATGAAACGATAATAGCCTAACTCAAAGCTATTCATTAACACTCAATTGCACCCCTAATGTGAACTATGCCTCCAACTGGACCTTGAAATTGACATTTAGAAAAGAGTTAACCAACCTTTCACATGGTTCTGTAGCTCGGAACTGTTACAGTAGCTGGGAATGAAATATTTGGTTCGCAACCATGAAGTTGCAGGATCAAGTATATCCACAACCACTTGGTGTATTATAGACCTGGTCCCTCCCTCCATATACTATATCTTTTGGGTCACTAAACTGGGTAATGGCCTTATGATTAGTAATAACCAACCACCACATGAAATATATCACGAAATTCGGAGAAACTTAATATATGACAAGGTGCATGAGTTCAACTTTTACTGATCCTTATAACACCATCAATTTCTATGCTGTTCAAACAACAATGAATAGAGTAGCCAAAAATTTAAAGCTTCCCGTAAGGCCAAAAAGGATTTGGATAATGGTTTGACCTCTTGAAGATTTAGAGAAGGACATAACTCTATTTCCATCTGTCAATCAATGTAGATTGCCTTGCCAGTTGCGCGCATTCACTTAGTGAAAGCACAAATTAGATTATGGGAACTTGGAAGAAGTCACTATATCTTAATTTCACATTTTTACTAGATACTCACACACTATTGTTGGATTTTTTGCACAATGAAGTACCGTAGGGAATTTATGCAAAATTGCCATGCCACCAATAACCAATTTCTTTGATGGGTACAAGGGTTGCACCCACTTAGTGATGACAATGGGACGGGATGAAAAGGAATTGCAGTTCCATTCCCATCCCATAACAATAATTTCATTCCCATTCCCATGATGGGAAATTGAAGGCGATCCCATTCTCATCCCGTTACTATATTTCCATTCCCATTCCCGCCCCACTTGACCCCATTTACAGTTATTTAAAAGCAAATCATTAGAGTGAGGATGGAAAATATAATTACTTTTTCTAGTATATAACTATCTGATGTTTAATTTATTGATTTCACATTCCATGTGAAAAACTAATATAGCCTTAAAAGTATAATGTAACATGACATGTCTACTATTTTTTGGATAAATTAATTAATTTCAATTCAAAATAAAAAATATTATCAAAATTGTTTCATTGCAGATATTTGCCTTATAATCTCTTCATCTATTAGCAGTCAATAAATGACCTATCTCCAAGTAGTCCATCAGCACACACACACACACACACATATATATATATATATATATGTATGTATGTATCTATGTTTTATATGTATACGTAAATGGGATGGGGCATAAATGGGATAGGGTATGTCATTCCCACTCCCATCCCATTCCCGTTAAGAAATAAAAATGGTTTCCCATTCCTACCCCATTTCCACTTATTCAATTCCAATTCCTGCCTATTAGGGATGGGATGGGATGAGTTTTCCATTGACTGTGCCCCATTGCCATCACTACATCCACTCTAATGCTATAGAACTGCACTTTATATTACATTCATCCCACATGAGCAAGAACTATGTGAAAGTGGCTTTTTACTGATAAACTGAACCGGAATAAGTCAATTTGGACTTCAATTCTATTTGTTTTTGGACAACTCCTCCCCCCGCCCTCAAAGAAAAAAAAATTCTCTCAAAAATGACATTCAGTTTGGGAAGGAAGTAGTATTAACCTATGAGAGAGATGCCAAAAAGTTCTGTTGTTGTTTAAGTAAGGTCTACTGAATGAGGCTGTGTTTTGGAGAGTCTGCATGCCCTCTCTTTTGGGGAGGCTATTTATGTGGTTTAAAACTCTGCCATCTTGATCACAATTTGGCAACCTTATTGTTTGCGCCAATGTTGACCTTGTTCTTCTGCTTAACAGTTTGGCTGAAAGAAATTCGTCCATTCCTCTCATACAAAGATACATGTCCAAGCTGAGGATAAAGAGAAAAACTTAAATAACTTTGGCATCCTTGCCATAATATGTCTAGGAGAGGTGTCTAAGAGAGAATACATCTCCAGTAGCAACACTTGTAGCTCCTGTCCCCTTCTTATCGCCTTAAAACTAATGTCAAAGATCCTGAAAATAATTTGTTATAATTCCCATCAAGTTCTGGGGAAAATTTGAAATTGAAGTCATCTGTCCAGAGAAATACCGAAGAATGTGGAACGGGTGATTGGCTAAGACAAATATGGGTCACCAGTTTTCATGGCTGATTTTGGTTGGTTAAAGTGAAGATATGTGTGTGGGGTGTTCAGACGTCATCTGAGCATTTCCTGTAAATTTGGCCTAAAAAAATTTCTCATCCACGTTAAGAAATACTCCATCTATTTTAGGCAAATAGTTCACTATACAATTTTGGTTTGTTTCACTTAGATAGTCCACTTTCAAAAATTATGTGTGCAATCTCCAAAACATTTTGACTTTACCTCCACATTTGATATTAACATATTGATTATGCTCAAACATTTTTGTAATTATGACCAACTCTAATGCTAGTTATATACTCCCTCCATTCCGGGCAAAAAGTTCCCGTTTGAAAGTCAGAACTTTTTAAGAAAATGATATTTTTAGTAGCTCATTAGTAATAAAATGACACTTTTAAGCCTTCATTTTTGAAAATGGACTCTTTTAAGTGAAACATCCAAAAATAGAATAATTGACTCTTTATCCGGAACGGAGGGAGTATCTCTTAATTTTAACTTTTCAAATATGAACTCTTTGCCTCAAACAGAGGGAGTACTATTTTATTGTTCATAAATGTCCCGCCTTTCCCCTTCATCAAGTGGAAAACCAAAGAAGCACAGACATCGTAATCCACCTTCCCCTCCTTAAAAGTGAGAAACATAAAGTATAATAAATCATAAGAGTCTGGGGGTAGAAAGCGGTACCCGTAATGCAAGTAAAAAAAATCATTGATAGGGCATTCTAATGGGGCATGGCCTGTTATGCTGATACTAAATCATTTAAATTAGTCTGTGTAATAAATGCCTTGTTATAGCAGGTCTACTTCAATGGGATATTAAAGTTTTTTAATCATGTACTCCTGAAACTTTGTCGAATTTGCAGCGTGAAGACTGGAGACAACGTCCACTGCCAGAAGAAATGGTCCAATATGCTCGAATGGATGCACATTATTTGCTGTATATTGCAGGCTGTCTTGCGTCTGAGCTCAAAAACCAGGAAAATGGTACTCTCTCTCTCTCTTTTCAATTAATGCATAATTCTTTTTAGAGTTAGAGATGCATCACTCATCATTTTTTAGTTCTTGTGCTAGTCGTCATCTTAAGTAGCCAACTCATCTAAAGGCTTAAGCTGTTAGATAGGGGTCCAACAATGTATCTCAAGCTTAACACTTTCGAGTAACAAATTCAAGCGGGATGACTCGAACCCATGATGTTACTGGCTCTGGGTACCATGTTAAAGTAGTCAACTCATCTAAAAGCTTAAGGTGTTAGAGGCCAACAATGTATATCAGGCTCAACACGTGGGAACATTCAAAGAAAGAACTCATCTCATCCTTGAGATGGCAAATTCCTGGTTTCGTGTGATGTGCAGTCTGAATGAGTAATTAAAAGAGAATACCAAGCATGTCGAGAAAACTTGAATATTGTCAAGTGATTATTAGTTAATGATATCAGATCCATGAAAAAGACGAGCAATATCTATCTGCTAGTGGTTCAAATATCAATACCAGTTTATGACCAGAGAATACAAATTATCTGAAGAGTGAATTTAGATTAATCTACATGGGCTACAATAATTCTTATGTGCTTGAATCAGAAGTTACATATTATTCTGAACCAGTTTCTTCATTTAAAGGTGGGTTATAACTTTTGATGGAAGTACCCATCCTGGTCTCTCTCCAGTACATGATGTATCTTCCTTTTCAATTTGTTAACTTCAAGAAAGTTATTGATTTGCAGTAAGGTTTTAAGCTGTTTCCCAACAGTCAGATTCTTTTTATGTTCTCTGTGAAGTAATGGCACGAGAAAGGAAATATGAGAAAAATGTGGTTATTCATGTGTTGCAACTTGCTAGGTCCACTAGCATGGTTTAGTCTTGTTTGCCACCTCACTGATCTGGTGGTTGATCCATATTTGTAGTATCTAAAAATATTGTATTGTGAAAAATGATTAGCCCATGAATCTGTTATAACCATGGAAATTCTGAGATGCCCCTTGGAGCCTTGGTTTCCCCCTCCCCACTCAAAAGCATTTGTGGCTCGGTGTCAAATTAGGCATAACCATGGTCCAAAATCTTCTATGTAGTTATTTTTCTCCTAGAGTGGTAATTCTAAAGATATTAGTATATCAGATAATTCGGCATGTCTGGATGACAAAGATCATTTTGTTCTCGAGGCCAGCCGGCGTTCCAACGCAATATGCTTGCAACTTTTTTCAAAAGAGATAGAAGCTTCTCCTGGGGAGTCTGCTGCATCTTCAATAATTTCCCGTCGCTCGAATGATCAAGGAAGTACTGCATCCATTTTCGGCGATAATAAGGTCTGTTGTCCTTTGTATTTGCTTTTAGGTTGCTAGCAAAAACTGGTAACCTTCTTTGTTTTTCCTCGAGCAGTTTCAGGATCTTGTGAGGCTGATGTGCTGTTGGAGAGATTTGATGGTTAGTATTAAATGTAGTCATAACCGTGTTATCTGTTTTGTGCTTGCTATGCAATCTTTTCATATAAACATGGTGGGGGGGGGAGGGAATCTGGTATTTCACTTTTTTACAAGGAAATTACAGTTTGAATGTTTCTGCCCATTTGTTCTACCTAAACTCTTATATTTGATTCCTTTTCGTGGTACTTTTCCAAAGTATGTCTCTTTCAAATCATGGAAATCCAATGGAGAAAGGAACGTGATGTAGGATGGGGTTTTGGGAGAAATTAAGTTCGTTGACGTACAAACAGGCAGGTGATTGATTTCGTTCAATCGGACGAGGAAACAACTAGAAAACAAACAACTAAATGACTGCTTTCCAAGGAAGAAGAAGATGAAATTTTATTTCATAAGTTGATGTCTCAACGCTTGAAAGACTCCCCTTTATATAGGATGCAAAATGGGGGGTCTAGAGCATAGGAAAAGACAAGATAAGATAGGTACATGCTTGTGGATAAGAAGAGAATAGGAAAAAACTAAACAAGATAGATACATATAATTATGGATTAGAAGAGAATAGGAAAAGACTAAACAGAAAATGGGCTAGATGCACCGCATCATTCCCTTCCACTTGCTTGACACTTCGACTCGGAGTTGTCGTCTGAATCATAGGGATAGAGATAAGCAACGTTGAACGTCTTGGAAATTCACCTGTGATCAGGTAAATCATCTAGGACGTATGCATTATCATTTATCTTCTTGAGAATTTTGAAGGGACCAATCTTGCGAATCAAGTTTGTGATGTCCTCGTTCTCTGCGCAAATAAGCCATCACCATATCGCCAACCTCAAAAAGCTTTGTGTGACGATGCTGGTCGGATGCTGCCTAATAGCTAATTAGCTAGCTAGCAGTTGTCTACTCCAACTTCTTCTTCACTTCTGCAATTGTATCCATGTGATGATGAGCCAATAAATCTATAGATTCACTCTTCTTAAGTCCCGTAGGAAGTTTGATTAGGCAACAGTGGTAGTCAGAGCTCTTCTGTAGACAACGATGAATGGTGACATGCCGTGGCTCTATGTTGTGCGCTGTTATAGGCTAATTCAGCTTGAGTCAATGCAATATCCCACTGCTTCTTCTTCTCAACACACAAACAGCGTGGCAAACTGCCCAAAGTAGGATTGACGACCTCAAGTCTGTCCATATCTTAGACTCTTTGGGGGTGAGCTGAAGTGCTAAACTTCAACTCAGTCCCAAAACGTTTCCACAAAGTAGTCGAACAATTTCTTGAAAAAATAACTTTGCAACATGGGGTGCATCAGTAGTTTGCTTGCAATGGAATAAAGTGAGCCATTTTAGAAAAATGGTCCACCGCAGCAAATATAGAATCAGAGCCTACGAGGCAAATCCACAACAAAATCCATAGATAAATCCTCCCAGCATCCCTTTTAAACTGTGGTCAGAAATACCTCCCCTCAAGTCGGCCAATGGTTTTGTTACGACCCAAATGGCACCAAGTCCTCAAGCATGAAGCTCACGAATAAGCTTCCCTCATAATGAAGTCCGTGGAAGTCGATTTCCCTTAAACAAATAACCATCCTGAATCAAGAAGTCTCCTGTAGGTTGTGTGGCAAGATACTTGGACCAAATACCTCCAAAATATGGGTCATCAATATAATGGGAGAAAGTCGAACCCAATAACCTCATTGCTGACAGTGACAAGAAGAATAAAGTAAGCTGCCCAATGAGCGTGCATTTTATTTTTAAGATCCCGCTGAGTCCCAAAATGCACCAACGACTAATGATGAGTATATAATACAAACTCCTTGGGCAATAAATAATGTTCCCAATTTTTTTAAGTACGAAGAACTGCAAAATAAGTAGGCCAGCTTTGACGTGTCTCATTAAATTTCTCACTAAAAGAGGCAACGGGGCGACCTTCCTGCGATAGAACACCTCCCACACCTGTCCCACATGCATCACATTCCATCTCAAACACTG
Source organism: Codonopsis lanceolata (assembly GCA_013146195.2). Lineage (NCBI taxonomy): Eukaryota > Viridiplantae > Streptophyta > Magnoliopsida > Asterales > Campanulaceae > Codonopsis > Codonopsis lanceolata. Next base: position 52,413,408 of record CM028380.1, read on the forward strand.
TCAAAATTAGGTATTCAAGGATTGGGGCTGAAGTGAGTTTTTGCTTGATCTCCTCAAAAGCTCGCGTGGCCTTGGGGGTCATTTAAAGGGACAAGACTGTTTCAGTCTTTCAGACACTCCATGATGGTAACAATGCTGCTGAAATTTCGAATGAAATGCCTATAAAATGTGGCCAAACCATGAAAACTGCTCAGTGATAGAGGTAGGGGAAGGCAAATCAACAATGGCCTGGTTTTTCTGCTAATCAACCTTTACGCCCTCCTTACTAGTCACATCTCCTAAAAATAAAACACGATCCATCATGAAATGACACTTATTTAAATTAATAATTAGCTCACTATCTCGAATAACAGTCATAACTTGTTTGAGATAGCAATCATGTTATTCAATACTTTTGTTGTATATAAGAATATCATCACAACAACAAATCTACTAAGGGATGGTTTGAGCACCTGATCGCATGAATATGCTGGGTGCATTAGATTAACCAAAGGGCATCACGAGCCACTCATAATCCTTCTTTGGTTTTGAATGCGGTCTTCCTTTCATCTCCAGGGCAGAGGGCGGATGCAAATCTGATCATAACCACTCATCAAATCAATTTCGGTGAAGACAACTTTTGTTAATCGGTGCTACATGTGCAAAAGTGAAGAAGAGGATGTAAATCACTTGCTACTCCATTGCTCTATGGCTAGGGAGCTTTGGACCTCCCTTTTTCTCTCTGCTGATGTTCCCTGGGTTATGCCCAGGACTGTTATTGATACACTTCGGGGTTGGCCTTCCTTTACCCGGAACAGAAGGAGTTATTTCTGGAAGTATGCCCCCTCAGCTATTTGGTGGACCATCTGGAAAGAGAGAAACAGAAGGGTTTTTGAAAACATTGAATCTGATCTTGTAGGAATCAAGAAGTCTTTTCACTTGTATTTGAGATTCTGGTGCTTAACTGTCGACCCAACTTTAGAGGATCCTTTTTGTAATTAGGTTGGGGTCTTTTGGTTTGTAGTTTAGTGTATGTATACCTCCGGTGTACAAGGTAGCGTCTCCTTTTTTTACGACTGTTAATAATACTTATACTTTACTTATCAAAAAAAAAAATTCGGTGAAGACAACTAAGCCAGATAGCTGATCGCATCCAACAGGGGAATTGGAAACTTGTACTGCACTGTAATACGGTTGATAGCTCGGCTATCCACACAGGTACTGCACATGGGCTCATACTCTCACGTACATGCCCAATCCTCAATAGAGCGTCGACCTTTTCTTGCATAATCTTCGCCTCCTCGGGATTTAGACGATAATGGGGCAGGTTGGGTAGTCTGGCACCAGGAATAAAGTCAATGTGGTGCTGAATAGCACGCATAGGAGGTAGCTGAGATGTCTTCAAAGTGAGTTGTGGAAATTCAGCCAACAAATGCTGAATGGCTACAGGAATCTCTATCTCACCATAATCTGGTTTAGCAACCAAACCATAGGCACCACCATTTTCTTTCACATCCGCCATAAAAGAACCACAAGAATCTGAGAGAGAAAGAAATGTCTGCCATTCCACTTTAGAAGGTAACTTCAGACTACCTAACGGTGCAATCACAATCTTCTTACCTTTCCATTGGAACATGTAAATATTATCACGGCCCTTATGAGTAGCATCAACATCAAACTACCAAGGTCGACCAGTAAAATCTAACACGCATCCATATCAACGTCACAGAAGACATCATCAGAATATAACTTACCCATGGCCAAGGGCACTTTACAGATACGATTGACCTACAATTTTGGACCAATTTGGATCCAACCAATCTGATATGGGTGTGGTTCAGTTGGGAGTTATAACTGGTCAACTAATTTATGAGCAATCAATTTCTCACAACTACAACTATCATTGATCAAACTGTAAATTTTCTTTCCTACTTAGACATTTCGCTAGAAAAATTCGTCTGCTAGCTCGGGTCCTCTTGTTTGGGCGAACTAAAAGTGTGTTGAATGACGACACACAATCATCTTGCTCGTCACCAAAGACATCATCAACCTCATAATTTTACCCATTATCATCTAGGTCTCATTGTTCATCTTCAGGTGCGGTATCAACCACATGCACTGCCTGCGGTTAGGACACTCATTAGACTTGTGCCCTGGCTGATTACATCTGAAGCATTTACCCGAGTGTGCATGCTGGTATGGACTGGTTAGCTTTAGCTGGTCTCACAGCTAGACAGGAACTGATCGAGTTCGTGGGGTCTCGGATGGGGCAGGCCTAGCCACTGTACTTGTACTTGATGACACAGGTGGTCTGAAAAGTGCGGGTGCACACTGCTGTACGGCTATGGGTGAGCGTGGCTGTTGAGTTTTCCCACTGAGTTCGTTGAGCATAGGTAAATCGTGGGGGTGTTTGAGATAACCGAGCCTCCGCTCGAGCTGCCATCTCGCGAGCATTTAACAAATACATAATGGCTTGAACACCTATACGCTCTTGAATTTCTGGTTTTAGTCCCCTAACATATCGAGCAACCTGGGTGTCATTACCGTTAGGCTAAAGCACTGAATCTCAGCCCCCCGGCTATATCCCGGGGCCTAGTACTCTAGGTCTTAGTTCGGGGAAGATTGGGTAATTACGTATCAATTACCTAAAGTGGCGTGTCACAACCCCTACTACATTAAGTCATTTAAATGTGTCACAATTTGATGCTTAGTGCTACTTTTTTTTTTCCAAAAGCTGATGCTTAGTCGCGAAGCCAGGATTCGACCCTTAGGTGGGCCGAGTTAAACTCAAGAAAATTTAACCCTAATAAATAGAAGGTACTATGTGGAAATCAACTATTGTTAAATAAATAAAAAAACCTGTAGTAAGCCAATATTTGAACTTTTTAGGGAAATTATCCGAATAATCATCGTACTATTCGTAGGTAATCAATTTGACCACCACATTACACAATATCCCAAATGTGACCAATGTACTCAGTAATTGGGTGCGATGTGGTCCTTGCCGTCAACGTCTCATCCAATTTTGTAACGAACATATTGACGTGGATTAACAGAGGGACTGTACGAAGGGTATTTTTGTCTTTTAATTGCACCCAAAAAGGTGGAATTGAAGGAAAAATGTTTGGGGAAGAAAGGGGTGCAATTGAAAGAAAAAATAGCTTTCATACTGTCCATCCGTTAATCCACGTCAACATGTTCGTTGCAAAATTGGATGGGACATTGACGACAAGGACCAAATCACACCCAATTACTGAGTACAATGGTCACATTTGGGATATTGTAATGTGGTTGGTTAAATCGGTTAGTACGATGGTTATAATTTTCCCGGCCATTGATATATTGCCAAATAAAAAGTCTCCTCTATTGAGAAAAGACGAGGATCAAGCGTCAAGGATTTCGGGTGGTTTAATATTGCTTTGCTAGGCAAGTGGTTATGGCGGTACATGGTTGATAGACATGGACTGTGGAGGAAAGTGGTGACAAGTAAATACTGTATGGCGACAGAGAGTCGACTTGGCGGCCGAGCAACATTCAGATGGGGGTGTGGAATGGTATTCGCATAGGATGTGATGCTTTTGAAAGAAACATTTATTTTTATTTTTTTTTGAGATAGGGGATGGCTCATCTATTAGATTTTGGAAAGATAGATGGTGTGGTGAAATGGAGTTGAGGAGATTGTTTCCTAACCTTTTCAACTTGGCGATTGATAAAGATTGTCTTGTCCGTTTGGGGATGAAAGTGGATGGGGATAGAGTGGCGTGGAATCCAACCTTTTGGTGACACTCACAACACTGGGAAGTGGACTCGTGTTTGCTCTTTCTTGATATGATTTATGCGCAGCAGGTGGGTGGTAGTAGGGAGGATAAAGCTCGGTGGGATGGAGTAAGGAGTAACAAGTTCTCGGTAAACTCTTGTTTTCATATTCTCTTGAATGGAGGCGACGTCTATTTTCAGCAGACGGCAATGTGGAAGTTGGTAGCCCCAAGTCGAGTAGCTTTTTTTGCTTGGGAAGCTAATCACAAAGCAATTCTAACAGGAGAAAATTTACGGACTCGGGTAAAATTTGTGTGAATTGGTGTTACATGTGCAAAAGGAGTGAGGAAACTGTGAATTACCCTCTGCTACATTGTCCAGTGGCGACATGATTTTTGGTATGTTTAGCCTCTTCTGGGTTATGCCCAGATTAGTTAAAGAACTATTTTTGAGCTGGTCCTTGTATAAAAGGAGGAGAAGAAACGTTATGGAAGGAAAGAAATAGTAGGATTTTTGACGTGGAAGGGACCATTGACCAGCTTAAAAACACATTGCTTTACACTATTTTTTTGGTGTTCTGTGGCAGCAGCTGATTCTGGCCTTAGTACAATCTCTTTTGTAGACTTTGTAAATTCCTTTCATCTTAATTAGCCTGCTTAGGCTGAGTATACATAAAGTGTACAAAGGATGCGTCACCTGCTTTGACGCCTTTGCATATATAATATACTTATTCATAAAAATAAAAATAAGAAGTTATAAAATTGTTACTCCTAACCAAATAACATGTAAAAAAGTAGCTTTCAATTGAAAACTAACCGAGTTATTCAGTTTAAGTGTATTACAATACCGATTTTGAGATACAGCATACCTCATTAATTTGCAAAAGTTGTAAGCAAAGTACATGTAAAGTAATTCAATTAGCATCACTAGATTAAACTAAAAAGAGTAATATCTAAACTTCAATACTTATCAAAAAAATATCTAAACTTCAACTGGAGCCAAGATATACGAAGAAAAGTAATAATCATATTTTGAAAGGGGGTAAGCTGCATATCAACAAAAGGCTAGGGGGCCATGGCCTCCTTAGGCCCTATAGTGGCTTCGTAATTCTGAAGTCACCAACCCCAGGGAGATTGCCATTTATTCTGTTTCTGTTGATATTTGGTACTGCTTAATTTGAGTTTCCCCTTTTATGTGACCTTTGTGGTTCTTCTTTATCTTATTCTTGTGGGAGATGATAAATGAAGTGCTCTTGAAACATTTAGCTCATTTTACATATGCATATGTTCTTTCAGGCTCGTGTGCATGACGAAAGCTTGAAATATGTATTATCAGATTATGCTGTTGCTGCTCTTGCCGAGAAAGTTCCAGTAACTGAGGCGGATATATATGACACCATATTACAAGCTGATCTAAATGTTGACTCCATGAATCCTAGTTCTGCTCTCCAATCCCTGTCCTGTGTAGTTTGGAGTCATTTTGAGGACTTCTATAACCTCTTGAAAGAGGAGATACGAGAGCCTGGTGATCTTTTTGAACTAATTCTTAAGAAACACCTGGGTCCAAATGGCACATGTACATTATCTCTTTATAACTATGCCCTGTTGTCTAAAAGTAACCTGAAAGTTGTGAATAGATCCATTTCCAAGGAAAATGGATTTAAAGCTGCAAAAAAAGTTGCACGAAAGGCTTCTCGAGATCTGTTTGTTCAGAAGTTTTCCTGCAAAGCTCCTGTGTATCACAATTGTAGGATTTATGCAAATGACGGACGACTACTATGTTACTGCGATAGAAGAAAGCTTGAATGGTTAGTGTTATATTTTCAAACAAAATTAGAAGTTACCCTTAGTTCTTGTTTAATTTTCTCCTGTTTATTTGTTGAAACATCCATGATAGATAATTATAAATGCTTGTTGCAGGTATCTTACACGAGATCTAGCTAAACTTGTTGATGAAAAGCCACCAGCCATAATGCTTCTCTTTGAACCCAAAGGTCGCCCAGAAGATGAAGGCAATGAGTTCTACATTCATAGTAAAAAGAATATATGTGTAGGGTGCGGGGAAGGAAATCACTATTTACGCTATCGAATTATACCGTCATGCTACAGAATGCACTTTCCTGAGCATTTGAAAAGCCACCGCTCTCATGATATTGTCCTCGTTTGTGTGGACTGTCATGAAAAGGCTCATGCTGCAGCGGAGAAGTATAAGAAACAGATAGCTGCAGAATATGGAATACCACTTTTTATACGTAAAGTGGTTGATTCTTCTCAGGCAGAGGATATATCCGGATCTTCCACGTCTACGGTGAATGTTGAGGATGTGGGGGTTTCTCCTTTAGAGCTGAGAACTGCAGCGATGGCTCTCTTACGGCATGGACCAAGAATGCCACACAAGCGCCGCGACGAATTGACACAGGTGCAAAATCATTTTTTGGTTGTCATGCTTCTACATTATATTGTCATGTTAATAGTTGCTTCTTGTTCTGGGTATTGCAAATAGCCATTGAGAAAACTCTGTATGCTGGAGTATAACTTGTAACAGTGTGCCCTGCACTTTTGTATGCTTTTTTTTATTCCATCTGCAGTTGTGTCACATTTTTATGTTTATCACCGCAGATTCTATTCCTGTGATATTTTCTTCACTGGATACTTCTCCTTTTCCTAGCCGTCCAGTAGCTGGTGTCTCTAATTGTGAACTCTTTTTTTCCCCTCCTTTTAACAGCCCCTCCTTATTTGACCGTAAGGATTTGTTCTAGTAATTTTGTTTTGGCTCTGATGAACCATGCTGCATTTTGGATTATACTTCATATCACAAATTTCATTTTGCAATAAAATTTGTAGGGCGAGAAGTGGTGTCATGACACTGGAAGATCCCTTCGCCGAAGTTGTAATGTTTGTGGGTGGTTTACATAACTATGCAAGTGGAAGTAAGTTTAATCCACATTTTGGGTACTACATGCATTCCAATCAAAGAGTCCTCACTAAGAAGTTCAACAGTTGAGGGATATATAATTATCCTTCGAGTTGGTCACAATCAGAAAATTGTTTGAGCTTACCCAAGATGTTTATACAATATGCGGTGGGTAAAGTTGAAAGGTTTTGGAGATTGTTGGCATATTTTCGGAAGTGGACTCTTAAAAAGCAGAAAATAACAAAAGAACAATGGACTGTTTACATGAAACAGGGGGAGCATTAAAAAATTGTCTGTAGGCGCATAGGGAGAGATTGTAGGCATAATTTTGGAAATGGATTCTATAAGTGGATTCAAACAACCTAAAATGAAATAAAAAATGGTCTCTTGACACATACGTGCTTTCTCTTCCCAATTTATAGGGATTTAGTATATGCATAGTATACTTAGGCATAGACCTTGAGGTTCTTGGTTCTGGTCCTCATACCAAAAGGGGGTCACAATTACCTATCAACAAAAAAAATAGTATATTGCATAGTATGTGTTTTAGTTGTAATCAGGCTATCCTTTGTATTATTGTACTCATATTTATTGGTTATTATAGTAAGTACTCCCGCCCTGCCACCCCCTTTCCCTTTTGAGATGTTCCATTCAAAGCGTTTCATGTTGTTATTTAGTTTCCAATTCACCCTTCATAATATATGACAAAAACAAGTTGAATACAATGGGATAAAAGAAAAATATTTCCTGATAGTTCTTACGTTCATGGATAGTTATGTTTCTCTCAACTGTTTACTTTTAAATGGGGGCACTTTGATTGGAATGGAGGGAGTAGAACTTTACAAACTCAGATGTCCTTCATTCCTATTCTATCTGTTGGTAAAATAACACTATGAGATTTAAATCAAATTCTGTGTCTTACAGGACTGGTAATTTATTTAGTTTGTCATAGTAAGCAGAACTGTACAAACTGTTTGAGCCATTAAAAAATGCACATTATTTTTGCTCCATTTTCAGATTGTCGTGAAGTATTATGGAGGAAGGGAAATATCAGTGGAAGACTTGGAAAGGGCGTTGCTTGTTGGAATGAGCCCTCATGAGAGAAGGCGAATCGAGAAAAAGAGAGGGATATCATTAACAAGTTCTACTAAGAACATCATTTCAGGCAAGGAATTGGAGAAGACTCATGGCAGTGGGCTGCCTTCTACATCTCAAATTACATTAAAGTCAAATGTGCCAATACATGCAATTAAAGAAGAGACACAAACTCAAGAAGATAGCAACACAAGGTCAACAGATATGAATGCAAGCAGCCCATCTTTATGTTCTGATTTTGAGGTTTGCGAGGAAGCTCCTGTTACTGATAGCAATGACTTGAAGTTGGACACAGATGAAGTTTGCGAGGCTAAAAGTGATCCTATTTTGGAATCTGAGACCGATTCAAATAGTAGAAACCAATCTAACAGCATAGTTGGCTCAGTTCACCCCAGTTCTGCTAGATCCATTCCAGCCAACCATAATTCAAAATTATCATTGTTAGGACATGGACCACATGGGAAGCAAGTTGTGGATTATTTGCTCAAGGAATATGGAGAAGATGGAGTTCGTCAATTTTGCCAGAGATGGAGACAAGTGTTTGTTGAAGCCATTCATCCTCGTTTCTTACCTTCTGGCTGGGATGTGACACACAGGTATATTGATTACTGATTTAGCTGTTCTGCTCCCTTTTTTCTCTTGTTGTTCTTGTTAAATTTGGGTTCTAACAGTAGTTCCGAGAAATATTATCTCAAAATGCATTAGACAGTAGGCTTCTTAGGTTTTTAACATCCTCCTTTTTCAGTAAATACAAAGAGCATTTATCTCCACTTTTGTCATGGTTAGAATCATATCTTAAACAAAGCAGTCGCATGGCCAGATAAAAGAGGAGGGTTTGCTTAAGCAATTTTGATGGTCAGCGTAAAACTTATTCATGTCTATAGGGAATTCTATGGTGAACCCCAAGTAAATGTGTTGAGTTGAGGATATGAGTGCCCAGTTAAAGGGAAACTTATGCTTTGGACAAAGGTGTAGTTGTAGTTTTTGTATCCTATAAAATGTAGGATGTGACTATCAATCCAGTGAGCTTTTTGATGAGGACTCAATTTGAACTGCTGTCCTACTCTTTCACATAAATTATGTGCATTTATCACAACTCCTCACCATCAGCTGCCATTGTGATAGCACCTCAAACACTCGTATATATCTATATTTATTTTCGTGGACTTCACCGTTAACCTGTAGATTCCCCTGAACAACACAGAATGTTTGTGGCAAGGTTCTTGCTAGGCGGTTAACCCTATGTCCCTTCTTTTAAAAGTTTTGTTGTGGGCAGTCAATGTTGTGTCACTGTCAATCATAGAAACTAAAATTGAATCATTATCAAGGATAAAAGAAGCTAATCACTGGTCAACTATTGAGTTGAATCTATCATGTACAGCGTAATTCTTGGAGAGATAAAGTATTATTTACTTCTTGTGATACAGCTCTTCAGATTTACTTTAAATGCTAGATAGTTGGATGTCAAAGTGGTAACTAAGATTTTGTTAATGTTCGAAGGATTTGATACTGGAAATTTTTTGCCAGTGGCAGAAGAGAATTTGGCGAGTTCAGTGTATATAATCCTGCAAACAAAGTACCTGCTGTTGCCGAGGTGTAGTAGACATTGATTGAGGGAGTTCATGAGCTCGCATTGCACAGAATGGATGTTTCTGTATCTGCTTTGTTATTTGTTCATCTAAACATAGCTAGCTATCATTAGCAGATTTCTGTTGTATCTTAATTTGTGTCAAACTAAATGTGCAACAATAAGTTAACTTCCTCAATCTCGTCATTGGTAGATTTTACAATTTACAGTTTGGTTGGGCACAGTAATTTCAAATACTAGGCATCAACTATGTTTTTGCTCTTTTGAATTTCACCATAATTTTATGAGGCCCTAAATCTCACTAAAATTTCATCCCAAACCTTTTTAAAGGGGCCCCTTTCCGTCCATTTTTTAATGTAATCTGTCAAAAAAACAAAGATATGTACCAGCCACGTTATCTTTATTTGTAGTTCAAAATTTTTTAGGGATCGTTATCACAAAAAGGAAATAACTTAAGTGCGACCAATATGTGACCAAAACAGAAAGACACTTATAGATCAATTGAGGTGCGCCAGAACTTTTGTACAATATATTTCAGTAACTACCAATATCATTTTGCAGCAGTTATTATATACTTCCTACGTCCCTAAATTATCGTCCTCCTTTTCTTTTTCGTCCGTCCCAAAATAATTGTCCACTTTGAAACTTATCTTTTTAGAACATTACTTTTACCACTTTACCCTTACTTTTTCACTCTACTTTAATTATGGGTCACATATACATGGACATTAAAGGAAACTACACATCAAACCAATATAAATAATCAAGTCAATTACTTTTTTTAAACTGTGCGCCGAGTCAACCAGGACGATTATTTAGGGACGGAGGGAGTACTAAAGAATTTTACCAGTGCAATAACTTTTTAATGGGAGCTCCCAATTTGTAATACACAAACCGAAACAGATGGGCATTAATTAGAGACTACAACAAAAAGGATCTAAAATTTTGGTTACTGTAGCTCTGAACAACTGGGTGAAATATAACAAATCTTCTCAATACCCTCTCAAAGAAACTCTGGCAAATCTTCAGCTGTTCATATACCATCTATATGTGCTAGAGTTTCTCTCTCAAATGCCTTGATAAAAAATTTGAGAATCAGAATCATATTAGCTCAATGTGACTAGTAGTAATGCCCTTCGACCATGTGATGTAGCCACTTGATCGACACAAGTATAAATTTCAAAATCATTGCAGCTTCAACTTAAGCCCCAAAATTTGAGACCTGATCATTAACCATGAGTGAGAACTTATCCGCCACAAAGAGGTTGAATATTATGTCCATTAAAAGATGAATGTGCGCACCTAGCTCTTTCAAGGACTACAAATATAGCAACTGAGACTTGTGATCAATGGCATTGAATATGAAAGTCCCCGACATTGGAACAAATTGTCTTGTGATTAGCTTCAGTGCAAAGAAAAACAAACTTCAGTTTGCATTCAGAGATTCTGAGAAGTAACTTAAACCGTTGCTCGCTAACAGTATAAATGGAAAGGAGTTTTATAGCATTCATTAGAAACCTGAAACTTGCAGAACATGAAACAGAAAACAAACCTTGATCACCTCCTGGGAAGCAATTCCCCCAATAAAGGCAGCGATTGCATGAAGCTCAGCAGCACCATATCGGCACATCTCATTAACAAGGTCCTCTGTCAAAGTCGACCCATTACAACCCACATCACTGAGGATGCTAACAGCCGTGGTTTTCAATCTAGATATATCCACATCCATTGCACTGCAGAATGTCGATCAGAGAGTCATGACACTTAGATCAGGAGAAAAGTGAAATAAGTTATTTAATCAGGAATGGGCTCTGGGAATGGTACCGAGTATTACCCATCAAACTGCCCAGGGAAGGTGTTATAGTTTGCAGCAAATCGGTCGACTGCTCGGAGCAGAATATAAAACCCCACAGCAATACTGTCAATCAAAGAAAAAGAAAGTTAAAAAAAAAAACCCACAACATAAAACTTCTCCGGTGTAAAGTTTGTATTACTTTTAAAATACCTAGCAATGTCATACCTATACTCCTCATCAGTCAGATACTTCTGCAACTCAGGTAAGGATGGAGAGCTGAACTCATCCTCAATAGGGCGATATCTGCATACCTAGGAAATGAAAGTTAAAAAGTACGTAAAAAGGCAAAATCTATAATCATATATTGGTAAATCACCATTATCATTATCTTCCACTTACAAGTTTGTAGTGTCTACATTTACAAGTCGAAACAGTTGATAAAGAAAAAGGGGGGAATAAAACGTATAACCATTGTAAAACAATTATACGCAGGCAGATTTAGACTGGTCACGGTCTGGCCTCCCATTTATTTGCATAATATGGCTTCATTAAGGATCAAACCTACAGTGATACCAATCATTGGATTGACTTGACTCAGGGATCTGTTTGCTCTGATTGAATAGGTGATGGGACCACAATACATTGGAAGCGAATTGGTGAATGGACATCAAATAAATACCTTGTAATTCAGGAAACGACCCGACCAGCTGGAGAACAACTCCTCTCCCCCCGCACCCCCTCCCATCCTTTCAAAATCTTAGAATTGTGCGTATCCACTTTACATGCTAGCCTTGATTAATAATAATTAACCTCCTATAGGAAACTAGAATGGTTGATGCACAATAAGGACTTCCATCTTTGTTTTCAAGTGCTGTAAGTTCATATGACTACTTAAATTAAAAGATAAAAGAACTATTCTTACAGAAAATGTAAGCCCATTGACATTCTACCTACAGTTCTTGCAACAAGGCACAACCTTGCATTTGGTTGATTGAACCCTACAACCACTGGTATGCATATTCTATACAATTTAATGTTACTTTGGCATCTTCCTAAATCCTAATAGATTCGATGGGACAACAATAGTCAATCATTATACTCAAAGTTTGGAAGCACAATTTTTTTTTACCATCAAACTAGCATCTTGTTGGTTGTGGGCCGAAAGGGTACGACATACGAGAATAAATCCATGATATTAATAAAACTATGGTAGAAATCAAACTGCGAAAGATGCATTACAAATGCAATTTAATACTCCCTCCCATCCCAAAATTATTGTCGTGTTTGATCCAGTAGATTAAGAAAAAACAATTGACTTGATTATCAATATTAGTATAATGTGTAGTTTACTTTAAAGCCCATGTGTAGGTGGCTCATAATTAAATAGGAAGAAAAATTAAAGGAAAGGAGGACAATAATTTTGGGACGGAGGGAATATATGGTATTAAAAGGAAAAAAAATTAACCTGTCTGAAATTGCAGTGTGTGATATAAAGTTGATGCAATAAACAAATAGAAAATGCTGTAGCTTTAGCATACTTACTGTGAGCTTCCGTGCATTCTTACAGAAACTCTTAATATTTGCCTTTGAGATGCTGTAAGGATCTCTACCAATTTTCTTCAGAATATTTTTAACACGTTGCTCAATCACAAGAACATCAGCCTCAGCCTTAGCCTGGTAAAGTTTCTGCAGGTTTACGTATAACCTACAAAAGAGTGGGCGTAACTCGATCTTGAAACATCACATTCACCAAAATACATACTGATAACAAAAGTTACAGCCTGCTTCGAACGGCATTAACCACTCACTCAGTAGAAGACGTCATATCTGGAATTGACCCATCTAGAGGTGCCTCCCCATCACCTTCATTAGCAATAAACTCCTACAAATAAAGAAACAATGCAAACAATTAGAAGGAGACAAACTTTAAGGGAAGAATTTATGATCATGAAACTATACTCGTTTGACTTAACCTATCAAAAATGCAATCATGTTTCTTATTTTATAGTGTCCTGAATGGTTTGGATGCACACCCAACGAGTTATGATCTGTGAAACAAGGAAAGGTTGATGCTGATATATGCAGTGGCTACACAAGGAAATACAAGTAAGATGCAATTGTTGTGGCACAATCATTGCAACACAACCCATTAAATCTTCAACTTCCCTTAAGTGCACTAAAAAATAAAATGAATGTGTTGCTCCATTTCAATAACGGAACTTTTCTATACGGAATGCATGGTCAGGATCCAAACCGATCATATCAGGTGCTGGACTTGGAATAATGACTTAAATTTATGTATTTCTTCATTTCCATATCATTTGCCTTCCTTCCCTCACGATTTCTGAGATCCAAACACAGTACAACTGACCAATGGATTGAGGGGAAAACCAAATGAGTGAACGGACTGATTCAGCCAGTAATTAGCCGGCCAACCATAATGATGTTGCTCGCTAAATTTTGATTTCTCCATCAAAGCCTACAGCTCGCTAACCTAGAGGATTGTTTCACAAGTATAAGGACATATAGCAACAAAGTGCTCTCATTCTCAAATACAAAGGAACTTCATACTGAAAACTAAATTCAGCTGCACTAAAGCTAAGCAAAAAAAATCCTCAGGTAAATCAACAACAACTACCTTTAATGCTGCAACCATCACCCAAAAATCTGACGAGCTAGAATTGACTTCAGCACAAGGATCATCGAGTATATGTCGTAAATTTGAATCTGAGATGCAAAAAATATTAGATAATTATTTGTTAAAGTAATAATTCACAATTCTTTCATCATTCTACAACCACGACATTAATTAGTTATTTTAAAAAATACCCCTACTCATCCCTCGAAAGCTGAAAAAATTTACCAGTTCATAAATAATGATTTAGGAACCCATAAACCTTAGTAGATCTCACACTATAAACATAACTCAAAGAAGGACAATCAACAAACTGCCTCTTGCAGATTCTCAATTCACTCAAAATACCAATATTTCAACTCCAGCTTGTCCTTTGCTTTGGATCCACAGATATCTTGAACATTACAAACTACTACGTATTTGGACACTTCCCTCAAGCATGTATGTTTACATTCTAATGGCTAGTCGTTATCAAAGCAGCTCATGTTTGGGTAAAACCTTTTTGGCTATAGAAGAATTTAATTAGGAGAGAGAAAACATGGTACAGGGACCTTTAACATTTATCAAAAAATATATATATCAAAAGGGATCAAATTGACTTTGCCCAGAATAGTAGCAGCAAACTTTACTTAGCTCATTTATATCAAACTGTCAGGTTTCACCAAAGAAGAAGAAGAAATGTCCTCGTAAAAGAGAAGGTAAATATTCAAAAATAAAAGCTCAGCGGATGTGTCTTTCGTCAAATATACTATAGCCCGATAACAATGCGAAAAATCTTCACTCAAACATGTTAAAACAGATAACAAGTCTACTGACTCTAGTAAACTGTCAGCGGGAGGGAATCTTCTTATCCAATGGCCGTGGTTGCTGACAGGGACCTTTAGGCCAGGGTACGCCTTTACTTCTCCTAAATTTACCAGGTCCAGGATCAATCAGATTTTCTAGAACATCTGTGAACCCTTTCAAGCTATATCTATAGTAGTTTCATGAACCAATTCTTATCCATTATGAGGTTTCAGTCTTTGAACCCCATACAGCTGATGGTGAGATACAACTGTTATTGCCATTGCAAGGCGCAAGCCCTGAAATAAGGGAAAATAAGTTGATAACTGGTAGGTCACAAGTTCATAGGTTTCAATGCATGTCATTCTACCAACCAATTTTAAGCACCTCTATTCAACAGTTAGATTCTTTGCACAATATATAGACCGATGAAATGGGATCATAATTGTTGGCATTCCAAATACCAGTAAGGCACTTCTAAAGATAGCGTACAATTGCATGTTTGGTGAACTGATTGCAGTTTCAGAATGCCAATAGCATCAATGCCAATAGCATCAACCAAAAATTCAGATGATGATCAATCAAGAGAAACCATTCACCATTAATATCATAGGCCCTTAAGACAGTTGCTGTGCTTAATTAAAGAGATTTACTTACTAATTCCTCGAGGGGCAAAGACTTTGAAAGAGGCTTCAATAGCTTCTTTATAATTGTCTTCATCCACATCAATCATCCTGGCTTTTATTATTTCCTAAGAGATCAAATGTACCAATTAAACCACCTTGGCAAACAATGATAGAAGTTAAAGGCAAAGAGGTGCAGAAGTTGAATTTAGTGAATAAACCTTAAATTCCTTTTTCTCTTCCCTGGTTGATGGAAGTTTTCCACCATGACTTTTTGTCCACTCATCGGCCATCTTGACAAGAATGATAACGTATGGTGTATGTTTATGGACCACTGGGTCCGACATACCTAAGTCAATTGTTTCACTAAACCTATATTTGCACACAATGAAACAATATTTGTTTATAACTGAACGCAACATTGAGGCTAACTGAATTGAACTAAATTCCATTAACTGATACAAATGACTTATCAAAGTAACCGAAAATTAATAGTAATGAGAAAGAAAATTATGAGAGACAACTATTATATTGAGGAGTATTTGCTAAAACAAACCTCCTAAGCTCAGGCCATGGATTATTTAGCCGTAGATCATCCAGAAAATGATCAGGTTTTGACTCTATAACTGTATGTTCCTGCCAGAAGCAGAAAAAAATTAGGTTAGAATCCCTAGCATCACAGTGTCATGATTCGTCAATTCCAATGACTATCCAAAAAAAATCAAATCTGCACAAACCTGCTGACATAAGATATTCACTGAACTGTGGGAACTTGAAATGGCGTATCAAGATTTGATAAGTAAAAAAAAATGACGTTAGAATCCCTAGCATAGCAGAGTGTCATAGTTCGTCCATTTACTATCCAAAAAAAAAAACAAAGAACTTTGGGAGCTAGAAATGGCATATCAAAATTTGATATGTACTGGTCATAAGTTGTCAATTGCGCTAACAAATCTTTGATGATTCCAAGAAATAATCTAAAATATCATGATACTTACTTTAAGAAATGCCAAAGCGTTGAAAAATGAAAATATTGATAAAAACTTATGGGCTAAAGTTGATAGTCACTACCTTCCCACTGACCCGAACAATCCCAGTAAGGCCATATGATCTTGCAACAATCAACATAACGTTGGCCTCCCGACAAATTCTATCTAGCTTCACCATGGAATCTTCCACCAGCTGAAACCAAAGACGGACATAGATATTTATAAAAGAGGAAAAGTATATAGGTTGACAAGAATAAGATAAGGTGCAAAATTTTAACAAAACTGTCATGGGCCAAGTATAAAACATCAAAGCACCAAAAAGTTGCAGCATAACAAGAAACTAATTGATGCACAATCACACAGGAATTCATATTATATTCCTTTCAAAAGTCACGTGACTTAAGAAACATCCTATACTACAGAAGTTGATTCATTGCAGCACGCATGCGCATCAGAGGAGACAGTAAGGCTATAAAACATAAGGGTAGAAGTCAGAAAATGTGTATTAAAAGCAATACTGGGAATAGAAACCAATTATTTTAAATTCCTGAACAAGCTAATTCAAGAATTAAGAACTATTCAAAGGACAAGATCTGAAAGTACAGTTAAAACTCTATAAACTAATGCCGTTGGGAGCAACAATTATTATTAATTAACAAGACATTAATTAATCGATAAATTGATAATTATTACTCCCTCCGTCCCTAAATTATCGCCCTCCTTTCCTTTTTCGTCCGTCCTAAAATAATTGTCCAGTTTGAAACTTACCTTTTTAGAACATCACTTTTACCACTTTACCCTTACTTTTTCACTCTACTTTAATTATGGGCCAGATACATATGGGCTTTAAAGAAAACTACACATCAAACCAATATAAATAATCAAGTCAATTGTTTTTTCTTAAACTGTGCGCCGGGTCAACTAGGACGATTATTTAGGGACGGAGGGGGTACTTTATACATTAATTAATATTTTATTAATTTTTATTAATTAATATTTTAGTAATTTATCATGTGACTATTTCTTTAAATGAAGTACACAATTTACTATGCGTCTTCCAATCTACCACTTAGTTTATCATGCTTCATTGTACGATATTGTTCAATGTACTACTTTATGAACATTAAATAAAATTCCCTACTTAAACACAAGAACAATCACACTAACACAAACATATCATACACACAACTAGTGGTGGCAAATTCTGCCCACGCCCATATATCCGCCCAGACCGCCCACTAAAATATGGGCATGGGAATCTGGGCACAAATGGACATACCCACTTAGACCGTTAAATTTTATGGGCGTAATACGAGCATAAATGGGCGCCCACATTTTTCAAGATCACGCTCTCCAGATCCGGCATCTCACAACCATCCGCACATGCACTTTTATAACCCAATTTCAAAGAGATTTAGCACTGAATTTGCACCAGTCGCATTGTTTCTTTTCGAAAAAATAAATCGAAACTCATATACTACATAAATATGAAGCAATTGAATAAAATGCTAGAATTGATTTTGTGGAATTAGCCGAGAGAGATCGATGACAAGGTAAAGATAGCGAATGAGGCCCTTTTGAATATGAGCGGCAGCTGAAGCGGATGAGAGAGAGTGGAGCCGGCGCCGGTACTGAGTATGGTGTATGGCTTGGTAGTCAATAGGACAAAGGAGTCCAAATTCATCTTCTTGTAGTGACTCACATGACCTATCGTCAGCATAAGCTCGTTCCCAAGCTTCGAGGTCTCCGCCGTTGGCTTCTTCTTCATCGTCGTCACCGTCTCTGTTGAACTGTCCTTGTTTCCCATTGTTAATGTCTCTTTGCCCAAAATTGTTCATACTCTGTTTCAATTGCTAAACCTTCTCTCAAATGTGTGTGTGAGAGAGAGAGTTAAGTATTTTGAATATGATTTTTTTGTAATTTTTGTAAATATTTGATAATTGTATGTTAATTAATAAATGGGCGCCCATGGGCGCCTATGCCCATTTAGTGTCCGCCGATATATGCCCATGCAATTAAATTGGTACTTATTTGCCCGCCCATTTGAGCGCATCGCCCATATGGGCATGCCCATACCCGTCCATTTGCTACCTCTACACACAACGACTTCTCATCCACAATCAAACAAGAGAAAGTTTCATCTTAAAAAATGGTCCCCCACGTCACAAGGTTGAATCTCAGATGATCTTATAAATTTAATGAATTATTAGTTTAGCACGTTGTCCCCAAGTCGGAACCAACCAAAAGTATTATTTAAGAGAGAATATTATTTAATCTAGTAGTCAAACTACTATGTAAATTATAACTTCCCAAAACCTATTAAAAGCCAAAGTTCAGACGAGCTTGTTTACAATTATCTCTTGCTGAGAACGATTTAATTAGTACCCTCTACATATATATACATCTCTCTCTCTCTCTCTCTCTCTATATATATATATATATGTGTGTGTGTGTGTGTGTCTACGTGTGTGTGTGTGTAAAGAAGAATCTGGCACACCTTATTTAATAAGTAAGTTGCAAGATACACTACTAAACATAACTAAGAGCGTCACCATTGGTGATTGTTATTAAGAATTGTAGTGGGAAGAGAGAGACACAGCCGTGAGGAGTGAGGGGACAGAGTGGGACGCACCGCTCACCACCATTGGGCGCATGCGTCTCACGCAGAAGAAAAACGTGTGAAGCGTCCTTGTGCCGTGGGTCCCAGCTATCGGCCATCTTGTTGTTTGCTTTTTTTTTGTTACCGTTGGAGACAAAGTAGTTTTTTTTTTCTTATTGACCGTTTAACTTGCATTTTGTTTTTTTTTTTGTTTTTTTGTAATTTGACCGTTTTTAACGGCTATTTTTTATTCTCTTCTATAAATAATGCTCCAATCTCCTATCTTTCTTCATTATCTCTTCTAAAAATTCACTCTTAATTCTCTCAACAATTTTAATTTTTTTTATCTCATCAATTTCTATATCCTCACTTCTTATTATTTATACGTTAATTTTATTATAATTTCGTCATCAAAAACTTATCATGTTTTCCCAAATGGATGAAAATTTTGGTAATCATTTTAGGAATTTATTGAATTCTTCAAATGATGAAAAAAATAAAAATTCCCAGTAAATTAATATCTTTGTTTTAAAGTGCATTTGTAATATTTAATAGGCAAAAACTTGTGTAAGACGGTCTTACCGATATTGTTTGTAAAACACATCCTATTTACCCGACCTACCATGTATTGGTGGGATGAGTTCTGAGATAGTGGGGCTCCATCTTATGAATTAAGATCCGTAAGACAATCCGAGACCTACTCTATTTAATATTACAATTAAAATCCATGTTTTAAAATTTATTTGTAATATTTAATATTACAATTAAAATTATAAACGGATTAATTTATTTTATTAATAAATAATATTTGAAAATGAAATATATTCATTAAAATTATGAACAAATTAATTTATTTATAAAACAATACACTAATTAATTAATTTGTTTGAAAAGTATAAAAATAAAAAAGTTGTGTAAATAAAGTGGATGATTTGGTAGTGGGACCCAGGTAAGAATGGTGGAAGAATGAAAACCATTGCAAAGATAAATTCTTATAGAGAAAAACTCTTAAAATGTGTAGGTGGCTGCAGTGGGACCCAGCTAAATTTGGGGAAGAATTGTAACCAATGGGGATGCTATGAGACAAGAGAGCATAAAGACCACCATTCTTAATAGCCTATAAGATCAGTGTTCATTATAGTCAGCTAAAAATAACAAAAAGTTCAAAGCTAATCTCAAAATAATTTATTTATTTATTTTGATAAATAAGAACAACATTAAAAAGGCGTAAAAAATCATGAGAAGCTGCCTTGTACACGGGAAATATACAAGAAAGCGACAAACTAGATACCGACTAAACTATCTGAGACACTAACAAAGGAATCTCCCATAGAAAGATTTATATGTAAGCACCACGACCCAATAGATGGCATGACGAACTCTTTGAGACGAGCTACCTCTACCTTGGTATTTTCAAAAACCCTTTTGTTTCTTTCTAGCCAAATATTCCACCAAATCGCCATAGGAGCAGTGATCCAACTTTTATTTTTCCTCCTGTGCTTGTACACCGACCAACCTTGAAAAAGTTGACACACCGAACTAGGCATAACCCACGAGATTCCGGCCATTCTGAACACCATATTCCATAAGTCCCTTGCAACCGAAAGCAAATGATTCACAGTCTCCTCTAGCTTGCACATATAACATCTATTCACCACAACTCTCCCTCGCTCTTTCAAATTATCACTAGTCAAAATGGCCTCCCTCGCCGCTTCCCAACACTACTCTCCTCGGAACCATGGTCCCCCAAATTTCCTTCCATGGAAAACTGGCACTAACCCTGCCTACTAGGGAGGAATAAAAGGATCGGAAAGTAAAATTTCTGCTCTTTGATCTAACCACGTCACTCTGTCCTCCACCTCCGCTCTTCTTTTGAACCCATAAAGCAGCCCAAACATCTGTTTGACGTCCTCAAGCTCCCAATCATTCAACTCTCTTCTGAACAACGGAATCCACGAGTCTATCCCATTTAGGTTGGCCACTACCGAACTGACCAATTCCTCCTGATTCACTGGATCAAACAAACTCGGAAACCGGTCCTTTAAAATCTTATCTCTGCACCAGACATCTATCCAGAATCTCATCTCATTTCCCATTCCAACCTCGAAGGCAATATGCTGCTTGAACGATGCCCACCTCTTCATAATCCTTTTCCAGACACCTGCTCGGTATATATCTCCACTACCATTTCCCAGCAAGGCCCCATTAAAGTTCCACAGATCTTTGATTCCCAAACCACCGGCCTGAACCAAGATGTCACTATTTTCTAGTTCACTAGTTGATATTTCCGTTCCTCCGACCCCCCATCCCACAGGAAATCCCTTTCTATTTTTTCCAGCCTACTCGCCACCGAACTTGGGACCACCAGAAGAGATAGAAGGTACGTGGGAAGGTTAGAAAGAACACTTTTGATCAAAGTCAAACGGCTCCCCTTGGACAAAAGCTGCCTCTTACAACCTGCCAACTTCCTTTCGAACCTTTCAATGACAGAATTCCATGAAGTGATGCTTTTAAAATGCGCCCTCAACGGGAGACCCAAATAAGTTGTTGGCAGACATGTAGACTTACACCCAAAGAAAGAGACCAGCTGCCCTATGTCCTCCATTTCCCCCACCGGAATAATCTCGCACTTGGAAATAAAAAGGAGCACCAGACAAAGGTGAGATCTCTCTGCACTACAGAAAACCAGAGAATCATCGGCAAATAATAACAAATGAGAAATATTCAACCCTCTCTGCCTCTCTCTGATGCCAAACCCCGATATGAAACCACCTTCCACTATTTATCGATTAGACAACTTAAAACCTCCATTACCAATATGAACAAGAAAGGAGACAGCGGATCCCCTAGCCGAAGACCCCTCGAGCTCGCAAAGAAAACAGACGATTCTCCGTTAACCAGAACTGAAAACCGAGCAATCGAGATACAAAAAAGAATCCACTTCCTCCATTTCTCCCCAAACCCCATCCTCGAAAGAATATACTTCTGGAATTTCCACTCTACATGATCATAGGCCTTTTCGATGTCTAATTTACATAACAAACCCGGAGTCCCACTCCTAAGTCTATCATCCACCACCTCATTCACGATCAAAAAGCTGCATCCATAATCTGACGACTCCCCACAAAAGCATGCTGAGATTCAGAAACCACCTTGCCTATCACCTTCTTTAGCCGAGACGCTAGCACCTTAGCTAAAATCTTGTAGATACTCCCAGACAGGTCTGAACTCCTTAAGCTCTTCCGCACCCTTCCTCTTAGGAATAAGAAGGGTGAACTAAGTGTTAAGGCTTTTTTTGAAGCCTCCTGTCTCATAGAATGAATATAAAGCCTCCATGACGTTGGTTCTCACCGCCTCCCAACTATGCTGGAAGAAGGCTAATGAGAACTCATCCGGCCCAGAGCTTTATCCCCTTTCAAGGCCTTAAGAGCTACTACTATTTCCTCCTCGGAGAAAGGTTGTTCCAACGAAGCCCCCTCTGTCTCCTTCAAGGACTAAAAGGACAGCCCATTCAGATCCAAAGAAGTATCTCCCCCTAAAGAATATAAATCCTGATAGTAAGAGACTGCTCCCTGTCTGATCTGTTCCTGGTCCTCCGTAACTACTCCATCCAACTTCAATTTTCTGATCTGATTATGGCCTTTGTGCACGCTGGCCATGCGGTGAAAAAATCTGGTATTCTTGTCCCCTTCCTTAAGCCACAAAATACGCGACTTCCGTCTCCAACTAATCTCCTCTTTGATCAATAATTTTTCTAGGGCCTGCTGCACCACCCTTCGCCTAGAAGAAACAGAGATATCCGGAATTCTGTCCCAGTCCAACTCGTCCATCCCCTTGAGCTCCTTCATTGCATCTTTAATTTTGACCTCGATCCTGCCGAAAGACTCTCTATTCCACTCTTTGAGATCCTGTTTCAGAAGGAATAATTTCTTTGCCAGCCTGAAACAAGGATTACCAACTGGCACATAAGACTCCCACTTGGATCTGACCCAATCCTGGAAACCTGTCTCCTCTAACCACATATTTTCGAATCTGAACGGCGTACTCCTTCTCAAGGAACCTCCCTTCTCAAGCAATATGAGAACATGATCTGAAACAACTCTTGGAAGGCTACTCTGGATTGCCTCTCCTTGCTGCTCCTCCCAATCGAGAGAAATGAGAAACCTGTCCAGAGAAATGAGAAACAACACTGCCTACTACTCCCACCTCTAAACCAGGTAAAGGAGCCACCACTCAACGGCAGGTCTATCAATTCTTCCTCGTTTATAAAATCATTAAATTTGTACATTGAATTCGAGATGGTCTGCGCCCCTAGCCGCTCGTGAGGAAACCTAACCGCGTTAAAGTCCCCCCCAACACACCAAGGAAACCTCCTACTCCTAATTGCTTTCAATTCTGCCCATAAATCCCCCTGCTGATTTTCTGAAGGTCCGTACACTCCTGTGAAAAACCACTGAAAATATGTCCCTACTTTCTTGAGCAGACACGAAATAGAAAAAGAGCCCTTCACTACCTCTATTTTAGAGAAAATTCTTTTGTCCCACATAATCAAAATACCCCCTGCTGATCCTGAGGCGTCTTTGTGAACCCAATCCATCCACTTGTTTCCACTCACACTGTCCACTTCATACCATCTACTTTAGTCTCCTGTAGGCAAACTACACTAGGCTTCCACCTCCTCATAGCTGCCCCCACAACCTGTTGCTTTCTGCTATCGTTTAAACCCCACATTCCAGCTGATTATTTTGTAATCCATAAAAATCAACAAGTATACTCGAACGAGCAGCTTTCCCCCTTCTTCTTACCGACTACCCCATCGAAGTTAATTGTGCATCTAAGATTTCTCAATTCTTTTGACTCGCCTCCCATATTTTTAATCCGAGAAAACCCTTTACTGCCACCACGTGGGTTTCGGTTCTTTTCAATATACAGAAGAATTTCAACAATTCTATCATCGTAATCTGTGCTGGAAACTCCCAGAATGCGCCCAAATTTTTTGGTCCTTTTTTGCACCCAACCGGAAATACTTTTGCTGCATCCACTCACTTCTTTCTTCTCCGAATCCATCAATCTCTCCACTTCTGGGCTCACGATAGCTAAAGGAGTACACATCGTAGCCTCGACAAGGGGGACGTCCGGCCTTTCCACGCGCTCCGTACTTCCTTCCTCTTCCCCACAGTTCGACTCCCCACCCTCTGGTTGCGAAAAGTCCTTGCCTCTGGCTTGGTCGCTGTTGCGCATAGAAATCTTCTTCCCGCCTTTCTCGCCTACTGGTTCAAACACTGTCTCTGCCTTCTCTTTACTGAAAAACCAAAGAAGAAACTCTTCAAACAATTTTGTCCCGGCACCCTCTTCTTTTTTTTTTCCTCTTCAATCCCTTGTTGGCTCACAACCCTCGACCCGTCCCCCCACGACTTCTCTTTCACTATATCACTGTCCCTTTCTCCGACCTTCGACACCTCTTCCCTGATCGACTCTACTTTATCGTCCACTTTGCACTGTCCCTGACTCAGCTTTTCAATCACAGCTTTTGGCACTTCAGACTTTTCTTATTCGATAAAATAAAGTTGGACTGGTGAGGCCCGAATATCCTTCCCCCTGTAATGTTATGCTCACCCTTGTCCGGACCAACATCGCATCCTAATCACCTAATAGCCCGGACGGCCCACCTTCAACATGCTCGCTTGGCCCAACATCCGGGCCCAAAACGAAACCCCCCCCCTTTTCGATGTCGTAACCATCAGCGGTCCCTACACACGAATTCGAATTCAAACCACTGAAACTCATAGGTTTCTCCACCCACTTGCCCGTACCCTTTTTTCCTCCTTTTAGGGCATCTGTAGACCTAGCTGTATACCCAATCGATTTTTGCCCGTTCCCTCGGGTGCCACAATACACTTGCTTTGCCGGCGCGTGTTTGCCTCTGCTTCCTGGCTCTTCCCGGCTTCTGCTTCCATCTCTATCTACCCCTTGGACTGACTATTTCCACTGTAGACAGGAAGCCTTAACCTCAGCCCAAATTGGAATCACAAAAACGTGATTACTCTCGCCTATCCGAACATTCATCGGCACCTCTCCCTTGTAGCGAACCAGAATCCTAGCCCACCACATGTCCACCCTCTTCTTCATAGGCTCATCTATATCAATATAACCCCCACAAAGGTCCCCAATGTGACGGAAAATCTTTTCCCCCCACAGATGTAGCGGAAGACCTCGCACCCTCACCCAAATCTCCCTAGGCTCGTTAGCTACTGTGACGCAATTTATCGTCGGATACCACCAATCTAGCGACAAACAGATATGATTAAACCTCCACTCCTTCGACAGAATTTTATTCGCCAACTCCTTGGACAATAATTCAAACAAGAAGGAAGAATCGTCCCTCACCGCTACTCAAACTCCGCCTGCCTCCTTCCAAAACTTGTCCACCCAGGTCTGTAAGTCTAACCTCGAAGGGATGTTGCCCCTCTTCTCATAAAAACTTCCCACTAAGCACCTGTCAAGGAAAAGGACCGCTTCCTCGCTCGATCCTTCTTCAATCGCAAAATCCTCCCCCGATCCCTTAAAAACAGTCTGCATTTGCACAGACAAATCCAGCCAAGAAGGAATTCTGGTCGCCTCTGCATAGGTTCTCTTTGACC
Organism: Codonopsis lanceolata; assembly: GCA_013146195.2. Taxonomy (NCBI): domain Eukaryota; kingdom Viridiplantae; phylum Streptophyta; class Magnoliopsida; order Asterales; family Campanulaceae; genus Codonopsis; species Codonopsis lanceolata. The sequence continues at coordinate 52,438,804 of CM028380.1, forward strand.
CTTGAGTTCCCACTAGATCCTCCTTCGCGAATCTCATAAGTTTATCCGCTGCACAAAATCATCCATATCCTTCATCTATCTCCAGGATATAGATAAATTCTGTCCTCCCTATCTTCCCGACTTCAAGACGAATGAACGTTCCCGATTGATTCGCTTCCTTAGCAACTTTCACGACCCTCCCTTTCGCTGATAATTTCTTCCAGAAACAACCCGGGGTGGAAGTGGCCTTCTTCATCCGATGACAGACCCATACTAGCTCCCCCAAACTGATGATTGCCGAATTCACTCTACCTCTGCTCCTCTCTAACCACTGGAACTCCACTACTCACCGGTTCCTCCTCCGCACCACTTTGAAAGACTTTCTTCCAGCTTGAAAAAACGTCCAATCCAACTCAGGAACCAGCATATTGAACTCGTATCTTTCTAAATAAAAAAGATTCAATGTTAGTTTCAGTCTTCCATTAACTGCTGCATTGCCTTTGATATTGTGGCAGATATTAACAGCGGTCCTTGGCACAAAAATGTTACTCCCCCAGTGAACTGGATGTCACAGGTAATGGGTCACAGGTAACGTGTCGGGAGAACGAAAACAGCCTCTTTGCTTGCAGGGGCAAAGCTGCTTACGTAAGTGTTAGACACCATAGTGCAAAGCCATGGGTCACCTTTTAATAATCTCAATATACTACTGTAAATTAGCAGGACTAACATATGCATACCTGTGTAGCTACAACTAAGGTAAACTGCGAAAAGAACGACGGATTTGTATCTATTAATGTCTCCGGGTACTCTTCGATGAATTTGGCTTTAACAGCATCATTAAGCTCTTGAAGAAAGGCACACACACATTTTGATTTTGACTGTCCGACGCTTGATTCATCAACTACCAACAAATATAACAAACAATATGAGATGCACACCCTGAAAAAGAAGAAACTGTGTCCTGATAGAAAATCGTATATAAACTCAAATTTGCAAACCCATACCCATAAAATTATTTCCAAGGTCACCAACTTCAACTTTAGAACCATCAACCACGGTGATGCTTCCAATTCCACCAAGAACAAGATTCTTCAGAGTTTCAGAACCAGTAGGACCGCAATTAAGTAAGCATATACTTGCTTTCTCAAGTGCAGCCTGCCCTTGCTCTCCCCATATTCTGCATACAGTTTATAGCTATGATTTACTGTTTGCATGGAGTAATAGCGAAACCAAAAAAACATTATCAATTATCAAAATTCAAAAAATACAACATAAAACAGCCCCAATACTCCTTCCATCCCTAAATTAGTGCAACTTCTTTCTTTTCTTTTTTTTGATAAGTAAGAATAAAATAAAAGGGCGTCAAATCAGGTGACGCATCCTACAGGGAGTTAGTGTAAATACACATTACATTACACAATCAGTGTAACTTCTTTTTAAAATTAGAAATTACAAAATGCCCCTAAATGAGTGCCAAATTTCTAATAAATTGGCAATAATCACCTTTACCAACTGCCATGCCACAATGGGCCGTTGCAATGACATATGATGGACACTATGGGTATCAACATAGATGTGCAAGTGAAATTTCTTAAAAGTCAACATCCATAATTTCAATCGAAAACAAAAATGAACACTCATTTAAGGACAGGTGAAGCACTAAATAAATAAAAACACCCACCCTACGAAGGAGCAAAATGACCTATGGCTAGGCAGCCCAGAAAATTTGAACCCAAGTTGACTCTCAGCTGATAGGTCAAGATATGATTATCATGCTTCAAAGTTCAAACCATCTACTAATGGAACTCACTAAGTTAGAAATCATCATTGCAAATTATCACAAGACACATAAATTGGGAGTCAAAAGTATGGGATATAAGAATTTTTTTTTGATAGGCAAGTATAACCCCATGTTGGTATGGGGATTGGAACAAGGACCTCAAGGTCATTGCTTGTGTGCCATTGCCATCTCTCCCACCCCTTGGTGTCATACGTCAAAATTACCTCTTAACCATAGATTAAGTAAGAGTGTTTTCATCAAAGCCTTAATTATCAAATCAAGGAAACGTAAGTGTAAAAGTATTGTTACATTGCTACTGATACAGTGACCTCTAAGACAAATCTCCACTAGTTAGGTTCTTCGTTTAGTGCTTAGGTTTCGGAAAAGTTGATATTACTCGAATTTCGGGGTCTCGTACTTTTTACTTTTGAGAGCTTGCCAGAGTTATAAACTTAGGGCTAGAGAGAGAGAGGTTAGACAAAAAAATGTCGAAGGCAAAGCGGAATTAATAAGAGGATTGAGGAAGCGAAGAAGAGTGGTGAGTACCTGAGTTGTCGATCGTATTTGGTTTTGGGTTCCGCCATTGTTACTAGTCTGAAGTTCGCTTGCTGCCTACGCGGAGAGTTGGGTGCTATACTGCAGTAACCGAAAGGGAGCGAGAGAAGGGGGAGGGGGGAGAGAGTGTCTGTGGACGAAGAGCATACATACTCTTTAGAAATTTGAAGGATGGACGTCCCTTTCTTTCTCACAAACTAATCTTATTGGACCGCCACGGCCCCACCATACCTTTTTTCTTTAATAGGAAAAAAAAATTTGGGTGAAAAGACTATAATACTTTTAATTCCGTCACCCATCACTTACTTCGTATAATAGGAGTCATCATGGTCGGATTGCTTAAAAAATAAAGAATCAGGATCAGACCAATACTCTAGTTCTTAAGAAATTCATAACCAATAGGTCAAGAACCAACTCAATATATATGAGAATCAATATTTTGGTTCGGAACCAACCAAATTTTTTGAAAACCAGAACCAGACCAATACTTCGATTATTAACTGTTTAATACAAATAAATTAGTAATTTTGGGGCTAATTATGAGATGTCTTATATTTCTCGTAAAATTAATGAAATTTATAATTTATATTGAAAATGAAAAGTAAAAAAATGTAAGAAATTTTCTTATGAAATTAATGAAGTTTTTTATTTATATTTAAAATAAAAAATACAAATGTCTGCAACATAATTAGATAGTATTTTACAAGATTAGACAGGATATATCCATACTAAAAGTCGTGGTCATGTTGATGAATGATTCTGGCCAAAAAGGAAAGAAATATAAATTTACTATTTATACTTAGACTTAGGTTAATATTAAGTTATTAGTATACATACATAATTACATTATATATATATATATATATATATAGTATTGGTCCAGTCCAGTTCTAGAACCAATGTATTTGTATCAAAATCGGGACAAAATCAATTATTCGGTTATACAAAAAATTAGAACCGGAATCAAACCGATAAATTGGTTTTGTCCATTTTTTATTGGTTTGGTTTGGTCTAGTCCTATTGGTTCCGTCTGGTTTTGAAAACTTTTGCTCACTTCTACCGTATACATTGTGTTGCATCAATTTATGAACAACAATACATTGATTAAAATTAGGGTTAATATCACTTTTGGTACCCTAAGTTTACCCGTTTTTCACTTTTGGTACCAAATGTACACAAAGTATCAAATATCATCCTAAACGATTTCCAGTTTCATCAACTTTCATACTTTCCGTTACCAATCTGTCAAACCCAAACGGAAGACCTGTTGTTCTAGGTTGGAAAGGCAAGGAAACCGGCTATGAAGAGAGAAAGGGAAATGAAGGTGTATTAGCTCGACATTTCTTCGCTAATTCATCAAGTTTCCCCAATTCTGCCCCCCTTCCCTTTAGAACCCTAACCCTAATCCCCAAATTTCGTCCATATTTCTTCAATCGCTATCAAATCAACCCTAAATTGAGCTGATTAAAACTCTAAACTCGTGCAATTGAACTCACATGACAAGAAGAAGCAAGGATGCGTCCCAACCAAATTACGGTATGTGTCTTTAATTTAAACTATATTGTCATTCGTTCCTAGATTATTGTTAATTTGCTAGCTTATAATATCACACTTTCGGTTAATATCACTTTTGGTTAAAATGGTTGATTTTATACTGACTTGGTACCAAGTGATATTAACCCTTTTCTTTCTTCAATCAGTACCAACTACCAAGTCAACTTGTCTTAGCTTTTTTTCATAATTATCTGCTCTTATATTGCTTGCTTAGTTTATTGTTTGCTTATTATATTTTCTGAAAATTAGTAGAAATAATAGTAGTATTATTGTTAGCTTATTGTATTTTCTAAAACTGTTGTGTTAGTTGATGATATTTATTTATTTTGCTTTGTTGTAGACCCTGAATTGGATATCATTTCTTTTACAATGAAAATTGTCCATGGTGGTGTTATGAAGCATGACCCTAAAATGTATATTGGAGGGAAGATAGATTTTTTTGATTAGGTGGATGGAGAGAGTTTTGGGCTAACTGACTTGAGTGATTTTGTAGAGGAATTAGGTTACAAGTTTGAAATGGTTAAGATTTGGCATCAATTTGAGAAAACTATAGTCATGGGTTGTAATCTTATTGTCACTGAAAGAGAATCCAAAACCTACTTAGGTCTATACCTACTAAGAAAGAGGTAAAGATCTACTTAGAGCATCTTGAAGCAATCCCAGAAAATGCCACCATGCTAGAAAACCCAAATGTCAATGCTTCTTTGTCTTCTAATTCATCTGATTCTGAAGAATTTAATGACTCTGAATATGATATGGAAGAGGATGATAATGAATTTGAAAAATATGTTGGTTATGATATTGAGTTTGATGGTGCGGTGGGGAAGGGAAAGTCAGTGCAGAATGAATATGTGAGTGAGGCTATGATTAATAGGATGAATGAGGATGGTGATAAGGAACTTTCTAATAGTGATGACTTTGAGAGCATCTTGGGCAGTGATGAGGAACCAGAAACAAAATATCCTAAACACAATCCTAAGGCGATAAGAAACTTTGAATTGAAATTGGGAACCATATATAGTAGCAAGAAGGAAGTGAAAGATGTTATTGAAACATTTTGTCTTAGAAGGGGGATGGTTATTAGATTTGATAGGAATGATGGCAGAAGATTAAGAGCAAGTTGTAGAAATTAAGGATGTCATTGGTATGCATATGCTGCAAAATGACAAATCATGGCAATTGAAAGGTTACAATCCAGTTCATACACAGTGTGGATGGACTTACAACAACCCAAGTATTAGGTTTGGTTGGATTGGAAGGACATTCATGAATAAATTCAAAGAAAATCCAAGTTTAGGAACTAAAGAATTCAGGAATGAGTTGTGTACCAAACTTAAGGCTAATGTCTCAAAACAACAAGCATATAGAGCAAAAAAGAAAGCCAAACAACTATTGGAAGGGACTTTGAAGCAGCAATTTCACCAAATAAGATACTATTGCCTAGAATTGCTTAGGTCAAATCCAGGTTCAAGTGTGGTTTTGAAATTGTCTGATGTTGAAGCTGGTAAGCCTACATTTCAAAGGCTTTACATTTGTTTTGATGCTTGTAAAAAAGGGTTTCAGTTATGTAGGAAGATTATAGGGGTGGATGGGTGTTTTTTGAAAGGCCCTCAAGGTGGGCCGATTGTTGGCACGGTTGGGGTTGATCCAAATAATCAAATGTTTCCCATAGCTTATGCAGTAGTTGAAAATGAAACAAAAGACTCTTGGACTTGGTTCTTATCATTGTTAGAGAGTGACATAGGCTTTGAAGATCAATATGAATGGACATTCATGAGTGATAAACGAGGGGCTCATACACGCATTTGAAGATCTGTTTCCAAATGCTGAAAATAGGTTATGTGTTAGACATTTACACACAAACATGAAAAGGGATGGGTTCACAGGGCAGTCAATCAAAAATTCTTTATGGGCAGCAGCTAGGGCAACCAGAGTTGAAGTGTTTAAGGCAAGAATGAAATAATTGAAAGAGTTGGATGAGGATGCTTATGAATGGCTAGTCAATAAGCATGCAAGTCAATGGTCTAGGTCACATTTTGGCACTCAACCTAAGTGTGATATCTTGCTTAATAATATGTGTGAAAGCTTCAATGATTTTATTCTTGATGCAAGAGACAAGCCAATTATAATTATGCTTGAGACAAAAAGGCATTTGGTGATGAGTAGGTTACAAGTTAATAGAGATAAAGCCAAGAATTGGGATTCCAGACTATGTCCTAGGATAAGAAGTCTTGTTCATAAGAATTCCAAGGAGGGTGCTGAGGGCATACCTATCAAGGCAGATGATTGGCATTTTGAGATCAGTGGCCCATTTGACCAGCACAGTGTGGATCTTGCTCTGCAGTTATGCACTTGTAGAAGATGGGAGTTGACATGAATTCCTTGTAAACATGCTTGTTTGGCCATTTGGTGTAGGAAGGAAAATCCTGAGTCTTATGTCAATGATTATTACACTGTTGGGACATACATGAAGGCATATGAGCATGCCATAATGGGTATTCTTGGATCGAGTTATGGCCCAAGTGTCGATTACCACCCCTTTGCCCCCAAAATATGAAAACAAACACGGAAGACCAAAGAAACGAGAAGAAGACAACTGATGAGCCACACGCATCTTCCGAATCAACAGATTGAAGAGATGTCGAAATCCTTGAAGTGTGGAAAGTGTGGAGTAGTTGGACATAATTCAAGAACTTGTAACAAAAGGAATTCCAATACAGACTCATTTTCACAACTTGTTGATGAGATCCCCTTAACTGGACCTGAACATGTTTTACAACCCACTGCAGAACCTATCACAACTGAAAGCAGTCAACCTAGCAGCCAACCTCAGTCATCAAATCCTTCAAAATTACCTGTAAGTTTGTGAAATTGAATACTGACTTTTTGTTGATATGTATTATATTGACTTTTTGTGAAATTGAATATTGCCTTTCTAATCATCTTCAGGTTAAAAGAAAGAGAGGTTCAAGCAATGTGGGGGTGAACATAAGGGGCAATACAAATAGGATTGCTTCTGTAAATGTAAGAAATATAATTTCATCATTTTATATTCTTTTTTTTAATTGAAAATTTCTGACTTTGCCTTTTATTTTTAAGGTGAATCAAACATCAACAATCAGTACTCCACTTATTGTGAGGGGAGGAGTGAATTACATTACAATGGCCAATTTGAGACATGCAATTGGAGGTGGATATGCAGGTGGAACTTCAACAAATGCAAAAGGGAATGATAATCCAAGTGGCAAAGACAAGATATAACCACTGAAGGGAATGAGACATGAAATTGGAGGTGGATCTGGAGGACATGAAGACTGAATTTGTGTTAAACTTTGTTGTTTTTAAACAATTTGATGTTATCAAACTCTGTATGGATTTGGAATTTGGTATTTGGTATTTGGGATTTGGTAGTTATCAAACTCTGTATGGATTTGAGTAGGAATTTGGTATTTATGGATTTGACTTATTAAACCATGTTCTTGTATGGATTTGTGTTATGTTAATGAAATTGGTTATGTTATGTTATGTCCAGTTATACATGTTATGTTTGGTTATGTATGTCGGTTTACAACTAATTTCTGATAGTTTAGTACTCTAATTCTGACTAAATTACGATTCTGTTATGTCGATTGTTGTATGGATTTGGTACTTGGAATTTACGTACAAAATTAGTGTCCGATTGTTGTATGGATTTGGTAATTGGAATTTACATTATGTCGGTTGTTGCTCTCCCTTAATGCAGTTGTTGTATGGATTTGGTAATTGGAATTTCAGTTGTTGCTCTCCTATCACGATTGTTGTATGGATTTGGTAATTGGAATTTCTTATGTCCAGTTGCTCTCCCTTAATGCGTTGTTGTATGGATTTGGTATTTAGAATTTGTTATGTCAGGTTGTTGCTCTGCGATTATCTTTGGTTACAAAATTTGAAGACTCATTGTTATGTCCAAATTTCTGTCATGCAGTTGTTGCTCTGCAGTTATGTCCAAATTTCTGGTTACAAAATTTTCCAAGTCATTCAGTCATGCAGTTGTTGCTCTGCAGTTATGTCCAAATTTCTGTATGTGCTGGTTACAAAATTTTCCAAACTCTTCAAACTTGCCAAATATAATTGCCAATACAACTTCCATTGCAATCAATAGATTAACAAAAAACATATTGTATTTAGAAGATTGCAAGGTTTTTACATATTTATAATTACAAATCAAACATCATGGTCATACAAAAACCAATTATAATTGTCATTACAATAAAGACACATCTGAGTTTTATTTTCAACTGAATGACTTCACTCTTCATGGCCTCAACCATGTTATTTGCCATCATCAACTCAGCTTTCATTTCAGCCTCTTTCATCTTCAATGTCTCTACTTCAGCTTCAAATCTGTTCAACTTGGCTAACAATCCAGGAATCATTTGTGTGGACCTTATGCTACATTCATCATCCAACCATTTAAAAAATCCACAATATCCATGTTGCTGTAATTAAAAAGAAAAAAGAAATAAAGTCGGGTATATCTACCATGTCAAACAAAACAGGAGGCAAATGCAATAAAAATTAAAATTACCCCATATTTTTGGCATGCCCAATATCTTCTTCCTGGATTATTTCTAGTCCAAGAAGTCTTTAATCCAATCTTTATTCCACATTTACAGTACATGTCTTCCATATTACTTGAGCTCCAACTACCATTTGAAGAGGTTGGTGTGGAGTTGTTCATTTTCAAAGTCAATAGCTTAAGAAAACAGATGAATGTAGGTGATGAACTCGAATTGAGAAAATGGAATTACTTGTTAAGGGAAACTGAGGAAGAAATTGGGGAAAGCCGAATTGAGAAAAGGGAATACAATGGGAGAGAAAATGAATTAAGAATTTGGAGGAGGGAATTACCTGGCAAAGGCTAAGATTTGAAGAAATTGGACACCCATAAATATTAGGGCTGGAATGAAGAGAAATTGGGGAAGAAATGAAGTCCCATTCCCGTCAATTTCTCAAGAAAGCTAGGACAGAGTCTGCATTTCCTTCACTTTGGACCATAAATCTAGGAGAATGGAGGTTGAAATCGTTTTTCTCTCTGCTTCTACCGAGGGCTGGAGGTGGAGGTTGAAATGGCGGGAGAAATTGGGGAAGAAATGAGGGTTGGTGGTTGATTCTCTTACCTTTGTACCAAAACCAAGTGACTTTGCCGGTTTCCATGGCTTTCCAACCTAGAACAATAGGTCTTCCGTTTGGGTTTGACAGATTGGTAACGGAAAGTATGAAAGTTGATGAAACTGAAAATTGTTTAAGATGATATTTGATACTTTGTATACATTGGGTACCAAAAGTGAAAAATGGGTAAACTTAGGGTACCAAAAGTGATATTAACCCTTAAAATTACATGATCCAATTTATACACCGTAATGCATCAATTAAAATTACATAATTCAATTCATGCATCGCTTCGCGCTGCAACAATTTTAATAACATAATCCAATTCATGCACCGCCATACATCAATTAAAATTACTTAATCCAATTTATGCATTGTGCTGCATCAATTTTAATAATCTACTCCAATTTATGCATCGTGCTACAATAAGACAAGCAACCAATTGATGCATCACTCTACAAATACAATGAACCAGACCTTCATGTCACTTTTTTTCATAACACAATCAATAAATGATTTCAAATTGATGCATCTTGTCTACATTCCAAATATAAATCAATGCATCACGATTGACAATGTGATGCAACATTATTCAAAATTAATGCATTCAGAATTTAAAAAGGGTGTCCAACAATGAACAAAATTATATTCAGACATTTTATCGAATAATTTACATGTATAGCTACACAAAACACTAATTGAATCTATTTTGAATCAAACACACGAACACAATGAAGATGAATAGAAAAAGATGATGATGATGAAGAAGAGGAAGATGAAGAAGAATAATACACTTATGAAACTAAAGATCGATAGATGCAAAAGAAATAGAGTGGGAAGTTCGAGCTATCAATTAATCGAATTTAAGGTGAAACACGCAAGTGTTATTCACCACCCAACCCCCTACCCTCGTTCTCTTCATTTGTGCTTATCACCCAACCATTTCACAAAAATAAACTTTGGTAGTTGAAAAAAAACACATGACTTATAAACATGGGAAAGAGGACCGACCAACAATTTTTCCAAATTATTATGATAGCAACATTGGTCTAAAAACGAGGCCAAAAAATTGTGGGCGTCCTAGGCGGCCATCTACTTATTTTACATATTTTTTAATTATTTTAAGTTTTGGCCCAAAATGATGTCATTTTGGGTCTTTTTAAAAAAAATCAATTTTAATTATTTAATTATTGGTATAAATTTGTAATTTGTTAATGAACCTATGAAGTATTGAATATTGACTATTCTTGTAATATTTTGTACATTGTAATGATATTAAATTGATGGTTCTATTTTTAAATTTGAACATTGTAATGTAATTATTGTTTTTAAATTAGATATGATATTTACTATTAGTATATTTGAAGGTTTAGTACTAGTAGTTAGGTTATAATAAAAATATCAATAAAAAATAAGATAACTATATCTTGTTTCTAGGCCCGCCTAGGCGTTGGTTTGGTGTCCGCCTAACAATTTTTAAAACATTGGCTCGTTGCTGAGAGTTTCTTGACTATTTTTTACCTTCTTACTTTTTTTCTTTTTTTCCTTTTTTTTTCGCGTGGGGGGGGGTTAAAAATAGGGATGACAAATCGGTCGTGCTGGGCTGATATCAGGCCAGTACGATAACAACACGATACGATAAGCACGAACACGGCGTGATAAGCTTATCATGCCTAATATTAAAACTCAAACATGATACGATAAAAACACGAAAAGCATAGCACGACACGATAGACACGATAAGCAAAAAAGCACGATTTATTTAATCAGGTCCGTTAAGCCCCATAAACATTATAAAATATATAATTTTAATTTTTTAATACATATTTTGAAAATTTATCAATATAAATAGTCAAGTAATTTAAAAGTCATAAATTTTCAAATGATAAAATTATAAAATAATCATTAAAATAGTTCGAAATAAGTGAATAACTAGGGGTGTGCATGATTTTTTTGGAACCGGACCAAACCAATCAAAACTAGACCGGACCAATACTTTGGTTTGATCCTGGATCTGAATTTTCATAAAATTTGACATTTGGGTTGGTCCCGATTCTCGAACTAAAAAAACACGGAACCGGACCGAACCAACCCAATATGTTTTTTATTTATTTATTTTATTATATATATATATATATAATATTATTATATAAGTATATATATATATATATATATATATATATATATATATATATATATTAATTCCTAATACTTTCTTTGTTCTACTTTTTAATTGTTACTCTTTTATTATTCTGTTTCCACTGGTTTGTTATGCTATGAGTTTATGAGTTTGACATTTTTAATTGTTGAATGTACTTTTATCAAAGGTTTTTAAAATTTTTAATTAATGAAGTTTTAGTCTTAAATTTTTTATTACGTATTTGTATTAAACAGTTAAAAAGTAAAAAATCATAGTATAGGTCCGGTCCTGGTTCTCATACATCTTTGATTGGTTCTGGACTGAACCAATGTTTTGGTTCTCATATATATTGGGTTGGTTCCGGTTCTAAATTTTGTGAGAACCAGACTATTGGTCTGGTTCTGATTTTCTCTTTTTTTCCAAAAAACTGGACCGAACCGGACCAAGCTCACCCCTATGAATAACCACTAGTAAATTTTTAAAAATATTTTTTTAAAACATATATATTTTATTTATCGTGTTTTATCGTGTCTTACCGTACTTATCAAGTCAGCCCGATAACAACATATTTTTTATCGTGTCGTATCGTGTTGGCCCTATAACAGCCCGAACCCGATAAGCCCCAGCCCAAACCTTATAATTTCGTGTCGTGTTCGTGTCAGTCAATCGTGTCGTACCTCAAATTGTCACCCCTAGTTAAAAATGAAAGCCATGTTTTACCAAGAGATAGATCATTCATTTGAGATTGATGGCATGGGCCTTATAGTTTCACTCAGGATTAGATTGCCAGGTTTGAAACATGTGATTAGGAGTGTCTGGTCATCTGACATGTTAGCTAAGAGTAGAGTTGGCAATTTTTGCCCGCACCTATTTATTTGTTCAGACCGCCCAATAAATAATAGGTATGGACACATCCAAAATTTTAAGTGGGCACAAATGGACATGTCCACTTGGGCATATTAATTATGATGGGCTAAATGGGCACCCATACTAAAACCCATTCTCTTATTCTTCTAATTTTATTTTATCAATTATATACATAATTATAAAATACTTAAGATTAATAATAACATTTAACATAATTAATATATTTATATTGTACACCTACTCTTCCAACCGCCACCATGCCTCTACATTATTCCCAAAAATTAAATGTTCTTGAAGACTATCATTGTATCATGACATGATACTATGATAGCATAATTTTCAAGCAAAAAAAATATTCCTTAAAATATAGATCTTGAGTTCTAAACTTCTAATTGTAGGTCATTTACTGTAATTAGTATGTATTTCAATTCTATTTCAAGTGTCAAATATTTATTGAAGTAATTTTATTTATTTTTTATTTTGTGTTAAACGAATTTTAACTAATCATGTTCATCTATATCTTTTTTGGGGGTATTTATTGGAGTAATTTGCATTTTTATTTAATGAGTGAAGAATAATATAATAATTTGCAACTTTTATTTAAATTGAGTGAAGGTCAAAGTAGTAAGTTTATGGGTTGGGTCAACATTTATTTAGTTAAAAGTTAAAACCTGGTGCTGTGCCTAAGTTACGTGGTGTACCTGTGAAAAAGTAAAGAGTAAATAATTTTATGTTAATGAGTAGATGGGCGCCCATGGGCGCCCATGCCCATTTATTGCCCGCCCATATATGTCCATGATATTAAATAGGCACTTACTCGTTCGCCCATTTAAACTCATTGCCCATATGGGCGCCGTCCATGCCCGCTCATACCCGTCTGTTTGCCACCTCTAACTAGGAGACTCGAAAAAGTTATTAAAAGAACAATCATTTATTAAGGAAATAAGATCAACTATGTTCTCTATAAATCCCAGAAAGAAAGGCACATGGGCTTAACGGATAAAGTAAAATTATGGTTTTCCTCATGAAAATGAGTGGGATTAGGGCTCTGTTTGTTTCACTGAAAATAATTTATAGAAAATGATTTTCGGAAAATGATTTCTGGAAAATGAAGAGATTTCATTTTCAAGTGTTTGGTAAATTTTTCAAAAATATGCCGGAAAACATTTTCGACAAACACAAGAAAAATGTTCAGAAAGCAATATGTGAATAAATACAAAAAAAATATTCTAATATTAATGTTTATATTGAATATTCTCTCAGTTTTTAAATAATTGTCATATTTCAAAACATTCATTTTTAGGAAAACACTTTTACCAATTTATCCTTACTTTTTCTATCACTTTAATTTTGACTACATGTTCAAGGGCATTAAAGAACGTCACACATTACATCAATATTTAATACACTCAAAAAACTTTAAACAATGTATCGGGTAAAAAAGAATGATTATTTGAAAAAAGATATCTAGAGTACAAGATAGTGTTGAACTTTAAGTAATTTTCTTTTAGTAACCCTTAATTTTTCATTAGTGGTGTTAAATCAATAAGATCCATCTTTTTTCAAAATCACAAATACAAATAATTTTTTTGATAATTGATATAAAAAAAGAAAATGAATAATGTTTGGGACATTTCTAAATTAATAATATAATTGATATTAACTTTAGGATGTATTGAGTATTTATTAAAATTATAATTTATAAATAATGTGCAAAAACTTCATTTATATTTCTAAACAATTTATTTTTTGTGTGAAATATTGTGCGTATGTAAATATGTGCAATTATGGAAGGGGGCGGAGGGGTTTTCGAACGTTTGAAAAATGACTTACAGGAAATAAATCTGTAAGTCATTTTTTCAGAAAATATGACTTGATTTTCTGTTGACTCGGAAATTGACTACATTTTCTTAATGTTACCAAACACCGGAAAATGAGGAAAACGTTTTCCGGAAATCATTTTTCATTAAACAAACATAACCTAGATCTCATCTATAAAGAAAATGCCAAATGTTTTGTATTACTATAATATATTGGGGTAAACAACCGATGGACAAGATCATCTATAGGGAACTTGGTATGTCCTTGTTTATATACCACAAGTTCGTTATCTACGAGTAATCATGAGTTACCTCGTGCGAACTTGAACTTTGAGCGAAACGGAAGACTTCTGCTTGAGCTACGATCTTCGTATGTCACGATTAATAATCTTGTAATTCTCTTTCGTCGGACTGATATCACGTAGCACCATAGTTGTTAAAGGCGAACGCCTTTGGCACCTCAGGCAAGAGTCGAGGCGAGTCGACACCTTGGAGCCTTAAGTAAGCTAGGCGAGTCAATGTGCAAAAGTCGTGGAAAAGTCGTCAACTTTGGTGTTTTTTAAGGCAATAGGCGCCAAAAAGTCTAATAAGGCACTCACTTAAAAAAAAAATTAAACTGATTAAGTATGAAATGACGTAGTTTAGGGTTTACTATAAATATAAAATAAACCTTAACATAACCCAAAACTTCGGTCAACCACAAAAAGACCAGTTGGACTCATGATACGAGCCCTGCGAGTGCGACGCAGCGTGCGATTCAGGTGTCGGACCTCGGGACCTGTCGACTTTGTCTTCTTCTTCGAAAGGGTTTCATCATCATCTTTTGCCTTCTATAGGCTGTCTGTTATCTTCCAAGTTCCAACTTCCAAGTAAACTCTTCTTCCCTTTCTTTGTGTTCGACTTTTTCTGTTTCCATTTTTTTTCTTCAGTCGTGTAACTTAGTGTTCCCTGTTCAGACTTTAGAATTCAGTCAATTCACTAATTTTGTTTCCTTCAATGTGTTCTATTTTTTATAAATTTGTTTATATTTCTGTTTTGTAACTCAGTTAAAAAATAATCAATCTCTGTTCTGGAACTCTCTTCTGTAACTATGTTTAAAAATTGTCAATTAAATTTGTTTCTATTTCTGTTCCGTAAACTTGAAGTCTCTGTTATTTTGTGTCAATTAAATTGTATCAAGTCTATGTTCTGTTATTTTGTTTCAATTAAATTGTCTCAAGTCTCTGTTCTGTTATTTTTATTTTTATTTTACTCTTGAGACTAAGTCTCTGTTGTAGTGTTGTAGTGTTATGTTTCCTTTCATAATTTCTTTATCTGTGTACTTTTTTAGAAATATCAACCCCCTCAAGTAGTAGTGGTGGTGATCGGAAGGATCCAACTTGGAAGTACGTGAAATTGAAAGATCCCAAAAACACAAATTCCACAACTTGTATTTTTTATGATCAAAAATACTCTGGAGGTATTTTGAGGACGAAACAACATATTGTTGGAGGATTTAAAAATGTAAAGGGTTGTGATCGAGTGCCGACGGAGGTGAAGGATGAAATAAACCATTTCATGGGGGTGAAAAAAAGATCGAAAGAGTAATCAATTATAAAGAGAGAATTATGTGCTCAAAATGATAATGAACGCTATGAAATTGGGGATGAAAATGAAAGTGAAGAGGTCGCGTCAAAGACAGCAAAGTCAAACAATAAAGGGTCGATGGATTTATTTGTTAAATCGCACCGGGAAACAAACTGTAAAAAAACATTTGACAACAAAAAAGTCAAAATGAGGAGGCGTTGAAAGAGTTGAGGACTCGAGTATGTTAGACTATTGCTAGATGGGTGTATGATGCCAGGACTGCTTTTAATGTTGTGAAGTATGATATTTTTCAAGAGATGATCGATGCAATTGCAAAACATGGTTCGAGTATGAAAGGTCCAAGTTACCATGAGGTGAGAGTTCTTTTTTCTCAAGAAAGAGGTGGATGAGGTTAACAAATCAATGGAATACCACAAAAAAGAATGGATACAACATGGTTGTTCCATTATGTTGGATGGATGGAAAGACAAGAGGGAACGAACATTCGGTGAATTTCCTTGTCAATTGTCCCAAATGAAGTATATTTGTGGAGTTGATTGATGCTTCTGATTATGCCAAGACTGATGAGAAGATGTGTGAACTAGTTAGTAATTTTGTGGAGAAAATTAGGCCTGAAAATATAGTTCAAGTTATTACGGATAATGCTTTGAATATGAAGTTAGCGGGTAAGAATCACTTGAATGTTACTTCTTTAACTGAATATTGAATTATTGATACTCTTGTAGTCTTGTTAAAAGTGATTATTCTTTCCTTTCTTTTATAAGGTCGATGTTGGAGGCAAAATATCCTCATTCATATTGGACACCGTGTGCTGCCCATTGCTTGGACTTGATTTTGGAAGATTTGTTTGAAATACCAAGTATCAAGTCAGTGTTTAGAAAGGCTATCAAGTTGAACAGCTACATCAATAGTCGCCCCGGGATAGTGAATATGATGAGGAAATTTGTAGCGCCCGAGAATTTCCTTACATTTATTATGATATTTATTTGTTAATCACAAAATGATTAATGTTAAACTTGTAATGCTAGCATGTTAGTCAAATCGTATTTTGACTTGAGTTTTAAGTTTTAATGAGAACTTGGTTATATCGTGAGTTGGACTTGTGCAGTAGCACATTTGGATTCCAATTGTGTTATTTATGTGTTTTGCATTATTTATGTGTTTTAGGTTGTGGATTTGGGTAATTGCCCTACGAGAATCCATTTGAGCTCAAGATATGTTGGGCTTGATGTGTGACGTATTTAAAGTCCATATTGGACTTTGGTTATATTAGTTATGATTTATAACGTTGGAATATGAAAGGACATGTTAGAACTAGAAAACAATTATTTTCGGCTAGATTGACCTGAAATGTATCGTATGTTACGTGTTTCTTTTTATATTATTAAAATATATTTTTATTTTAACATTGACTAATTAATAATGATTAATTAGTGTCAAATTGGGTCAAATTGGTGATTAATTGGTTTAACATCGTTGACTTTTGACCCACCAATAAGATTGATACCTCAAAATAACTCACCATATATGTTGGACAATTTATGTTTTGACCATGACTCCTAGGTAATTAGCTAATTTGGTTGAAGGAAAGTCAAGGACCATTATTCTTCTTTCCTTTCTTTTGTTTGTAAGCAGGTCATTTTAATTTTTTTTAAGTTTTGGACGGTGGGTGGACCGCACCACCGTTTCACCCTTAATAAACCCCAGTTGACGAAGAGAATCTTCATTCTTTCCTCCTTCATCAACCAAGCGTTATACTTGAGCGAGTTTTTGGAAGTTTAGCTATTCGGCTCGATTTGTTAACGAAAAATTATTCGTTTTTAATTCCGACTCCGCAGGGGTGTTTCATGTGTTGAGGGCTACATTTACACCAGAATATTTTGTATTTTTGTTGATATTTTTCGGTAGAGGTAAGTTACTATTCCATTCCCTTTGTATGTAATAATTGCATACATGAACTGTGGACTACCCCCGCATGATTTGTTTTTAATTTAGAGTAAAAAAATAATCTCGTTATTAATTATTGAATATTTGAACTGATATGTGTATTTAAATGCTTGAGATTATTATTTGGGTCGAATTAATTATCGGTGAGATTGTGTTGGGACGAATCCTGCAAATCGCAGTGATGCCCGGAATTTATAAATAATAAATAAATGACTCAACGGATTCGATTTAGGAACAATAAAATATAATGAGTGTTGTATAACTTGTATTGGGTTCCTACGATATTGAGGAATATTTTGAGTTAGATATTTTATATGAAATATCATATATGTATTAATTGTGTTTAAGCAAATAAATGCTTTCATGTGTATTTTAAGCAAATAGATGCTTACGTGTTTTAATTCAAGCAAATAAACATGCTTGTATGTGCATCGAACCCCCGTACTTGGGACTCGATGGTTGTGTTTAATTACAAGTAAACAACAACTTGTGTATCGCATTGGGTCCAGCTGGCATATGTGGTTGTGTCGACAATGGGACGACAGTAGTCTTTACGAGAATTAAATCTCTTGATCGCTACGGGTCGTTGCATGGGTCTCTCCCTTGTTATTGGCCGTCACAAGGATGTAGCCTTGTCAGAGCAATTCGCATGACAAACAGAAGGCTAGACTCTTGGGTAAAACTCGGGGTAATGAGACTCCTGGTTAAATCCCAAGGTCATTGGTTCTGGATACTATTGAGTTCAGACATGATTTCAGCATGTGTACATCAACAGCAACGCAACTACGACTCTTGGATAAAACTCGAGGTAATGAGACTCCTGGTTAAGTCCCAAGGTCGGTGTTTTCTGGATACTATTGAGTTCAGACATGGCTTTGGTTTTCAGTTCTAGATACTATCAGATTCAGACAGTATATTATGTGTATTACGACGACAACACATCTACAGTGTTCTTCTGGATTTTTGGTGCAGTTATATATGTGTATTGCTTCAGCAGCATAACTACAGTATTTATAGCAGGACAAGTCAAAAGCTCTCCTGCAGATTCAGCTCAGATATAGATTAGATTGAGATACTGATTTATATCTTGACTATGTGTTTATATTACGCTGAGTCAATGTGCATTATAACATGATCAACGTGAATTGTGTGCAAGTATATGAATTGTTATACTTGGTGTATCGTGTATTGTTATGTATTGGTTATATGTGCATAACAACATGCCATATAGATCACGTAGTAACTTACTGAGTTAATCACTCATTCTGTTCCTTTTGTTTTCCTTAGATCCCAACCAGGTAGGAAGTATGCGGTGAGGTCGGCGAGATTTATTAGACATCGACAGTCTTTGGTATGCAGCACTTCAGGAGGCTGTATTGTGTTTTATGAGGACATGGGTTTATAGGAGAGTTATGTAAACTCTTCCTTGGGTTTGTGTTTCATATGGAATTATTCATTTATTTCCAACGTGTAACGTCGTGCTTGCATATGATACTGTAGTGTTGGTTGGCTTTAGAGCCTGGTGTAGTCCGGGCATTGGCTCGTTGACTTTGTTATTTTGTTTCTCGGCCTTTGGTGCCGTGGTGTTTTTAATAATCTTATTAGTGATTAATAATTTGTTAATCAGGTTTTTTGTTTAGCCCACTTTTAGCAGGGGTTTTGCACGTGTTTTATTTCTGACTAGTGTGTTTTGTTTTGATGTTACACGCTTGACCCATATTTCGTATAGAGATTTGGGGTCGAGTCGTGTCAAACTAAGCCTGAGCTTGTAAAACCCGCAACAACTCGGTTTGCCACAGCTTTCCTTACTCTTTCAAGGATTAAAGTACTAAAGAAAAACTTGAGGGCAATGTTCACCTCATATGCTTAGAATACCAACAAATGGGAAATGGAGCAAAAAGGTAAATGTGCAGCAAGGATTGTTATGAATGTTAGATTTTGGACAGGAGCAACTGATGCTTTGAAGGTTGCCAGTCCTCTTGTCAAGGTTCTACGACTTGTTGATGGTGAGAAAAAACATGTCATGAGATATCTCTACAAGGCTATAGATAGAGAAAAAGGAGTTGATTGCGAAATTTTTTGATAACATTGAAGAGAGATACAGTAATTATTATCAAATCATTGATCGGAGGTGGGAGGATCAACTTCACCAGCCTTTACACGCAACAGGTTATTATTTGAACCCTAAATTTTACTACACAAATCCAGACATCGAGAGTGATGTGGAGGTTACAGAAGGGCTCCTCAAATGTATTAAGAGATTAGTACCCAAGGTTGACATGCAAGACAAAATCAACGCGGAGTTGAGTGCTTATAGGAATGCAAATCGCCATTTTGGGATGCCAATGGCTGTAAGACAAAGAAGTAAAATGTCATCAGATACTTTAACTATAATTACACATTGATAATTTTATATATTTAATGTGAAATAGTGACTAATGAGAATAAATACTTTCAATAGCTGAGTGGTGGAGGTCTTATGGTAAAGGGGCTCCAAATTTACAGAAATTTGCCATCAAGGTTCTTACCCTCACTTGTAGTGCATCCGGATGCGAGAGAAATTGGAGTTTTTTTTAGCACGTAAGTATTAAATAGTCATTACTAATTACTAATTAGTTAATACTAGAAATTGTATTGGCGCTTATTCAGTAATATTTAAATGACATTGACAGGTTCATAGCAAGAAAAGGAATAGATTGACTCAAGTTCGATTAAATTATTTGGTTTTCGTGAAGTATAATAGAACCTTGAGACGACGATACAATTGATCATATCTCCTTGCCTGATATTGATGATGACAACGAGTGGTTTGTCGGTGAAGATAAAGAAGTGGTCGAAGATGATGACACGTTTGATGATGGTTTCAATTGGGAGCAAATTAGTAGAGCTAGTGGGGCTGATGATCCTCTTTATTACACAAGATCTGGTGCCGGTTTTGGGGGACGGACCGGATATGCCGGTGGAGGTCGAGGCCACGATCGAGGTGACGATCGAATTTCTGTGTCAATTGTTGGACTTGGAGGTGCTAGTGATCAAGGCAAGGACAGGGACCACGCAAGTTGGAGCACGTAAATCCCCAAGGACCATTCATCTTGTAAATGAAGATGAAGATGATGAAACTCATGAAAGTGGTCAAGAGGATGAAAAAGAATTTGAGACGAGTGATAATCCCGTGAATGTAGATGATGAGGATGATGATGAGCCTCAATATGATGATGATTGTTAGCTTGTTCTTAGTTGTTACTTATTACATTCCATAACTTTAGTTCTCTTTTGATTTCCATGACGTTGCTTTCATTTGCTTTGATAACTATTTATTTTCTTGTTTGAATTTTTAGTTAAGTTCATCTAATGCATTGGAATTTCAACTATGAATGCATGATTTGTGTTATTGACATTATGTTAGAACTTAGTTTCATGTATTATGCTCACTTATAACATGTTTTGTTGATATTTGTTAAGTTATATGTATTTTATGTCATTTTCCTTAGTTTTTTTTCCGTGAGCACCCTTTTCGCTCCTCGCCTCTCGCCTTAAATTTGGACCTATTGCCTTTTTGGCACCTCTCACTGACAACTATGCATAGCACGAATATCAACCTCTGGTTCACACCGTAAATCCAAGGTGAGATAGAATATAGAAGAGAGAGAGAGAGAGGAAAGGGGTGACCAAAGGGAAGACTAGTTCTTCCATTAGGCGTGTAATAATGTTAGGGATCTATCCATTTAGTTGTCCTATTTATATTATTGTACAAGAAACTTTATTTCTTGTAGGTTAAGTTAAGTCAATCTCAAACCCCTTCGGATTAGGAAACTACTTAACCTTTAATAATATAATTACGATCCATGTGAACGGAAGTAAATAATCGGGCTACAAGCCCAATTGCTAACAATATGAAAAAGAAAGTTTGCCTGTAATATATCTTGGGGTGTCAGATCACTGTAAGGCTAAATAAGTAACTTTATATGGTCTAGCACTAGCCAAGAAATGAAACATAGTAACTAGTAAGAGCAGGTACAACGGCGATTTTAAATCAAATCTAATGCCAATCTTTCAATGCAACGGAGGTTTTAAAAAATTCTCAATTAAAGCAATTGATGATTTATTTCTCAAAAGTTCAGCAGAAGATGCCGCAAAAATCAGAAATCATGACAAAAGTCTCGCCGAAACGACTGTGTTTTGAGACACAACCCATCAAAACGGCGTCGTTTTGATGGGCCAAAAGCCAAGCAAAAAAATCAGCCGACAACCATGGCAGCATCACTTTACACTTGTCAATAAAGTACCGGTTTGTGAGATTTTTTCATTATCTGTTGTTCAAGGGCGGTTTGGCATTCAAAAAAGTTTTTTTTTAATTTTTTTTTAAAAACAGTACACATTTTTATCTATAAATAGAGACTTGGTTTGCCTCATTTGGATACCAAATGCATTTTTGGTAAAATTTGAATTAATTTGTAAGTTTTCTCTCTCTTCTCTTTCTCTCCAAATTTCATTTTTTTAATTAATCCATTTTTAAGTTGTGTATTTTTTATTATTAATATTATTATTATTTACTACTTAAATATTTTAAATGGATGCAGATTATTACATATAATTGTCTTTATTGTTAATTGTTTATTATTACCATTATTATTGTTAAATTTCATATTATTATTGTAATTAGTTGTTATTATTATTGTCAATATTATCATTAAGTAATATTAGTTGTTATCAATGTATAATTTTTTTTGCTAATTTTGTTTGCTATTGTCATCAATGTCTTCACGCCCAGTTTCTCGTAAAAGCAAAAACCCTCAAAATCGAACTAATCAACGTCTGAATACACCAAATGAACCTTCTCCTCGTCAGAATCATCAACCCACTCCACAAAGCCAACCATCACATTACCATAATTTTTTTGAAACACAAAATATTCCAAATTTTGGAGTTCATCCGAATTTTCAAAACATCAACTCTATGCAGTATGGAAACACACCAATATTTCCCCATGTGTCATTGTCGATGCCACAACAAACTTTCCCGTGGAATACTCCATTACCTTCAAATTTGTCTCATTCTTCAACACAACAATCACACTTAAATCAAGGGTATTTCCTCATGGGAGTTCCAGGTGGCTCTTCATCTGAATATACTCCAAGTAGTCTCATAGCTTCAAATATATATTTTTTTTCAACACAACCAGAACCGGACAATGAATAAGAGATTGATATTTAAGATGATATGGTTGATGAAACCACTCCTCAGAGTGGAAAAATAATAAGAACTAGGTGGGCGACGTACGAGACTGTTACCTTGTGTAAATCGTGGGAGAACGTGACTACCGATAGTTTCGTTGGAACAAACCAAACATCAACACAATTCTGGCAAAAAGTGACAAACACTTACAACGAGCATCGTGGGAATGGTATGATCAGAACTTTGGGTCAAATTAAGAATCATTTTCAGAAATTGTCTAGGGCAGTTTCAAAATTTTCTGGCGCTTTTAATCAAGCATTAGCTTGCAAAGAAAGTGGCTGGAATGATGATGATGTAATTATGAAGGCACATATGATTTATGAAGCTGATGAAGGGAAACATTTTATGTCAATAGAAGATTGGCAAATACTTCGTAATATTCCCAAGTGGTGGGCAAAATATGTTGAAGTGGGAAAACATGCAACAAAAAATTCAACAAGCAGTGGCTCAAAACGATCTCAAAATGAAGCTTTTGATGTTCAAAACTCCTCAAATGCTGAAACACCTTCAATGACATATCCAACTCGACCTCCTGGAAAGAAAGCTTCAAAAAATAAGGGAAAAAATGTGAATACTGAAAAAATTTCTGAAGACTTACGTGAATCAAACCGCATCGAATCAGAGCTTAGTGAGAAAATTGAGCGATATTTCACTATCGAACATGAAAAGCTGGAGGAGACCAAGAAGAAACGTATGTTCAAACAATGGGAGGTCTTGAAAAACATGGAAAACAAATCTGTTGAAGAAGAAGATGATTGCACAAGGTTGTATCGTGCACTATTTAAGTAGATGATATTTTACTGCAACATATTGTATTGTACTGTTATTTTATCAACGTTTGTATTGTATTGTATTGTATCGTATCGTATCGTATCGTATCGTATCGTATCGTATCGTATTGTATTGTATTGAGCTTTCTCTAATTTGACAAAATAAAATCTTCAAGATATCCATAAATGGATGGAAACCCATGTTTCACGGTATTGGAAATGGTTTCCATATCCATCTTCCTTTAACAATCAAGATAAGAAATAAAAGGCATTGTCTTGTCACAATCACCCAAAGGTGATTGTGACAAGACATTGTTTCTTTTTTATTCAATTGAATGACAATTGAATTTTTTCATCTTCCGTGACTTTTTATAAATGTGGTTAATGATGTATTTGTTTAGCAATTGAAGAAACTATCACAAATGTATGTAAATGTTTTTTTCATTGTATTGTGCTTTCTCTAATTTGACAATTTTGTCAAAATAAATCAATGTGTTGCCACCATCATCCAAACAAAATAAAAAGACAAAACAAAATCTTCAAGATATCCATAAATGGATGGAAACCCATGTTTCACGGTATTGGGAATGGTTTCCATATCCATCTTCCTTTAACAATTAAGATAACAAATAAAAGACAATGTCTTGTCACAATCACCCAAAGGTGATTGTGACAAGACATTGTTTCTTTTTTACTCAATTAAATGACAATTGAATTTTCTCATCTCCCATGACCTTCTATAAATCTGGTTAATGATGCATTTGTTTAGCAACTGAAGAAACCATCACATGTTCTAATACACTTAAAAATTATGTCTTCTTCAAGTTCTAGTTGGAATTCAAACACCGACAATGAATATGAAGATGATTTACAGAATGACATTCAACGAAGTGTGAATGAATATATATTTGACCTTAATGGTCGTCGACGTCGCAAGCGTCAAATTTGTAGAGAACTAATACGATCTCTACAAGATGAAAGAGAAGTTCGTGAACGTATATACATTGATAGAAATCGTGCTGAGGGCCATCAACGCCTGTATTCAGACTATTTTGCAGAGAATTCAACGTACACCGACCAACAATTTCGCACCAAATTTCGGATGCGAAGACATGTCTTCCTTCGTGTAGTGGAAGCTCTTGGTGCTCATAGTCCATATTTTCAACAACGATTTGAAGCATGTGGTAGACCTGGTTTATCACCAATACAAAAATGCACTGCTGCTGTAAGAATGCTTGCTTACGGAATGTCCGGTGATGCATGTGATGACTATATTCGTATCGGAAAAAGCACAACAATTGAATGCTTGAAGAAATTTTCTGAATGTGTGGTTAATGTTTTTGGAGAACAGTACTTGCGAAAGCCAACGGAGGAGGACCTCCAACGCTTGCTTCATGTTGGGGAGACACGTGGTTTTCCTGGTATGTTAGCACGCTCGAGGGGATGGAAAGGCGACCGTTGTTCTTGAAGCAGTCGCTTCCTACGATTTGTGGATATGGCATGCTTTCTCTGGCACTCCAGGTACTTGTAATGATATAAATGTCCTTCATCGATCTCCGATTTAACGATATTTATAATGGTGTAGCCCCGACGAGGCTTTTGTTAATCTGTAATCGATAACTTGGGTTATTATTTAACCGATGGTATATATCCTCCATGGGCTACATTCATCCAATCCATTCGATTGCCGCAAAGTGATAAACATAAGCTATTTGCTCAACACCAAGAAGCAGCAAGAAAGGATGTTGAGCGTGCCTTTGGGGTATTGCAGGCACGATTTGCTATTATACGAGGACCAGCACTTATGTGGGAGGTATGTACGCTGGGAAAAATTATGAAAGCTTGTATCATATTACATAATATGATTATCGAAGATGAACGAGATAGTTACACACGCTTGCCAAATGCTTCAGACTATGAACAGACTGACATTACTGATGGTAGCTTAGCATGACAATATTTTAACAAGCGTATTCCCGATCACGCAAGATATCTTAAACGAAGGTGTACCGTTCGAGATAAAGAATCACATCGCCACCTACTCCATGATTTAATTGAAAATGTTTGGAGACTTTTTGGTAATCAGTAATTTTTATTGTAGTTGTTGTATTATTTTCAGATATTGTTGTGAGTTTCTTTGAATTGTTTATGTAATGAACTTAATTATTGTACTTTTTTAAATTTATTAATGAATATTAATATAAATATTATTCGAATTATAATAAATTGATAATATTATTATATTAATTAATTATAATAATATTATATTATAAATAATATTGAATTATTCTGGTTATACTAAATTAATAATATTAAAAATAAATAATATCAAATTATAATAAATTTTAATCAAATTATAATAAATAAATATTATTTTAATAATGAGTATTTAAATAATTTCGAAATTATTTATTTATGCAATATCAAATTTATTTATTAGTATAAATTGAAAGAATATATTAAATTAATAGAGATAAAGATGGTGGGGTAGATAAAGTTGTTGGAGATAAAGATGGTGGGGTATATAAATGTGTTGGATTTTGTGCCAACCATTGGAAAGGTTTTTTTGCTTTAAATCAAATGAGTATCTAATGGATTAGTTTATTGGTTTTTAATGGGTTGAGTTTGATTTTAATCAAACCATTGTACTTGCTCTAAGTGCCAAAGAAACTTTGCAGAGTAAAATGGTGAGACTCCTATGGTAAAGAATAGGATGTGTCAATTCATTGTCATAGAGACGGTTATGGTGTGATTATTGGCTGCTAGGTGGTCCCCTGAAGAAGAGGTAGGGAGAACCCCATATCTCCTTGCTTACTGTTAAGCTTCAAAGAAGGCTTTTTGCTTAAAAGAGGGGACCTTGGGCCAAAGTCAAACTTTCAACTTGGAGCTGGAGCATAGGTTGAGCCAGCTTTGCCAGATCGGACCGCCTTCGTCTTAGAGCACCAGCTTATCACTAGTCGAAAACAATGGTGATCAGGTGGACCAAGCTCTAGCTAGGGGAGCAAGGACTGAACTTGTCTCTCAAATCCAACAAAGTATGAGGTTCCATGGTGCAATTTTGTTTGGTCACCAGGAACAATACCTAAACATATATTTATAACTTTTTTCATCCTAATTCGCATGCAAAAGCAAAAAAAATTGAAACCCTGCGTATTGAGAATCAATGAACAAAGCTATGATTGTAAATGTGTGTGAATGATGTTTTCAGCTTTGCAGGTGTTTGGCCATTCCAATTTGGTCCAACGCAGCTTGCAGCAAAACCTAAGTAGAGAAACATCAATAATTCATCACTACACCTCTACTGCACATCCTTCAGACTATCGGAGTACAAGTGAATGGTATTTTATTGAACTGGAAGCTGGAAACAGGAATCTAGATTGAGTTTCAGCATTATATCAAACTATTTGACAACACACAGAAAGTTATGTAGGATCTTTTTTCTTTTTGATAAGTTACGCAGGATCTTAATCATAGTTTCTGAAGCAGAGAACAAGCTTCTTCATTGTTTCAGGTACAGGATTTACAACAGCATCAATAATGAGGAGCTTCAATCAAATAGGACTTGATATTTGCAACTGCACATAAGGAACAATGGGACAAAGACACATGTAGGGCTAAGATTTAATTGGACGTGAAGTGTAACACAAGGTGAGACAAAAGATTTCAAGCTGGAACAATGGGACTTTGCAAGTACACCTGCATCAATAATGAAGACACTAACAGGCTGCTTCTTTCCTACAAGGTATGGTATTAAAGGGAACTGCAACCTCATCAATAATAAGGACAGAGAAATCTATTATGACTAAATAAGATACCCAAGGACCACAAATTCTGAATGTGAAACCCAACTACAAGAAGTAATTTGACTTGAAAATCCAGTAGTTTGCACAATAGATAGAAGCACATCTCAGGTTTACAGCAAAAAGTTATGCAGACTGTCAAGTAAACTTAGTGAATAACAGAAGCCCCTCCTTAGAATCATCTTCTCCAAGCCAGAATGGAACAAGTCTTGCTCAGCAACAAATAGGCAAAGAGAGCCCCCTTCATGGATTCAATCTTACAAAGAAGTAGGAGTTCAAGGATGAGGACCAACAAATTAAGGATGATCTCAAGAATAAGTTAATGGACAAGTATAACAAGGTTCATCTTGTCAATCAATCCTTAAAACAATGTTAACAATCACAAATCACATGCTACAAATGATCTCTGAATTCTAACTGAAGTAGTATGATGAAACTATCATAACTTCATTCATTATTCAAGATGGAAATTAATGGAACTGGACGCCAATTAAATCCAACTGTTGCAAACACATAAATTTCCAGATAATTACATCGCCTATGAGATAATAAATTCAGTTCATTAAAATTCTCAAATCTACAATTAGGAGAGAATGCACATTAACAAATCATTAATTAAACTAAATTTAGACAGAAGTATAAATGGAACGCAACAACGCGAGCTGTTAATGGACTACTTTGATGCTTTTATTGATAATAATTGTATGAGCCCTAATTTAACATAATTTTCACATAATTCAATTAAGGAACAGGAAAACTGTAGTCTGCTTCAAGCCTACTAGAACCAATCTACAACAGGAAAAAGAAGGAAACAAAATTCTCTCAAGAATTGAGCTAGTTCAATTAATGAGCAATTAAAAAATCAGTACTGAACATATCGAGAATCGGATCTGGAGCGTCTGAGACAGGAACAGAAGGGCTCGAACTTAGATAGAAGAGCGATTTCGCTGCTACAAGCTTCTTCCTCTGAGGGCACCGAGGACCAAAGATCCTTCCGACGAAACAAGGAATAGCGTCGATCGCCGTGGTCTGTGGTTGACTGGCGTTGGGAGATCGAACGGGCGACGAAGAAGGGGATGATGTACGGTAGAGATAGATCTGGGAGTTAGAGGCGGCGCGGTGAGATCTGGCGTTAATTCTCAAGTCTCGGAGTTGAGCAAGGGCGCCTGGCTTTAGGAAGCGAAGATAAGTTTCATCGGCCTTGGAGGTGGGTCTTCTGATGCGGCGGTTCATGGCGGCGCGCGACGGGTTGTGAATTGGGAGAAATTTAGAGAGAGGGGGAGAGAGAAAGAGAGGAGTGAGCAGGAAATGAGAGTGGGGCGGGTTTTAACTTTTAAGGTAGGGGGAGTGGGCGGGAAGATAATGGAGGGAAGAGGCTTGAAGGGAGAAAAAATGGTGTTTCAAATTAGGTAAGGCGCGGGATATGCCTGTTAATAGGGTTTCGACGTTTCATTTCATTTTCATATTGCGACTTCTATTCCATTCGTCTTTTCCCCCTTTTTCCTTTACTTTTTTTTCTCTCTCATATTTCTACAAAAAAAAAAATATATATATATATATATGATATAATCTATATAAAGAAGTTATGTAATTGACTAGGGTTATTCAAAGGTAAGGATTTAATTTTTTTTACTATCATCCTACGGCTGTTATTTATTTGGGTAACTCATTTTTTTGGATTTCCTTATACTATTAGAATTAGGTTACTACCCGTGCGATGCACGGTTTTATTAATTTATTTTTTCTGTTGCTCGCCACAAAAGTAATTTAATTAGAATATTTTGAACAAAAATAATTAATATAAATATTTAAATTGATATATGAATACGTAATTGAAAGATTTGTATTAAAATTTGTTGTAGTAAAGAGAGCTAAATAGTTATGCATTAAATGTGCTATCACGATGCAGTTCAAGAAGGTCATAACGTTGTCTCTGAAAAAGTTTAAACACCCGATCTTTCTATTGAGCAACGAAGTGGAGCCTTTAGGTAAGACTTGAACAACAATGTTATCTCTGAAAATGCTTGAACACCCGCCCGGCCTTTATATTGAAAATTGTAAAATCTAGAGTGTCTCTAAAGAGACGTGAACACCCGACCTCTCCGTTAAGAGAAGTGAACAGTACCAATTGAGATAGAGCTCATTGGTAATCACGTGATACACGTCTTAATGAAATGTGATCAAATGTACTAAATCGATTTTGATAGCTAAAAAATGGTACAAAAAAATCTTTAACCATGAGAGTTGATGAGTCTTAATCAAGTGAAACACATCAAAATCTAATCTGATAAAATCTATCTGGTAGTAACCTAACCGATTTTCGCAACAAAAAATGGTTTAAAAAAAATATTACTATGAGAATTGAGGATATTAATGTTGTTATATTAATAATATCATTTTTTAAGATATATAAGATAATATAACATTTGTTAAGAAATATCTAATATCCAAAATCGTAGCATATTACTGTTTACGTCATTAAATATGATATATTGATATGATAATATATGTACCTCGTATATAAAAAATATATAAATAATCTTAGCATGACGTTAAAATATTTACCTTATTTTAAAGATTATGATATATTGATATGCTAAAAGTTGCCATTCTAATTTCATTAACATTCCAATTCGTCTTAAAAATATTAGTAAAGAAATTGTAAATCTAATTTCATTTTTGTGACGTTAGAGAATGTATTAAAGTTTTATTAATGGTCTCAAATTATGAGGTTATTTGGTGTAAAAATATTGTCATGATAAAATTTTATTTGATAATACAATATAAAAGAAATGATACTAATTAAACGAATATATTGTCCTATTAAATTAAATGAGTCCAACATTTAAACCAATTAAAAGTAGGGAGTGAAAAAGATGAAAATATAATCTACAATGAAATTTCAAAGATTTCAAAAACAACTTAATTTGAGATTATAGATAAGAACATACTTTTAGTTATACGGAGTAGACGATAACATTTCACCGGTTTTGGTAAAAAAAAAATGACAATTATTATTTTTATCATTTTACTTGAAGGTGACACGTGTAACCACGGAATTATATTAAAGTTATTAGCATTTCACAGAAAGCCGCAACATGGCAGCAACGACTTCTATTTTAGTAATAGTTATAGATTACCAAACATAATTACTGATCAGGATTTAATCTCACAATCTCAACAGTTTTTTATCACGTTTTTTTTTTCATCTCTATTTTATCTCTACAATCCTGTTATAGATATTACAGTTTTACAGTTAATATTTTAAGGTTTTACAGTTTTATGGTTACGAAAATTTGTATTTGTATTTTTTTCTTTTTAATTGTTATCGTAATTAACTTAATCAATTTAATCTTTTTCCGACCCGTAATTTCGTATACAAATAAATTTTAAAAAATCGTAAGTTTTGTAATTTGAATTTTGTTTCTTTTTAATTGTTATCGTAATTAACTTAATCAATTTAATTTGTGTCCGGCCCGTTTTTCTGGCCCGCAATTTAGTATACAAATTATTAATTAATCCCTTCGTTTCGGGCAAAGAAGCCCCATTTGAAAGTCAATTTTTTTAGAAAATAATATTTTTAGTAGTTCGTTAATAATAAAATGATCTTTACGATTTTACAAATATTTAGTTGTAGTTTCTTAATTGATTGCTATCGTAATCAACGAAATCTCAATTTAATTTATGTATGGCTTAGATTTATTTTTTTATAAAAAAAAAGATTGTTCGTAAATTTTGTAATTTTAAATATTTGTATTTTAATTTTTTTAATTGTTATCGTAATTAACTGAATCAGTTTAATTTTTGTCCAAAAAAAATTTGTTTCTAAGTTTGGTAATCAACTTTTTAAATTTTGAATATTTGTATTTTAATTTCTTTATTTTCTTAAAAGTTGTATTTAGTTTCCCTTATTGGTCTGAAATCTTTGTGATTTTGATTTCAATATAGTATTTTGTTAGTTCACTCTGTCTTATTCAATTTATTTTGTGGTTTTTGTTTGCGGAGATTTTCATTTTTAAGTTTATTTCAATTAACATGTGTTGTTTTGGTGTGTGTGTGTGTGTGTGAGAGAGAGAGAAAGAGAGAGATAATGCTTTTTAATGCTTAATCATACTCTTTTAAGATAAGTTATAAATTTTCTTTTAAGATGAGTTATAAGCTTTTACGACCAATAAAATATGTTATTTTTTTAATTTTTGGGATGTTAAGGATATATTAACTTATTTTCATCATGCCCGGTTCATATATTGATCATGCTTATACTGACACTGTGCCATCGGCACGTGCACAAGTTTATTTTTATAGAATACTACACATCTTTTCATTGATATGGTTTCGTTTGTTGGGGCATATGTATTAGTTTCTAATGATTTAATTGCCATTTTTTTAGCTTTTAGGATTGATTAATTTTTATCAAAATGCATCTCCGTTCGCCTGTTAGATTTTATATGATAACATGTGGGAGGATTCGAGTTTTGCAGATGAAGCAGAAAATTTGGTTAAATGAATGTGTTTAAATTTTCTTTGTGTCATGTGTATGTAGAAATAATGGACAAAGTTATTGCATCTCATATTTTCGAACCAACCATTGTTGTTCAGCAAGAACCCCCAAAAGAAGAAGACTGAGTTTTCGTTATTGAGAAAACAACAAAATTTTATTTTCATATTTTAACAGTAGTTACAATTAAAATATGTATTTATTGATTTTCTTATGAAATAAATATCGAAGTAAAATATTTTATATTGGTAGGTATTTTAGTTTTATCTCCTTTTCGTTGTGTAGTGTACATATATCCAACTCATACAAATTATAAGTAAATATTAATTCATTTTCACAATATCTGCTTCATTTATTGATAAATTCCTAAACTGGCGTCGTGCCATCGACACAGACAAGAGTACTAGTATGACATAAAAGAGCCTATCAACAACATACTAGCATGTGCCCCGGCGGGGCGACAACGAATAGTTATACTCCTTCCGTTTTATCCAAAAAGTTCATTAAAATATTTCTAATTATCTTTCTAGTTTTTAAAGTGAATATATTAAAAGGTAAAGATTTGTATAAGATAGTCTTACGGATCTTAAATCCGTAAAACGAAACCAATTTAAGAATTCACGGATCATAATAAATAAACAACGTGTTACAAGAAATTATAATAACATTTCAGTCAAGATGGTACATAGTTGATATTTAAGATTTGGTGGAGGTTTGGCTTTAAAACCCCTCAAGCCATGGGATTAATTTTTATTTCTCATTTTGTTTCGGTGTCCCTGCACTTTAAAAGGTTTGCCGTTGAAATTTTTATGTTTCTCACGTTCCGTTAGCTCGTTAGCCTCATTTGTCTTTAGATGCTTAATGGACCATAACGGACTTTGATGAAATGCTAAGATTTAAAACCAACCGTGACACATTTAAAACACAAAAGTAACACGTTTTAATATTAAAAGTGACACTATAAAGGAAAGTTTATTATAATTCTCACTAAAATAAAAGGCAACACTCTAAATACTAAAAAATGACACTCAAAATACTAAAAAGTAATACTCTAAATAATAAAAAGTGACACTCTTAATACTAAAAAGTGACACATTTAATACTAAAAAATGTCACTTTAAAACTAACGGCGACTGTCAAAAGTGACACATTTAATACTAAAATATGATACATTCAATGCTAAAAAGTGACACTTTTAAGGTCAATAACAATTGATTTTATTTATAAGACAAAATGACATTTTTAAGGTCAAAAGTAACACATTTAATGCTAAAAATTAATGTCAAACGTAATGGTTTTTTATTTATAAAAAATGAGACATTTTTCAAAGTAAAAGTAACACATTTAAGGCTAAAGCACATTTAAGCCCAAAAAGTAACACTTTTTAGGGAATTTTTTTTAATTTTCATTAAAAATACAAAGTCACACTTATAAGACCAAAAGTGACACATTTTATACTATAAAGTGTTAATAGTAAAAAGTGATACTTAACATATATAAATATGAGGGATGGCACTGTAATTTTTAAAACTAAAGGGTTGTATTGAGATTTCTTTTGTCTCATTTAACCTGGATAGATCCGCCTTGTGGATAAGGAACTGTAAAACCGTCTTACAGGAGACCACGTCATATTAAAATATTTATAATTTACTTCTTGGCATATGTGAGGTTCCCGGGAAATGCGCCCGCGCCCCGCGCGCCCTTGGATAGGGGTGCGCGTACGTGCGGATGTGGGACATCCACTACTCTTATTCTACCCTCCCTTGTTTAGGGATGACGAAATTAAAAGTGCGAGAGGAGTGCTGTCAGAGTAGCGCGTTTGAATGCGTCTCGGTTGCCTTTAGTGGATTTTTGATCCAATATGGGAGCTTTGGGTTTTCTATGTCAAGTTATCCCTTTTTTAGGGGATACCAGGATATAGGAATGCATCACCCTTCCATTCTCATTCTCCCTTTTTTAGGGGAAAACAGGAAAGTGCAAGAAAGGAGTGTTGCGGCGCCCCCACTATGGATTTTATGAAAAGAGCCTTATGGCCTATTTCGGATCACTATGGGTGCTTTGGGTTTTCTACATCAAGTTATCCCTTGTTTAGGGGATACCAGGATATATGAATACATCACATTTCCATTTCCATTCTCCCTTTTTTAGGGAAAACGGAAAAGTGCAAGGAAAGATGTTGCGAGGCCCCACTAGATCCAAAATGTTTTAGAGTCGCCATCTTTATTTTGAGGAAGAAATAAAGCAAAACCAAAAAATAAAACCAGAGATAATAAAAACGGGTCCGGAGGCTAAGTTACGAGTTGAGAAGGTGCTAGGAACCCAACTCGCCCTTTCGGTCTCAAAACGGTTTTTGGCTAAAGTATGTTTTTTGTTATATTTATTTAACAAATAAATAAAACATTAACTGCCTACAAATACATCCATTTGTCTACATTATTTACAGACTTGCAACTGTCTCTTTACAAATAATTACAAATATACTTGAAAATATTTTACCATAATAATGGCTCTTTTTAGTGCTATTTCCTAACTAAATCCAGGCAGCACAACTGTTTATATATTTACATTGGGCCGGATTGAAAATAACACTTTTACAAATAAATAAATTTAAAACTTACCTACTAGCGGACTAGGGTGTGCTCGCTCTGTCCTTCAGGGAGAGGGAGTCTTTTTGTTGTTGTGTGTGTTGTGAAGATTCGGGCAGAGTGACTGCTTCCGAAAGTTACTTTTGGCCTCAGGATTTGGGCGGAGTAACTGTTTGTGTTTGGTTGTTTGTTGGCTTGAGGGAGGCGAAAATCGGGCAGAATAACGGCTTATTTCTGACTGCTTTGACCTTTTAAATCTGGCAGAGCAACTGCTCTTTCCACGATTTTTGGACCGGAGAAATAGGGTGGAAACCTAGCTGGGGGGCTAAGGCTTACTTTGACCGGTTGGTTTTGTGTTTGGAGGAGGTTTGGCAGGGTTTCGAGGCTTTGATGAGATCATTCACTATCTCACTTCGCTCTCTATTTCTTCAGCGTAACGAGGACGCAGAGAGTTTTGCGGATGAAATTTTGTGTTCTGAAGGCGAACCCGAAGCTCTATTTATAGCCTGGGATGAGGACACCGAAGGAATTAAAATTCCTTCTTCGCGCATCAACCGATTGTACAAAACGCGGAAGAAATTGCACTTTACGGCAAAGGAATAGTACTATTTGGAGGAAATGGGCGCCACCCATAGCATATTTGGGAGCCACTCCCACTTTGAGTGTGGGTGGAGCCAGCACTAT
The DNA here is from genome assembly GCA_013146195.2 of Codonopsis lanceolata. NCBI lineage: Eukaryota > Viridiplantae > Streptophyta > Magnoliopsida > Asterales > Campanulaceae > Codonopsis > Codonopsis lanceolata. The sequence continues at coordinate 52,473,756 of CM028380.1, forward strand.
TCAAAGTAGTTTCATTTTTGACGTTTTAAACCCTGCATTTCACTCTTTTGCGCATCATGCTTTGTCCTTTTGCATTTTCGACCCTGTAACTTGACATGTGTTAATGTTTTAACAGGTCTTGATATTTTATGTCATGTCACACACCAGGGGTACGAAATTGGGGTGTCTACAGAGCCCCTCAACGATGGAGTCTACGGGTAACCCGCAGCTTACTGAGTAGACGAACATCATTGATAATAAATAGACTCTCTAATTTCGCGCAATTAATACGGGGGAGAGAGAGATGCAACAGGTAGCAATTATAATGCAACAATTTATAATGTGAACCAAACCTCCATATCCTAGACATTTTTAGTCAGTTATAGCAGGTTATCGCAATTTTTTAAGCAGATATGCAAATTAAGTGCTCTGATGGTCGGACCTAATGATGTAGGCTGCCTACGTATCCCTTAATAAAAGGAATCAGACCAAACGTAGTTCGGTCTAAGCCGAAACAAACAACCAACGAGGATATTATGCTCTTTGGGTCAATACCCATCCGAGAACACAACCGAAAAAAAGATTTTCATGTTTTTCGAAAAGCCGTATTCTACCGGTCAAAAACCGTCGTCAAATACGGTATGAAGATTTTTGTGTTTTTCGAAAACCATATTTCAACCGGTCAATACCTGTCGTTGAAATACGTTAAGAGGCATTTTCGAAACTGTGTTTGGCTGGTCAATACTTTATTTTCAAACACAATAAGAAAACTTTCAAATTTTCGAAAACTGTACTCGACCGATAAATATCTGTTGTCGAGTACGACAAAAGGAATTTTCTTCAAATTTTTCGAAAACTGTATCCAATTGATCAAAATCCGTCGGATACGACAAAGAGACTTTTCTTTTCTCCTTCCTCTTCTCTTTTTTTTGAACAAAACCTTTTGAAAAAGATTTTTCTTTTATTTTTGAAGGTAGAATAAGCAAACCTTACATTTCTTACCTTTCATGCTTTGGTTGTTGCTGCTGGTTCAGCTGATTTGGGCTATTTCTGCAGTTCTGGCTCTTTCATGCTGGGGATTTTTTTTCTTTGATTTTCTTCATGACTTTATTTTTTTGATTTTCCTTTTGCTTGCCATTTTTTCTTTTTGCATGCTTTATTTTTTCCTCTTTTTTTTTTCTTTTTCTTCTTTTTTTATGTAAATTTTATTTTTGCAAAAAAAGAAAGGATGCTTACCTTTGCCGCCGAATTTTCTGGCTTTTCTGCTTGTCTCGTGGCTGACTTGCTGGAGACATGAATTTTCCTTGCTCTTGGGATGAAAGACCGTCGAATTTGGTTAACAAAATTACTTTTGTTAACTTTCTGTTAAGTCTTAGGGGCCATTTTGCAACTTTGGAATTTTGAGGACTTAAGTGCTGATTCTGAGTTGCTTAGAGGGGAAAGATTGAAAATTTCCAAATTCCTCCTTTTTGACTTACGGGATGAAGAAAGGAAGTCTTCATTCTCTTCCTTCTGTTTGCTCAGCTTCCTCCATTGCTGACGGAAGAGTTTTTCTTTTATTTTTTTCATTTCTTCTCCTTTTCTCAATTTTCTTCCGCCAAAATTTTGTTTTTCTGCATAGATGGCTTCTTCTTCGAGATCTCGGAAGGGGAAAGCACCGATGAACCCGGAATCAGGTGAAGAGAGGAGGGAACTTCCTCCTTTGGTCTGGAATCATGTTGAGTATTACTACTCAAAGCATGACTGGGGTAATCTGATGCATGATTGGTACAAACATGTCTCGAATCTTCCAGACCCTGCTGTAAGTATACTCTTTCTTCCACTCATTTGGTTAATTTTCCAGATCTGCTCAATTCCTGTACTACTTTGGACTTTTGGAGTATATGTATGCTTCTTTATGATGTTTATGCATGCAATTTATGAGCTAAAATGATGCCATTTTGGTAATGATGCATGAAATTTATGCAATTTATTTTTACGATGCACAATTGAACTAGTGATCACTATTTGACCATACTATGCATGATTTATATTATTTATGCAAATGGGGCTACATGATGCATGTTTTAGGCCTAAAAATATTTTTACATGGTATATGTATACGAGACGGATTTTTCAGAATGAAATGCAAATTTTTCCAGGTGCATTTTTTGGATACATTTTCGGATATATGTAGGATAAAACAAATACATTTTATGCACCAGAACTTATTTTTTATGCATGTCAATGTTGTAGGGGTATAAGAAATGCCAAGGAGATATTATTTTTTCATGATGGGTGACATTTTATTCCCCTTTTGCTAATGTCATAATGCAGCTATTTGGACAATAAATGCAAATAATGGATGCATGTATCATTTTATTTGATGCGAATGCGATGCTAAAAATATATGAGATGCTTTTTAATGTGAATGCATGGGCAATTTTATTTTAACATGGATATGAAAATGAAAAATGTGGCATACATATTTAAATGCAAAGTATACATTTATGACACCCAAAATGCTAAAATGTATATTTTAAATGTAAAAGATGTATTGTTTTTTTTTTTTTTTTGTAAAATTTAAATGTACAAATGCATTTTCTTTTTTTTTCTTTTTTTGGTGATTGCTACACATTTTATTTTATTTACACAAATGCAGATGAACATTCTTTAAATATGTGCTAGGATGCAAAATGCCTAAATAGGAGGCATACATTTATTTGATGATGATGATGATTTTTTTTTTGTATGTAAAAAAAATGAAAAACAAATGTTTCATATATACTTATTTTATTGTTGTTTTTTTTTTAAATCTAATGTATTGATTATGCAAGAAAAAAGGGTTTATGAGAATCTTACCTTTCCTTTCTTCTTCCCTTTTTCTTTTCAGGAGCGTAAGACTTTGAGTAGGGTCTGAGCCAGTAGCGACATGGTGTCGAGCATTTTTCGGTCCATGCCTGAGCCGGCCCGTGTTTTAGTGGAGAATACGGGTCTCGGGGAATTTATGCGGGCCTTTCGTCCATTCCGCAACTATACGGCTATTTTTGATGTGTTGCTGAATTATTGGTGGGACACCACCCACACCTTCCATCTTAGCTGGGGAGAAATCATTATGACCCCGTGTGATTTTGCTGCTATCACGGGTATATCTACCAGTATTGGGCAGACCTTGGCACCATATTATACCCTTCGTGAGCATCATGATGTGGTGGAGGATCTTCTGGGCTTTGTGCCCGTATACAAGACTGCTGATGAGGTCACCATTGCCAGTGTGAAGAAATGGCCCGTGGAAAATGCTGGAAAGGTCGATGCCGGGGATAGCATCGTTGTGGCTCGTGTTGCCAGAACATTTTTATTTTTCTTCTTGGGGATGTCAATCTTTGCCAATTCCTCCACTTCTCTGAGAGTTTCCTTGCTAGGCTGCCTTCGAGACCTGGACCATGTAATAGATTATGATTGGGGACAGGCAGGTATGGCTGAGCTTTATGTCTCCATGGATAGGGTGAGTCGGAATAACTCAAAGGTCATGACTGGTTTTGCTCCTGCTTGAGAGGTATATTTCTTTTTCCCACTTTCAATCTTTCTGTCAGCATTTTTTTTATAGCTGACTTTTGCTTCCCTTCCTTCTTTTTTTTCAGGTGTGGGCTTATTCGGTATTTGACTTTACGCCGGGCCCACTGCGCAGCAACGTTTACAGACCGCCTTATTTGGCCAAGTTTATAAAGACGAATCGGAAGACAAAGGACAGAGATGGCCATTTTTTAGATCCATTGGGGCTTCACGACAGGATAGAGAGCTCGACCTCTGCTCTGCATCCGTCCCTTGGCGTAATCCGATAGGCCATACGAGGTTACTTTGACATTGAGTCGCTGTCGGATTCTGATGGTGTCGATTATGCATGATTCTTTGTATATGGGCGAGCGAGTCAACAACCAGCATTTTCTGGTTTCAACACCTCCGGTGGCGCCTCCTACACCTCCCCCGTGGGTAATTGTTCCAGACCTTATGCCAAACCGGTATCTCTACTTGTCCAGATTTACGATGCCGCCCAGTGATTATCCGGTCATATCATACGAGGATTTTCTGAGGACGATGCTCCATCCCCCTCCTCCTACCCCCGCAATTGCCAGCGTGCATCTGTCGCCGCTTGGATAGGCCCGGGTCTTGCTCGCCCCCGATCGCTTGCAATGGAGTTTTCCATGCCCGATGATGCTTTCTCGACTTTCTGATATCGGCGAGACGGGAGACTCATAGAGGAAGTCCTCCATGATGCCGAGATTCCTGAGGAATACCATGTCCCTGATCATGCCCGCACGGTACATTCATCATCTTCTTTCTTTTTTTCTACTTTTATTATTATTATTTTCTTATCATCATTTTTTTCCTTTTTGGACTGATGCTTTTTTCTCTTTTTTTTTCAATCACCTTCTTTTCCTCTTTTTAGGTCAAGGTGTCTACGTACAAGAGGCTGTTGCGGGGCTTTGTCAGCATCAACAAACTTTATCAGCGGCTGATGGATGATTTTTCTTGCCGGGGTAACGATGCTATACGGCAGCCCAGGCGCCGTGATGATGATGATGATGCAGATGCAGAGTCGAGATGCGCTCGGGGCAGAGGACGAGTACATAGAGCTGGTGGCACGGTGGGCCCTCGAGTCATGGAAGGTGGCTTTGACATAGACAGAGCGTCTTTTGGTTATTAGCTTCTTTTCCCTACACATATTAGTTTCTCTTCTTTTTCTTTTTTTCTGTTATTTGTATATAAAATCTGTACAAAAATGGATTATGTAATGTAATATAATTTTACATGATATGAGAAAATAAAATGCACACTCTAAATACATGCGGAAAATAAAGCTGTACCGATTCCTAGGGGTAATGGCACGCTGTATCTCAGAAATAAATTTTAGAGGAGTACACCTTTGGCTTTTAGGGGGCTTTTCTGGTGATCTGCGGGGAGAGGAAGAGGCAACCGCCTCCTCCTGTGCGTGGGCATATAATTGTTACCCATCTATCGTGCCTAGCCTTCTCTTTTATAGCTTGCTAAGTTTTTCCGTGATCAGACAAGGCATCAGTCGGCGGTCGGGCCGGTGGCCGATGAAAACCAGACACTAGGTTTTCAAGCCAGAGGCGTGATTGATGAAGCTGGCGCCACCCATATGAACTTTGGGCGCCAAGCCAAGAGTGAGCATGGGTGGCGTCCAGTTTGCTCTTCTGGCAAGTCTTCTCAGCCACTGTTCACTACTGTTTACAATTGTTTATCGTTTTCTTTGATTTTTGCGTATAAAAAGGGACGTCGGGCAACGTAAATTTTCACACCAATTGCCTTTCTTTCTGCATTCGTCTCTTTCTTGAGTTTGCTTGCTTGCCCAGTTACTCATTTCTATGTCAAATAAGCCTTTTATCTTGCTCATATGGCTGCATTATCTTACACGTCGTTGGATATAGAGATTTATGAAACTGCTCTTGATCTCTGGATTCTTTCCCTTCGATCGGACGAACGTGACTGGTTCGATCATATTTTTGGCTTCAGGTGCCTTTTATCCTGGAGGAATATTATTATAAACTGGGACATGTTGAGGGGAGCATCCAGGTTCTGGTCTCGTCAAGACCACCTTTTCAACTTTGAAATGAATGAGATGTGTCCTGCTTTTGAGGAGTTTTGTGCGATGCTGGGGATAACGCCCACTTGTCTTATTGTCGTGCCTTCACCTCGGAGGCGCCCCTATATGGCAATTAGGAGCTTGCATCTAC
>CM028380.1:52479569-52583392 GCA_013146195.2 Codonopsis lanceolata
TCCTCGGCTTAGCATGCGAGTCGGCAACATAATCCTGGGAGCCGAGGAGGCTGCCCTCCCCCTCAACCGATGGGGTACCGGCTTTAGAAATGATAGGGCTGGTCCAAGTAACAACAACGCTCAGAAAATGGGATGCTGATGATGAGGAAGGAGATATTCTGTGGCTCTCATGCCGATGAGAACAGAGGTTCCTCTGCGCCCGTAGAAGGGGGGATATGGGCCAGGTCATGACGCCGCAGCACCGATAGACCACTTCTGGCCGAGCCGCAAATGAAGGAATATTGGGGGAAACAAGGGTAGAGGCAAAAGTAGATATGTGCAGGCATAATCCATAATGTAAATGTCTTAAATAAAATTCCTAAGTTGCACCTTAGACATGTAATATTATGTTTTAGTATTTTAATGCGAGCTTTTGTCGTGGTTTCTTTTTTCTTTTTCTTTGTCGGCCGAGCCTCTGCATGTCAAGTCCTGAGATAGGATACCGAGGATTCAAAGAGTGTTTTCCTCCCTTTTTCTCTCCCGATTTTTTATGCTCTAACTTTTGCCTAGGTCGCCTCTTTCTGCCAACCTCATGAGCCCTTATTTCTCCTTTTATTATTATTTTTTATTTTGCTCTAACTTTTGCCTAGGCCGCCTTTCTTCAAGTTTTCAACCTAATGAGCCGAGGAGAGAAGCAATCGCCGATGGATTGGCTCAAGATAGTACCTTGAGTTTGTCAAGATTGAATGGCCGAACAAGGTCCTCTCCTTCTTGGTTTGTGAGGAGTACGGCGCCTCCCCGACCGATCTCTTTGACAATATACGATCCCATCCACGAGATTTTTATTTCCCTAGTATCAACATAACTAGGGGTTTTTCTCGGCACGAGATCTCCGACCGATGTCGCGAATTGACTTTTTGTTGAATGCCTGCTTTTTGATATTCCTGCATGTCTGGGCTAGTAGACGCCATTGCTCATCGATCGTAGTGCTAATTCTTCAAATCGCCTTTTTTAACCCACCAATTTCTAAGTATTCCATTCATCATTACTCTTTAATGATGGTATTTCAACTTCAATAGGCAAAGACCGCCTCCATGCCATATGCTGTAGAATGGGGTAGCCCTCAGAGGTGCGCTGATCGAGGTGCGATAGCCCCAGAGGGCTAGTGGCAACTTTTCCGCCGCCTCTTCCGTGTCACCCATTTTTTGATAATGTTTTCCAGTTGTCTGTTGTCGCCAACTAACCAAGCACCGTTGGTCAAGGCCAGTAGGGGGAAGATTTATGTCTTTCGATTTTGAATTGCCGAGTATCGATTCACGCCCCTTCAAAATGCGTGTCGCTGTTCCGGGAGATTATTCTCAAAGGCACTCGCAGCTGATATATAATGTTGGTCCGATGAATTCTGACACCTCATGAGCTGTCAGATTTTGTAGGAACAGCTTTCCACCCACTTTGTAAAGTAGTCGATGCCTATTAGGACGCATCATGACCATCATGATCCCTTCTGTGAATTTGGCCTATAACGCCGATTCCCCACGCCAGGCGGCCAGTGGGTCCGCTGGAGTTGAGTAGATGCGCGGAGGCATGTGCCGCAGATTTGCAAAACGTTGGTACTTGTCGCAATGTCGCACCCACCGAATGCACCGGCTTTCAAGTGTGCTCCAATAAGCTCTCACGGATAACTTTCGATAACATACGGTCATTCATGTGGGTCCGCAGTACCACCGTGGAGTTGGTTCATGATTTGTTCAAATTTTGGCCCGATCGACGATAAAAGATTAAGGCCTTGATAGTGCCTTTTATATAAGCCGCCACCGCCGAATACAAATTATGATGCCCACCTTCGCAAGGAGACTTTCCTCTTTGTGTAAAGGGGGGGGTAGATTCCTTTCTCGAAGCGTATTTAGGATATCAACATACCGTGGCTCATGATCCGGCCGTGGTCGATTAATTTTGAAGTAGTATGCCGACGTGACCTTCTTCCCGACTACAAAGGGTCGACTTCGGGTTTCGCGAATTTGGACTAATGATGCTAGAATGGCCACGATCAAGAACCGATTTCTATCTCGCTAGCAAAGGAAATGAGATTGAATCAAACCGAGCTGCAAGTGTTACGTTATTTGGCATGATGTAGTTGCAGCCTAGGGGATCTCTGGTTGTCCATTTCCATTCGACTTGGTTTATGATTAGAGCCAGTAGTCTCCATAGACTTCGAGATTTTTGGATTTCCTTCGAGAGCTCTTCTAAAGCCAAGCCAATGCAAGCTTCAGACTCACCGTGTTGGTCGAGCACTCAAATTCCAATCTTACGGCTGCGAGAGTGAATCCGCCGGATCAATGAGCAAGATTCCTATGCCAAAGCCTCTTTTGCTTTAGCGTACCAATCAACATCCGCTACCGGTGTCGTGGTCTGATTTCCAAGACACCTTCGCTCTGGGAAGCCGGGCTCGCTTGCATCTTCGGTTTTTAGAGGTAGATCTACCGAGTGGTCTGCAATTACGCCGCTTTTGATAGATTTGAGCGTGACATATGTTATGTCAAACTCATTGAGAAGAAAGTGACCACTTACCAGCCGAAAGTGATGGCTTGCCGATGATGTAATTTTATAGGTCCATCTTGGATATGAGCTTGACGGATCACCTCACAGATAAGTTTTGGAGCATTTGAGTTGTCCGCATTGCTCCAGCCAAGCCTTTTCTCCAATGTCAAGAATTTAGCTCGCTTCCTTGCAACTTCCTACTTATGAAGTATATGTCATTTTCGATGTAGGAATCTTTCTTTTCGGGCGAGCATGGCCCCTACTAACGTTTTCTCGTGACTCGCTAGGTATACGAGGAGAGGTTTATGTAATGGGTGGAGCTAGCATGTGGATTGGTAAGGTAGGCTTTTATTTTTTCAAAGGCTACTGGCAATTCTCGCCTGCACTTCGGCCAAGATTTTTCTTTAAGAGTTCAAGAGGGCCCACATGTGGTTGTTAGTCGCTTGATGAAGTCGGTCGATATACCGCATCGCCTAGGGAAGCCTTTGACTCTCGTTGGAGTTTTTGGTCATGCGGCATCTCTATAATGGCTTTGATTTTTGCCGGCTCGATTCAATGCCTTGCTTCGGTCACTAAGAATCCCGTGACTTTGCTTAGTGACCCTAAATGCATTTCATGGGTTAAGTTTTATCCGGTGCTTTCTTAACCTTTTAAAGAACTTTCGGTCTTTGATATGGGCACCATTGGGCGCCGCCGAATGCACGATCATGTCGCCGACGACCTCTATTTCTTTATGGATCATGTCGTGGAAGAAAGTGGTGGCAAATTTTCGATAAGTAGCTCCCCAAGATTCTTTAGCCCAAATGGCATGACATTATAGCAATATGTACCCCTGAGTAGTGAATGAGGTCTTTTCTTTCGTCTTCACGCCATTTTAATTTGATTGTAGCCCAAAGATGCCGTCGAGAAGGATCTGATTTTGAGAGTAGAATCTGCGCCTATCACAATATTAATATTGGGTAGCGGGAAGTCATCTTTGGGCGACGCTTTGTTGAGGTCGCGAAAGTCTACGCAGATTCGGACCTTCCTGTTGGGCTTGGGAACAGTCACTATGTTGGACAACCAGATCGGGTATTCAACTACCCGAATGAAGTTGACATGGAGCTGTTTCATAATTTCTTCTTTGACTTGCAATAACCATTCTGGCTTGATTCGGAGCTTTTGCTTGATTGGCCGAGCATCCTGGATATATGGGGATCCCTGTTCGACTATGCCGGATCTAGCCCCGGATATCTTCATAGGACCAGCGAAGATATCTACGAACTCTTTGAGGAGGTCAATGAGCGCTACCCTTTCGAGCCTCAGTGGTCACGATTTTGATTTCTTTGACTTGATTGTTCAAATTTGATGATGGACAAGTCTTCGATTCTTCTTGATGAATGATGTTGTTCCTGTTGCTCAACTGATTTTAAAAGCTCAAGCAAATAATTTTTATCTTTTAGGTCCATTTCATTAAATGACTCATTATATTTGTTATTTAATGCATCTTTTAATGTAGGTGCAACTAAGGAATAAGCAAAGACATTTAGATTATTATTAATAGCAAACTTACATTATTGAGGACCTGGGGTTTGAGATCCTCATTCTTAGGGAGCGGATCGGTAGATGACCAATCCGTAAAGCTAGGGGAAGGAAGGGGAATAGTATATCCAAAGCGGTCCACCAGGTCTGCGGGAGTCAAGAGCGGGCCGGTCGTAGTATACCAATTATGCAGAGGCTTATCAGCGAAAAGCTCGAACTCAGCAGGGAGCTTTCCATACCCAGTGCCTCTGTCTATCATACCCAAGAAGCTATCTCCCAGGCCGTCATTATCAAATAAGACCAGAGCATAGTCATCTGGTCTATAGGCCAAGTGTTTTCAAAAGTGGCAGCTTTATATGCAGTGCTACGGGGCTCCAGGGTGACTTATTCCATTTTGTCTGTGAGCAAACTGACATCTTCAAAGATCTCCCAACCAGGGCATCTTTTCCCATTTTGGTCTATCCAGGGCTCAGGAAACATGAGATAGGCTTATGTTTCCCCTTTCCTTACGAAGTAACCGTTTAAGGTTTTTATGTATGGTTGGAGAGGGGGATGTTTGTAAGGACGCTTTTCCTTTTCTGCCTTTCTTTTCTCACGTTTCTGTTTCATGACTGCGGCTACTTCAGTTGGGGTAGGTGTGTATCCTAGACCAAAAGGAGGGATACATTCCTTAAGTTCATCCTGGACTAAATTGACAAGTCCTTGCTAGTTTCTGCCAAGACCCAGGCCAGGCATATAATTCATTTTCCGGAACATGTTTAAAGGGACCATGTTTCCTAGAGATGTGATTTTCTTTCCAGTGATGTCAATCTCTCGGTCATATTCAAGGGCGTTGACCACAGCTTGGGGGATAACCTCAAAACCACTGAGGAATATACCTTCATGCTCTATCTCGAGGATCGGGATATCCTCGCTTTCCTTGTTTTCCACGATCTTGTCAGCCAGAATAATTACTATGTGGTCATCGTGGATGAATTTGACACGTTGATGTAATGAAGAGGTTACCCTCTTTACCTCATGGATCCAATGGCGTCCCAATAACATGCTAAAAGTGGTTGGTATGTCCAAAACTTGGAATTCGACCGGCATGGTTAGTGGCCCAATAGTCAGCATCAGAGTGACCACCCCTAAGACACATCGACTGATGTTGTCATATGCCTTTACTGTTTGTGAGGAATGAGTGAGTTCTGATATTTTTGTTCCCATTTTGGCTAAAGTGTTGGCGGGACACACATTCAAAGAGGACCCGTTGTCTATCAGAACTCGGGGAACCCGTTTCTCCATTATTCCCACAGTGATATGAAGAGCATCAATGTGGTTGGCTCCTTTCTTAGGCAGATCTAGATTAGTAAACATAATGACATTTCCAAAATGAATATTCCCGATCATCTGGGTAAGCTCATTCGGGGAGGTTTCAATATGAACGACTGCCTGACTTAAAGATTTAGCCAGCGTGTTACGGTGGGTTTTTGAAGCACAAAGTAAGCCCCATATGAAAATATTGGCCTGAGTTTTCTTCATCTGAGCTAAAAGAGTATCCTCCACCTCTTTAGCCCCAGTATCTGTCTTTCGGTCTTTGCCAGAGTGGTCACCTCTTTCAAAGTTTGGCTAGTAGGATCGGCCAGATCGGGTAAGGTGGCTAACATCCCCACCGACCCAAGTGGCTTTTTCAATGTTACAGGTATTCTGGCTACCCAGGATAGTGTCCCAAGATAGCATATTGCAGCTAGGCTCTTTTATGATGTAGATGGAGAGAAAGGAACAAGGATATATGGTAATGGGTGGTTAATTTTTTCGAACTTGGCACACTGATTTTTTCATTAACCTCAATCATGTTGATTTGAGGTAGAGGGTTATTGACTGTATTTGGTCCGGGAGGAGGTTTTTCCAATCACCTTATCATCTATCAAATCCTGGATAACATTCTTGAGCATGTAACACCTGTGGGTGAGGTGACCACTGTAACGATGGTATTCACAATACTGGGCCATTATTCCTGTTTGGGCCATTATTCCCTCCGACTGAGTTGATAGACTGTCTGGCCCGTAGGACCATGGAGAAGTGTTGTAATTCTAGGTAGGAAAAGTGGATGATTGATCTCCTACCATATTGACGACCAGTGCCGATGCGACTGCCTTTCCTTTAGAGTATCGGAAAGAGCTGGAGGGTGTATTGACTTTTAATTGCCCGGTCTGTATATCTTCATCAATACGAACCCCTATCTCCACTACTTCTTTGAAATTGGTATAGGGGAGATACCGCATGTGTTCCAGGTATATGGGCTGGAGGTTTTGATGAACATTCTCGCATGACTCAAATGATCGTCATCAAAAGTCTGGGCCAACTTTCTTTTCCACCTGACTGCAAACTTAGCACATGTTTCTTTTTCCCTTTGGGTGCATGACTCGAGGTCTCTTTTATTTTCTGGGCTAGTGTTGTCTTTGTACCTTTCAAGGAATTTTCTTATCCGGTCCCAGGTATTCATGGTGCTACTGTCGACAACATCGCCTATCAAGCTTGCGCCTACCAAGGTGAGGTGAAAGTTGGAAGCCATAGCTTCAAAGCTAGCTCCCCTTGACTGCATGCCAGTGGAATAAGATTTTAAATGGGATATAGGGCATCCAATCCCATCAAACTTTTCTATGTCGGACATTTTGAATTTTGAAGGCGATCGCCAAGGTTGTAATGCCGCGTTCGCAGAGAAAATTCCCTTTGTTGAGAAGCTTGAGCATCATGCTTTTCATGTTTTCCATGTCGGCATCCATTTTGGTGGCTGGGGGAGTTGGTTTTAGGTATATGCTGGCAGGATTAGGGAAGGCGGGGTTAATTTCTGGCTGTGGTGTTGGGTAAGGATTTTGGGTTGGGTATGGATTTTGGGTTGGATAAGGATTTTGGGTCGGATAATGATTCTGAGTTGGGTAAGGATTCTGGGATGGATAAGGATTTTGGGCAGGGTAAACTGGTGGATTTTGGACTGGGTAAGGATTCTGAGTTAGATAGGGATTTTGGGCAGGGTAAACTGGAGGATTTTGGGCTGGTAGGTTTTGGGCAGGATAAGTTGGTGGGTTTTGGTTTGGATATGGATTCTGGGCTGGTGGATTTTGGACGGTCTCGGTTGGGTGGCCAGGATCATTGGAAGGTAAGTATGTGGTAACTTGACCTGACGGGTTATAGCTTTGTGAGTCCATATATGGGCTGTTTCTGGAGTGGGTTGCTTATAGGGAAAGGAAGGTTATTTGGACTCTGGGGAATATTGGTGCTTGGGAAAGGATATGGAGGATAGGATGGGTAAGGGTTGACATTTGAGTAGTAGGGAGTTGGTGGAGGATTTGGATTTGGGGTGGCGGCAGTGTTTGGTGGGTTAGTGTTTGGCTGAGGGTTTGGGTTTGGAGTAACATGGGAGGTTGTTGCCTCTTGTGGGACTGCAGGGGAAGAGATTACCTCACCATTGGATTTCAAGCTTTGCACCATATTAGTCATTTGGCTCATTATACGATCAGCCGTTGCACCCAAATTTTGGTCTAGTCACCCTTTGTATTGCGGAGTCGGGTACCACTGAGCCCCCAGATCTATACCCATACCGGATCGCCACTTTCGGCCGCCATACTTGCTGGATGCGTACCTCCGAACTGCTTTCTACCCTTATCTGATTGTTTCTGATATCCTCTGATCTAATTTCTGCACTTGTTTCCCGTACCAACCGGCCAGTACTGTCTCTGCCTTTCCAAATTTGGGCCAGGTTTCTGAGGAAAATAGGTTTTGGATGTATCAGAAGGCTGGCTGAAGGCTTTCTGGGCTTGGAGTACATCATGCCTTTATTAGTACATTTTATTATTATTTATTTTCCCTACAAATTGACCGGATAAGCACTTGCTTAATTTTGACAGTCTCATGACTTTTCTGGAACAGCAGATTCTTTCTCCAGAGTATAGGACCAACATATTCCACCTGTCTTTCGACTTCCCGAGATCGGACTGATCCCAAGCGAAGGGTCTATACTCTTTTCGGGATCCACCATTCGAAATGATCTAGGTCGAGCATTAGAAAATAATAAATCAGCCCCAGTGTATTTTTTTTTCTTGACTTGCGCATATTTTTTTTTTGACTTGTGCATTTTTTTTTTGACTTGCGCGCTTTTTTTTTTTGCGTGGCTGACCCATGATTCAAAATGCAAAAACCGACCGGTCTTTGAAGTGTCCTGAGAATCTATATGCAATCTAACGTTGGCTTATGCAGAGGGTAGGCTGGCCATGGTGTAGGGTAGCAATTCGGAATATATTTATATGCATGTGCGCGTGTGTGCGGTATCTAAAAAGTAAAAAAAAAAATTTTTTTAGATATAAAAGCAGAAAATAAAACAGAAATGGCATGTCTTGCTGTTATTTATGGATTTTCTCGGCTTTTTAGTTTGAGCGCGAGTAAGCAAGCAATCACATCAAGAAATAGAAAGAGAAGTGGGGAATCTATATATTCCTATTAATTACAAATTTTTCCTATATCTTCAAAATAAAATGACAGAATGAATGCAAATACGCATATATTTTGCAGAATGAAAATAAAGCAGAATAAAAAAATAAATAGGGCTGAAAATGAAGCGATATTAAAAATAAAGCCCCGACCCTTTTGTTGTGCTACCCGAAAATTGTTGCACATAAAATACTGCATATATATTTATTTATTTTGCAAAATTTTCTTTTTGAAAAACACGAATATTTTCAAGTATATATGTAACAATGATTAGAATGAAACTGCTGCAAGATGGAGGATCATATCCACAAATATAGACACGGATGTTAAAGGAACGCAATATTCAAGTGCTTAAATTAATATAACAAGCATACTTTAGCCAGAAACAAAAAGAAAAAAAAGTTTTGGTTACTGAGTCTAGCCCTCCATTTTTATTTAAAATAAAAACGATCTCCCCAGCAGAGTCGCCACTGTGAGGTTCCCGGGAAATGCGCCCGCGCGCCCTTGGATAGGGGTGTGCGTTAGGGGTGAGCAGAAGTTTTTCTGAACCGGACCGGACCAATGGAACCGGACCAGACCAGTCAAAAATGGACCGAACCAATACTTTGGATTGGTCCTGATCCGATTTTTACTTAAACCGACAATTGGGTGGTCCCGGTGAAAACCAAAACGTTAACCGACCGAACCGGACCAATGTGTATTTATTATTATTTTATTATATGTAATATACTAATATATTATAATATATATATATATATATAAATTGATAAGAAGATAATAAAAGGGATACAACTTACAACCTAAAGAAAATATATAATAATTTGATTCAATATTCAACCAAGTTTCCTTATTTGATTAAAGAGAAAATAGGAGGGAAAACATTGTTCTTCCCTATTAATTAATTTTCTGCCTCTTTTTGTGATTCCAAACATTATTAGTTTGAAAGATTGTTACCTGTAAATTAATTAAATTAACCATAAGGGGATCGGAGAGGAAGATGACTTGCAATAAATTTCCTTACAACTTTCTTTTTCATTTCTCTTTATTAATTTGGAAGTAATGATTTTTACCTTTAGTTTATTTTCACAAGAACAACGAACCCAACAAAATGTTGTATGAAGGAAGAACATGATTTGATTATTGATCATTGTTTATTAGAAAATCTAGTTATTCTCTTGATCAAAGATATGCATCGTATTGGTCCGGTCCTGGTTCTCGTACGTCTTCAATTGGTTCTGGACCGGACCAATGTATTGGTTCTCAAACATATTGGGTTGGTCCTGGTTCTATATTTTTTAAGAACCGGACTATTGGTCTGGTCCTGGTTCTCACAGTTTTTCCAAAAAAATGGACCGAACCAGACCAAGCTCACCCCTAGTGTGCGTACGTGCTGATGCGGGACATCCACTGCTCTCATTCCACCCTCCCTTATTTAGGGGATGACGAAATTAAAAGTGCGAGAGGAGTGCTGATAGAGTAGCGCGTTTGAATGCGCCTCGGTTGCCTTTAGTAAATTTTTGATCCAACATGGGAGTTTTGAGTTTTCTATGTCAAGTTATCCCTTTTTTAGGGGATACCAATATATAGGAATGCATCACCCTTCCATTCTCATTCTCCCATTTTTAGGGGAAAACATGAAAGTGCAAGAAAGAAGTGTTGCGGCGCCCCCACTATGGATTTTATGAAAATAGCCTTATGGCCTATTTCGGATCACTATGGGTGCTTTGGGTTTTCTACATCAAGTTATCCCTTGTTTAGGGGATACCAGGATATATGAATACATCACCTTTCCATTTCCATTCTCCCTTTTTAGGGGAAAACGGAAAATTACAAGGAAAGATGTTGCGAGGCCCCACTAGATCCAAAATGTTTTAGAGTCGCCATCTTTATTTTGAGGAAGAAATAAAGCAAAACCAAAAAAGAAAACCAGAGATAATAAAAACGGGTCCGGAGGCTAAGTTACGAGTTGGGAAGGTGCTAGGCACCCAACTCGCCCTTTCAGTCTCAAAACGGTTTTTGGCTAAAGTATATTTTTTGTTATATTTATTTAACAGATAAATAAAACATTAACTGCCTACAAATACATCCATTTGTCTACATTATTTACAGACTTGCAACTGTCTCTTTACAAATAATTACAAATATACTTGAAAATATTTGACCATAATAATGGCTCTTTTTAGTGCTATTTCCTAACTAAATCCGGGCAGCACAACTGCTTATATATTTACATTGGGCCGGATTGAAAATAACACTTTTACAAATAAATAAATTTAAAACTTACCTAGTAGCGGACTAGGGTGTGCTCGCTCTGTCCTTCAGGGAGAGGGAGTCTTTTTGTTGCTGTGTGTGTTGTGAAGATTCGGGCAGAGTGACTGCTTCCGAAAGTTACTTTTGGCTTCGGGATTTGGGCGGAGTAACTGTTTGTGTTTGGTTGTTTGTTGGCTTGAGGGAGGCGAAAATCAGGCAGAATAAAGGCTTATTTCTGACTGATTTGGCCTTTTAAATCGGGTAGAGCAACTGCTCTTTCCACGTTTTTTGGACCGGGGAAATAGGTTGGAAACCTAGCTGGGGGCTAAGGCTTACTTTGACCGGTTGGTTTTGTGTTTGGAGGAGGTTTGGCAGGGTTTCGAGGCTTTGAGGTGATCACTCACTATCTCACTTCGGTCTCTATTTCTTCAGCGTAACGAGGACGCGGAGAGTTTTGCGGATGAAATTGTGTGTTCTGAAGGCGAACCCCGAAGCTCTATTTATAGCCTGGGATGAAGACACCGAAGGAATTAAAATTCCTTCTTCGCGCATCAACCGATTATACAAAACGCGGAAGAAATTGCACTTTACGGCAAAGGAATAATAGTCTTTTTAACATGGGCGCCACCCATCATCTTTGGGCACTTTGAGTGTGGGTGGCGCCAGCACTATTCAAAATAGTTTCATTTTTGACGTTTTGAACCCTGCATTTCACTCTTTTGCGCATCCTGCTTTATCCTTTTGCATTTTCGACCTTGTAACTTGACATTTGTTAATGTTTTAACAGGTCTTAATATTTTATGTCATGTCACACACCAGGGGTACGAAATTGGGGTGTCTACAACATAGATTTTAAACTTATTTTCTCAATTTTTTGTGAGATTTTAGTTGCTTTTTTTAAAATATAAATTTCCAACTTATCGTCAAATATTTAAATTTGTAATAAGAGTAAATGAACGAGTGTTTGGAGTTAGTGTGTGTGTGTATATATATATATATGTGTGTGTGTGTGTGTGTGTTTTATTAAATTTGGGATTATTAACATATAGGGAAAATACAAATGAGACACTATAAAATATTTTTTACTAATTAACAAATTCAAAATTTTGATAAATTAGGACTGGGGTTTTGGGGCACACCAAGATTAGGTCAAATATTTATAATATACATATATAATGCTCCTTGGAGTATATAATATGTTTTTAAGACTAAAAAATATTTATGCGACTTTTGCTCATCATTAATCTATATATATATATATATATATATATATATATATATATATATATATATATATATATATATATATATATATATATATATATATATATATATATATATATAATAACCGTTATTTTTCCGTCTAAATATTTTTCATAAATATAAACATTAATATGCATCGGAAGTTGAAACATTTTGTTTTATTATATTTTTTTAGTTTTATACTAAACATACCAACGAGCTCTAGCTCAACTGGTACTGCTCACTTCTCCTAACGGAGAGGTTGGGTGTTCGAGTCTCACTAGAGACACCCTGGACTTTACAACTCTCAGTAGAGAGGTCGGGTGTTCAAGCCTCTTCAGAGGCATCGTTGTTGTTAAAGCCTTATCCAAAGGCCTCATTTAGCTACTCACTTATCTTAACGGAGAGGTTGAATATTCAAGCCCTACCAAAGGCACCCTGGGACTTAACTACTCTCAACCGAGAGGTCGGGTGTTCAAAGCCTCCCTAGAGGCACCAATTGTTCGAGCCATACCAAAAGCATCATATCTATATAATTGTAGCCTTTCAAGGCATTAAAAAAAAAAAAAAAATATTAAGGGTTGGGGTACGGTCTATGTCCCCTCCAACCTTTTGAAAAAAAAAAAAAAGTTTTATACTAAACATTTAATTAACAGTACATTGGAAATTGAAGCACTTTGTTTTGTTATATTTCATATATATATATGTGTGTGTGTGTGTGATTAGCAAATCCCAATATAGCAAGATTCCTTCAAAATACACTGGCCAAAAATAGAAATATATATATAATGACAAATGTAATTTTATTATCTCAAGATTGCTAGATAACTAATGTAACTACTTACAAAATAAGGATTATATGTACATATGAACACATATACAAGTATTGATAAGTAAATAAAAAAAACATAAGAAGTTATTAAAAACTAAATATACTATCAATCTAAGATGGGATATCTTTTCTCATTTTACCAATATATAAGGAAAACAAGAATAACAATTTAAAAACTCATTATATTATAAGATCGTCCTATATTTATATTAATTTATTTGTGAGTTTAGTCAAGACAAATTATATCCATATAAGCTAAAGAACAAGTACATACTGAAATATAGTTTGATGAACAACTATGGATCCTTAAAGTCTGACATGTCTAATTTGATACTCAACAAACATTGCTTACTCAGCCATAAATGTGCTTCCTCCTTGAATATAAATGTCATGTGACCACTCTTGTTGTCTATAACCAATTAATTTTACACGCAAAAGTACTAGCATCAGTTATGGCATGCTAGATGAGTGAACTTTTAAAGATCAACATGGTCCTAGTGAGATGTGACAACATCATCATTACTGGATTTCATTTTTGTTCATTGACATTGTAGAAAACCGATGATAATATGAGCAAGTAAATCGTAATCTAATTGCTCTAGGAACATGTACAATAACTTTAGAGGGATGTGATTATGTATATGAGCGAGTAGCCGAGTATATCATACTCTATGAGATGTACAATGAATTGAGAGCAATCATAGTCTAAATGTCTATTTTATTGTTTATTGAATTGAGTTTAAATATTTGTATATATAGTTGTAATAATTAAGTACACATATTATCAGTGTCACCTCATTTTGGTGACACTATTAATGAAAGGGTTTTTGAGTCAGGGACATTTTGGTCATTTCGGGGTAGGGGCGATTGTAGGAAATATGTAATTTAAGTCGTTTTTCTTTGGTTTATCGTTATTTGGATTTGTTGTGTAATATTTATTATCTAACAAATATATATTCGTTTAAAGATGTATTATATATATATATATATATATATATATATATATATATATATATATATATATGGATTTTTCATTCATATAATAAGCAATAATTAAATTCACTTATATTTTTTATCCTTACATTTTAATTACGTGTTTAATTTTCACAACACACTAACTAAACGATTAAAAAATTATATTAATATTGATTGATATAGATTACGTGCATTTTGTTATGCGATAGTGATAGTAGTAGTAATTGTGCATATTTAATCATAGTGACAGTAGTAATAATCGCACATATTTAATGACAAATTTTGTATTTAAAAAACTATTCTAAAATTTATAAAATATTTTATTTATTTATTGTATTATTTATTAATAATTTTACTTTTTCTTAATCGATGTGTTATAATAATTTCAGTTTATGTACATCGAACTCACAATCTTTATGTTACAATTATTTGTTTATTTTATTTATTATCATTAAAGTTTTTAATCATGATATTAGTTTCAAAATAATATATATATATATATATATATATATATATAGACACACACACAAGTAGTTCTCTTTAATTTATTATTTTATTTTTATTTTTTCACTTCATATTGCTTATGTATAATTTGATTGAAAATATCGTACGTTTAACACACGGGTGTAAAGTTAGTATATATATAATAACAACCGTGATTTTCTCGCTTAAATGCTTTCCATAAATGTAAACACAAGTATGCATTGGACGTTGAAACACTTTGTTTTATTATATTTTTCTTAGTTTTTGTACTAAACATTTAATTAACAGAGCATTGGAAATTGAAACACTTTGTTTTGTTATATTTCCTATATATGTGTGTGTGTGTGTGTGTGTGTGATTAGCACATCAAAATATAGCAAGATATTTTCAAAATACACTTGTCAAAAATAGGAAGATATATATAATAACAAATGTAATTTGCTTATCTCAAGATTGCTAGATAATCACCGTAACTACTTACAAAATAAATATTATATTTAGATATGAACACATATACAAGTATTGATAAGTAAATAAAAAAACATAAGAAACTATTAAGAAATTAAATATCATCAATCTAAAAGGGAATGTATTTTCTCTTTTTACCAATATGCAAGGGAAACAAGAATAACAATCTAAAAACTCATTATACTATAAGATCTTCCTATATTGATATTAATTTACGTGTGAGTTTTGTCAAGACAAATTATATCAATAAGAGTTAAAGAACAAGTATATAGTGAAATATAATTTGATGAACAACTATGGATCCTTAAAGTCTGACATATCTAATTTGATACTCAATAAACATTGCTTACCCAGGTACCATAAAAATATTTGATCTAAAGACTTTTAAAATTAACATCTAACTTGATAATAATATTAGAAGTTTTTTTGTTAAAAACTTTTAAAATAATAATTCATGTTTAAATAATGTGGGATACTTATTTTCTATTTCTATTGGTAATAAAAGTTTAAATCATTTATCTAAAGACTTTTAAAACCAACACTACATTCTAACCATGTAGTATGCATATTTTCTATTAGTAATAACTAGTACTCTTGCCCGTGCCGATGACACGACATCAGTTTGAGAATTTATCAATAAATGAAATAATGTGAAAATTAACCCAAATACCTAACAAAATAAAACATTTTACTTCGACATTTATTTCATAAGAAAACCAAGAAATAAATATTTTAATTGTAACTACTATTAAAATACGAAGAAAAAAAATTATTGTTTTCTCAATAACGAAAATTCAGTCTTCTTGTTCTGGGGGTTCTTGCTTAACTTTGTAAACATGAGATGTAATAACTTTATCCATTATTTCCACCTACACATAAGACAAAGAAAATTCAAACATATTCTTTAACTATATTTTTTTGCTTCATCTACAAAACTCGAATCCTCCCACATATTATCATATAAAATCTAACAAGCGAACGAAGATGCATTTGATCCAAATTAATTAATCAACCCTAAACGCTAAAAAAAATGACAATTAAATCAATGAAAATAAATACACATGCCCTAACAAACGAAACCATAACAATAAGAAGATATGCAGCATTCTATAAAAATAAACTTGTGCTCGTGCCGGTGGCACGGTGCCAGTATGAGCGTGATCAATGTATGAACCGAGTATGATGAAAATAATTAATTAAGAAACTACAACTAAATATTTGTAAAACCGTAAAAGGCTCTTTGCCCGGAACGGAGGGATTAATTAATAATTTGTATACAAAACTGCGGGCCGGAAAAAAATTTAAAATGTCAAACAAAAAAACTGGTCGGGAAAAAATTAAATTAATTACGATAGCAATTAAAAAGAAAAAAAAACCAAATATTTCAAATTACAAAACTTACTATTTTTTTTATTTGTATATGAAATTGCGGGCTATAAAAAAATTAAATTGATTAAGTTAATTGCGATAACAATTAAAAAAATTAAATTACAAATATTCAAAACTTACCGCTGGACTAAAATTAAATTGATTAGTTATGCACGGAGAAGAAACTAGATAATTAAGGACATAATATATTAGTAAAACAATAATTGTAAAACAGTAAATCTCAATAAAATAATAACGGTAAAACTGTAAAACCATAAAACAATAAATGTAAAACTGTAAAACCATAAATAATAAGTAAGTCGTAGATGAAGCAAAAAATTTGAGTTCATTTTACAGTTTTACTTATTATTATCCAACCGAAAAAAATATGTCTTTATTGGAACAGTTATCCATTTTGGAATAAAAAGAAGCAGTAAAATTTGAAGAAGTAACTGCATTTCACACACTTATAATTTAGATTAAATGTAGAGCGTAAGATTGCAGTAAAAAAATTAATCTCAACTTGTAATTAGCATTTACCAATTACACACGTGTTTTGGCATCTATATTGTAATATAGATAGTAGTAGATAAACGATTTTTTAACCAATATTTATTTCTAAACAATGTGATACACATATTTTCTATTGGTAATAACATAAAAATGCATCTTTTCTATTGGTAATAAAAGTTCAACACTTTTATCTAAAGACTTTTAAAACAAACATCTCTTTCTAACCATGCGGTATACATCTTTTATGTTAATAATAGTATTTTTAAAACTAACACTAATTTCTATCACATGTGGGATACATTATTCTATAGTAATAATAATAGTTTTTTATATAAAAACTTTTGAAATCAAAATCTCTTTCTAAACAATGTGGGATACATCTCTATTATTGATTATAACATAAAAATAATAATAGTAGTAGTATTTTATCTAAACAACTTTGAAGCCAACATCTCTTTCTAAACAATGTGTGATACATCTCTTGTATTGATAATAACATAAAAATTCTTTTATTTAAAAACTTTTATAACCAATATTTGTTTCTAAATAATGTGGATATCTTTGTAACCAATATGAGATACATTATCTAAAAACATTTTAAACCAATATCACTTTCCTAATCAATGTGAAATACATATTTCTACTATTAATATTAAGCCTTTTGTAAAAAGATTTGTAATAACTACATCACACTCTAACTAGCCTGGAATACATCTCATCATTTGGTAATAGTAGTAGAAGTTTTTTATCTAAAAAAATATAAAATCAACATCTCTTTCTATATAATGAGATACATCTCTTTTCTTTTCTTTTATCAATATATATAATAACAAATATGATTTTCCCGCCTAAAGTTGATGTTCATAAATGGAAACATTGGAAGGTCGAACACTTTTTTTTAACATTTTCTTTATTTTTATACTAAACATTTAATATTAAGTTGACATGAATATATTTATATATTTCTAGGAACATTGAATACACCAAAACTGCTGATATTCTCAGCACAATTTACAATATCATTCTTAACCTTTTATTTTTCATCACATCTATATAAAGTATGTGGATGTTCTTTATTGATGTTCAATCAATCTTCTGTAAAGTAAAAAAAGAACAATTATTTTGATTAAAACATTTTAACTAAAAGTGAAAACATTATTGAGAAAGTCAAAAATTGGTTGGCACATTCTACCATTCTTTTTTGTTTTGTTTCTTTGATGGATTTTTTTTGATGACTAAAATTATACCATCAAACTCTGAAAAGCTTGAAAGCTTATTGATGCGAAAATCATAAACTTCTAAGCCTTTTATTTGAGCTTTTACAATCTTTTTTTCTTGATCTGCTTAAATTTCCTTAAATAAATTAATTTGTAGACTTTTTTTGTGTGGAAGGTAACCAACTAGAGTCTCGAGTACACTTAATTGATAATGTTTACGATGTTGTACGCTGCCGATAATGATTCGGAATTAAGATTCTGGCATTTGTCTTCGGTTTTTTCATCGAGCTTATGCATTCAAATGTCTCAATATTTTATTTTGGGAGTGACTGTTTCCACTACATTTTCTTCTTATCCACTACATCATGAGTTATTGTATTAAATAATTGCGTCTTTTGACATAATTGCCCTTTCTATTATTGTCATTTGAAGTAAAGTACTCATATATATGTTTGATTTATAAATTAATTTTTAATTCACAACAAACAAAATAGTTGTTCTTTTTCTATTTTTTATTTTTTCCAAAAATACTTTTTTAGTCTCAACAAACAAAGTAATTTTTTTTTGTAATAATTATGTTTAATCAATTTTGTTTATGATTCGTGTCTCGTACTATATTATCGTAAAAATAATATTATCAAGATATTTGTCTGCCAAAACTATAGATAATATTAATTGAATATTTATCATCAAAATAAATAATTTAATTTAATGAAAAAAGTATTACTCTAAAAAATCAATTCAATAATAGCAATATGCTAAGTATTGTATTGAATATTGGCTTCACTCAACTCAATAATTAAACTATCAAAACATTTTTATTGGTAGACAAAAGGTTTTAAAATTTTACGATACTATTTCACATTATTATTTTACTATTGGATAAAAATATTTTACTATTATATATCCTTTAAATCTCACTTAAAAATTTTTCTTTTAATAACCAAATAGTATACATTTTCTCAAAGTTTGATAAGCAAATGGTGTTCTTAACATATTAATTTATTATTTATGCAAGATAACTTTAGTCATAAGATTAATTGATCTAGAATTTAATAAAAAGTAAAAATAATAAAATTTCAACTATGCTATTTATTAAAAAATAATGTTAGAAGGTAATTAATTAGAGATGTAACTTTATTAGTTAATTTAATATGAGCAAGTAATTATGGATAGATTTGTTCAAACATGTCATTAATTAATGAAATAACTAATCATGTAATGGATAAGCAAAAAATATAGTGGAATTAGTCTATTCCTTTATTTTTCATCACATCTATATAAACAGGTTGTTTCAAAAGAAGTCATACATTAGACAACCCTAACTTTTATATATAAACATTGTGTAAGACACCATGAGAAAAAACTGTCTAATCTGAAATTTGAATGAAATTCTATGATGAGATAATGTCCGTGACATTCTTGGAATAAAAAACAGTACCACCATAATGACACTTTGAAAGAACTTGACATGTTTTTTTGTTACATGATCACAAATTGTACCATTTATGGACGAATTGCAAAGTTTTGAGACTTACAAAAAACATGAGACTACAAGCTCTTGGCAATGACGAATGCGGTCTCGTGTTGAAGGCATTTTCTGAATGGATTTTAAATATCGACGACGATACATGTGGTGGTGAAAATGATGGTGTTGTAACAATATAAGTTCCAAACGGTCTTTTGGTTAATGCATCAAATATATGATCCAGTAAATTGTTCAAAGTTTATATTTGTTATTTTTTGAGTATTTTATAACATGTCATATTTGTAAGAAAGAGTTACACTTGCCCCGATTCTTGATGTTGTTGACACCATAAAAGAGTACATGGCTTTTAACAATCACTTAGAATAAAGACCTTATTTGAGCTCAGATTATTTGTGTAGGGCAGAGAACAACACAAGTTTGTTTGAAAATATTCATTCTACAGAGTTTTTGAATAATATAAAGTGTCCAGGATTGTCTAACCATGAATTAATACTTAAGGTTAATATTTCGGTGATGTTGTTGAGAAACATTGACCCTGCTACAAAGTTGTGCAATGAAACAAAAATAATCATTACCATGCTTGAGAATCACGCTCTTGAAGTAAAAAATTTGAATGGAAATAATGTTGAAAACAAAATATTTATACCAAGAATGTCATTGTCTCCATCAGATGTGAGGTTGTCTTGCAACTTTTCAGAGAAGATAATTTGCATTGGTAGTATCGTATGTCATGACAATTAACAAAAGTTAAGATTAATCACTTTCACATGTAGGACTCTTCTTGAAGAAGCCAATATTCAGTCATGTTTAGTTGTATGTCACAATTTCTACAGTAACAAATTGTTCTGGCTTGAAAATGTTAATACTGAAAGTAATGTTATCATTAGGACAAGTCCAATGGTAAGGGTCAAAACCAAATCTTGAAACATATGTAAGAGTATTAGGCCTTCCAATGGTTAAAGTAAAATGTATCGAAATTAGGTATGTTATTAGGAAATGTACCAAATTTGATACCTCCCTTAATACCACACCTAATTTTAATACCCTTCATTTTGATACCTATGGTTAGAGATGATCATTTGATACTCATGATCATGACTAATAACCAATAGGTATCAAAATTTGGTTTTGATACCTATAGGTAAGTACTACCATTGGACCTGCCCTTACAATTATTCTTACCACTCTCCTTACAACTATACCTTTGTGAAATGATGACTCATCTAAGTTGTTTTTTGACAAAGGTTGTATATAAGGAAAAATTTTAAAATCTATAATGTTACCAATAAAATGATATATTTATATTTAAGTAGTTGTCAAATACATTGTTTTTCTTAATTTTTTAAAATATGATTTGTTTATTCGTTTTGCTTGAATATTATTTAGTTAAAAATATTTTTATTCGTGCGTTTAACGCACGGGTGTAAAACTAGTTGATGATAAAAGTTGAAGTTTTTTTATTTAAAGACTTTTAAAATAAACATCACTTTTTAACCAATGTAAAATTTATCTATTTTATTGGTAATAATAATAAATTAAAATCAACATCAATTATATTTATAACAAATGTGTGATATATTATTCTATTGCTAATAATAGTAAAAGTCATTTATATAAAAAAAAATTTAAAATCAACATCATGTTTTAACCAATGTAAAATATACATCTTCTATTGGTAATAACTAATGATGATATAAGTCTTTTATCAAAAGATTTTGAAAACCAATATCAGTTTCTAACCAATGTATGATACATCTTTTTTATTGGTAATTAATAATAGTATTTTTAAAACAACATTAATTTCTAACCAATGTGGAATACATCTCTTCTATTGGTAATAATAGTAAAATATTTTGTAACTAATGTGAGATACATCTTTTGTAAAGTAAATGTCTTTAGTGTAAAGACTTTAAAATCTAACCTTTTCTTTTTAAACATTAATGTTTTACACATCTCTTTTTTTAGTAATAATATAAAATAATTTAAAATCAACATCATTTTCTAACCAATGTGAGATATACATATTCTATTGATAATAATGGTAGAAGTCTTCTATCAAATGATTTTGAAAACCAACATCAGTACTTTTTAACCAATGTATGATACATCTCTTATATTGGTACTTAATAATATTATTTTTAAAATCAACATCAATTTCTAACAAATGTGGGATACATCTCTTCTATTATTGAAAAAATAGTGTTTTTAGTGAAAAAAATTGTGCAACTTTAGACACAAATTTCTTTACGTGTTATTTGTTTGTTGACGAATGTAATTACACAAATATATTCTACTCGGTGAGAGCATCGAAATGATATATTTATTTGTCTAAATCGAGTTTTGGATGAATAAGATATCAAGACATAAAATATAATACTTGTTAAAAAATTAGTGTTTTTAGTGAAAGAAATTGTGCAACTTGAGGCACAAATTTCTTTATGTGTCATTTGTTTGTTGGCAAAAGTAATTGTGCAAATATTTTATACTCGGCAAGAGTATCGAAATGAAATATTTATTTTTCCAAATCAAGTTTTGGATGAATAAGATATGAATGTTTAAAGTATGATATTAGAAGTGAGTCATTAGAAGTAATGTCGTGCAACTTGAGGCACGAATTTCTTTACGTGTCATTTGTTTGTTGGCAAAAATAATTGTACAAATGTGTTATACTCGGCAAGAGTATCGAAATGATATATTTATTTGTCCAAATCAAATTTTGGATGAATAAGATATGAATGTTTAAAGTAAGATGTTAGAAGTGAGTCATTAGAAGTAATTTCCCACCTTAAAGAGTTTTATCCCACATTGGTTAGAAGTAATATTAGTGGTAAAAGTTTTTAAATATAAACTTTCTACTATTGACAATATAAAAAGTTATATATATTAATACTAATACCCCTTATTATGCATATTGATTATTATTATGTATTATTATTAGTTAATCGCTAGAAAATTAAGAGTTTGTAAAGCTTCTACATGGATGCTTTATAATGAAGATTTATCAAAATGTGGTGAGATGGTACAACCATAGTGCTCATTACCAACTTTAATATATATATATATATATATATATATATACTAGTTATGCACCCGTGCGTTGCACGATTTGTATTTGGGTGTAAAATAATATACTCATCAAAGTTGAATAATATACAATTAAAAAGTTTAATATGAACAAAATAAATAAAAAATGATAAACAGTATAATCAAAGAAAATCACATAAATTGTTTAAAAAGTTATTATAAATTTTAAAATACTTCTTTATATATAACATTTTTCTTTGAAGATGTACGATTATTACGACTATTACTATCACATAAAAAATTCAATGACCCTTAAGATTAGTAAATCTAGACAGAACGACATACTGATGATAACTAAAAATAGGGTTATTCAAAAGAAGTCTGACGTTATGCATTTTTAATTATAGACATTTCGTAAGACACCATCAGTATAAACTGTCTTCTTTGAAATTTGGATGAAATTCAATAATTAGATGGTGTCAGTGATATTTTTGAAATAAAACAGTACTACCAGAATGATCATTTGAAAGAACTCGATGCTTTAAAACATGGTTTTTTAGCATTGTAATAATTAATTGCGTGCTAATACATAACCCAAGGAAATGATCAATGTTACGAAACAACATTAATGAAGTATCAACCTTCAAATTCAACTCATAATTTAGGATTCCAAAACATGAAATTTCATTATAAACTTTTGAAATATCTATATAGTTCAAAAGATCAACATTTTTATCAAA
Organism: Codonopsis lanceolata; assembly: GCA_013146195.2. Taxonomy (NCBI): domain Eukaryota; kingdom Viridiplantae; phylum Streptophyta; class Magnoliopsida; order Asterales; family Campanulaceae; genus Codonopsis; species Codonopsis lanceolata. Next base: position 52,502,676 of record CM028380.1, read on the forward strand.
ATGACACAAAAAATATGAGCTCAACAACAATCTTCCTTTTGAATTGTTCTTCAATACCATGTTATCATTTATTGAATTAACCACATCAAGAGTTGGACCTAGAATAACTCTCTTTTTCCAAAACGATGAATCACCAGGACTGCTTCCAAATGAAGGATATGGACTTTGTACAATTGGAGCGATTGAATCGTTAAATTCCTTAAGCAGCAGTTGATTGAGAATATCAAAATAAACACAATTATCATTTGGTTCACCAATTTTACCATCGCCAATATTCGCAATCCAATCGACAAAAAGTTTCAATTATTCGGAACTTTCGTTGGACCCATACTTTGCATCTCATATCTGTAATCAACCTCAATACTGGTGAATCTCTCCACAAATACAATAAATTAATAGTGAGATGAACTATGTCTTGTGTACTTCCTTTTGGAATCACCTGCAATATCTGTCAAAAATCTCCACCAAACACATATATTTGAAAAAAATATTATAAATTTTGGAATACGGCTTTATAAATAATATTTATCATTGAAAACGTACAAATTATTACTTTTAATTCTATAAGGGGTGGTTTTAAAGTATGAAGTTGTATGTATCCTTTCATACGCCACTGTATTTTAAATTGGTAATATTAAAACATCGAGATAATCTTTCTTGCTACCAAATAAAAACACCACCAAAAATTACATTTAAATATTGGATTGGTAATTTTCAAATAACCTTAAAAAAGTACAAATGTTTATGTTATATATATATATATATATATATATATATATATATATATATATATATATATATATATTAAATAGTCAATATCAAACTGTTTGTTATATCTAATAAAAAAAGAATTGAAGTCGAAATAACAGACTCCAAACAGAACCTCAAACACAAAAATATTAGGAGTAGCATATTATGCAATATAATTTTTATACAACTATTCAATAACAAAAGTTATTGAGTCTAGATTTTTAGTGTGCCTTGGGAGAAGTCCTATAACAGATAGTTGATATGTCGCTAGGTCCCTTTTTCAAAATATGTAGTCACATCATCCTCCAATAAACTCTAACATTGAATACCTTCAAACCATTTCAGAACTAGGTTTCTTAGATTTCCTTTTTATTTTTTTAAAATAAAGTTTTGAGAGAAATTCGTATGATACAAATTTGAATTTCGATTATTATTAAAAAAATCAAGATTTTAATTTAACTAAGTATGGAAAATATACAAATCTTATAGTTAATTAATTATATCCAAGCACATATTAATATGCATATTTACTTTAAAAAATAGTTTATAAAAATAGAAACTTAGATCAATCATATCTGAGAAAATTTTTAAGCATATGATTATTTTTTCCAATTTGTACATTTGTTTTATAAATTTAATTTTGAAAAAATGGAAAAATAAACATCAGTTATGCACTTTTTGACTTCATATAAAATGAAAATAGAGAAAAACATCATAGATCTGTATATTTTGATAAATATTTTAAAATTGAAGTTCAAAGTAACCTTGGCCTATTACCGATTAAGTTGAATAAATATATATATTTCTTTGTAAACTAACTTTAATAGGTTTAAGTTTTTTTTTTGCAAATATTAGACCTTAATTTTTGAACATGTAGACTGGAAAAATATACTAAGATTTTTATTAGGTTATATTTTGTTTTTGCATATATTAGACCTGGATTTTTAAGCATGTAGGCTAGACAAATATATTAAGAATTTTATTTTTTAGCTTCAGATTTAATTAAAATGGAGTAGAAAAAATCTCATATATATATATATATATATATATATATATATATATATATATGTGTGTGTGTGTGTGTGTGTGTATATATATATATATATATGTATATATACATGTGTGTGTATATGTATAAATTTATTTATTGATCTATTTTTTGATAGGTAAGTGTGACCCCTAGTCTTCCCATCTCTCCCACCCCCTGGGTCAGACATAAATTTATTTTTTAAATAAATTTATCAATTATTTGTTCAATCTAACCTTATTTTATGTCCGATCTATAGATTTCATCTATAAAATTACTTGAATTTTTATAAGTATCCGATGGTTAAACACAAAATATTAATTTGAATGACAATATGAGTAGTGCATATGTTGATACTTTATACAATAATTATTTTTCTGGACTATTACCATTATCGGTGGCAAGTAAATGTTAAGAGTAAATTTATTGTATATATTCGGTTACTAATTTGTCTTTTCTATTTACTAATTTATAAGAAATTATCTGTAAATTTCATAATATGTCATAATTATGTATGTTTATATTACTATTGTATGGAGTAAATTATTTAAAATTTGGTTGTTATATGATTTATTGATATTATTGATATATAAACGTGTTATAAAATATAGAAAACAATTTTTTAGAATAATGAAAATACCTAAGCACCTTGAACAACAAACTGGTTCTAAAAATCTTTAAATTTCAGAACTATAAGAATCTAAAATCTATAAGAATGAAGAAGAATTAAACATTCATAAAACTACTCATATTACTCATAAATTAATCTTCAAAACATCTAAACAAAATAATGTGTTTCAAAATATTTACTGCATTTAGTTTATACACTTCATACGGTTGCAAATAACTATGGTTGACAATCATTTTATATACTCTTTGGAGAAACATTAATTTAATGTCTGTGTTCTTTTACTAATTTGTTTTTATCTATTAACATATTTATCTGACATTCATCTTTTATAGTTCTTATTACATCGATGAATAACTTTTAAATAAAGTTAGTTAAAATATTAAAGCTTTCATGAGACAATGATAATATTTTATGTTGAACAATACATTATTTAGTAAACATGTTAATGTAATTCGTTTTTTACTAAAAGAAAAATCTATTATCATTATTTTGGACGTTTACTAAAAATATTTCTTTAGTAAACCATTAACTAATTCATTAGTGATGAGAAGTAACTATGTTACTTTGATTTATGATTTTAAGCTGGTTTGAATAATATTGTATTGTAATTATTTGTTAAGACTATTATTAATAATGGTGACAAATAATTTATATTGAATCGACTGTTTCATCATTTAATCTTAATTCTGGGAGTTTATGTTACCGTTGCGAAGATTTAGAAGCCAATATACCAGTTACAAATGCAAAAAAAAATAATTTAAATTAAAAAAAAAGAAATGTGAAATCGAATATAGAATAAATTATTCAATATCTGATATTGTATTTCTTGTCATTTCGTAAATCATATTGAACTATATTAAATTCTATACAATTTGTTTACATTAAATGCACTAAAGATATTTGTAAAGTCATTTGAATCTGAAGAGTTGTTGTCAACTTCATTAATTGATTTTTATTTCAATTTCCAAAAAAAAAAAGACAAATATATAAATTATAAATGTTTCTAAATTTAAAAAGTTATTTTTAGCGGGATATTTCTATTATTTGCTCCTCTCCTTTTATATATATATATATATATATATATATATATATATATATATATATATATATATATATATATATATATATGTGTGTGTGTGTGTGTGTGTGTGTGTGTATTTTAACATATCTCTACCTTATGTAATTGTATGGATATGAATTGTAAACTGTAATAATTTAATACTTCCTCCGCCAAGAATTAACTTGTTTTGACGAGTTACACTTTTTATTATTGTAATTTTGCATCTTTTTTTTTCCTCCTAAGGGGGGCATGGAAATGGATCGAACCTAAGACCTCACACCTTGTGAAGCCCAATGTCTACCACTAGGCCACCCCCTTAGGGGCTAATTTTGCATCTTCGTAGGTATTTTTAAGGGGGAGCACAAATTTTCAAAACCGGATCAAACGAATAGAATCGGAAAAAACCAATAAAAATTGAACCAAACCAATTTATTGGTTTAGTTTCGATTCTGAATTTTTGTAGAATTTGATAATTGGTTCGGTCCCGATTTTGACACAAATACATTGCTTTTAGAACTGAACTGGATACATAGTTTTAACATATATAATGTAATTATGTATGTATATTAATAATTAATATTAACCTACGCCTAAGTACAAATAGTAAATTTATATTTCATATCTTTTCGATAATGAACATTCATCAACATTACTATGGCTTTTAGCATGGACAAATCCAGTTTAATCTTAAAAAATGTCATGTCTAATTTAGTTGTAGATATTTTTACTTTTTATATTAAGTACTCCGTATAAATAAGAAGCTTCATTCATTTAATGAGAAAGTTTCTTATATTTTTACGTTTTATTTTTAATATAAATAAGAAATTTCATTAATTTAACAAGAAAGTTAAGATACTCATAATTAGTCTCGAGATTATTAATTTGTTTATATTAAGCAGTTAATAACCGAAATATTGATATGATTTTGGTTATGATAAATTTTGGTTGGTTCTGAAACGAATCAAAGTATTGGTTTTGGCAAAACACACAAACGGGCCACCCAACTTTGGACCATATTGCAATTCGGCCACCGAAACTTTGGTTCATCTATTTTGGCCACCCTACTTTAGTTCTGTTGCAAGCCGCCCCATTTTTTGGATGGCCGTTAGATTTCGCCGTTAAATCATGTTAAATGTCTATTTTACCCCTGTAAATATCAATAAAAGAACAATTATATTTAAAAGGGGTGAAAATGTAAATAATATAATTTGTGTGTTTTGGATCTGTTCATCTTCATCTCTTACACACAAACACAGATCTGTTTTGGATCTGGCATTAGCAGTTCACGAGATCTCACACACACACACCTCTCTCAAATAGAAATCTCACAAACACAGATCTCACACACACATCTCTCTCGCACAAACACTGAATTAGCAGTTCATCTTCATCTCTCTGCTCCGCCTCTCTCTCCTCCCTTCCAACAAAACCCTAACCCCCAAATTCCACCACCACACTAATCTCACACCTTTCGACTTCCCCGTCGTTTTATCAAACCCTAACGACCCCTCCACCTCACCGTAAGATGAAAAACAATCTCTCCCCCGACATATCGTACGACACATTTGTAACATAAATCTTCCTTGATTCCACCACCGCCTGCGAATTGCCGACTGTCGTAATCCCAAATTGAAGCAAGCTGCGTGACGGGTATTCGACCGTCAATTTTCTTGCTCGGCTCCTTCAGTGACAGCAAATCACCATCAATGTGCTTAAACGTCACAAATCCGTAACCTTTATTTTTACCGGTCGCCTTGTCGAGAATTACGACTACTTCATCTAGATCGTCGTAGGCGGCGAACAGATTAAGGAGGTTCTCGGTAGTGGTTATGGGTAGGCGGCGAACAGATCCAGTTGGCGGGATCGGCGGTGGCGAAGGAGGACAGTAGCAGCGGAGGTTATGGGTGGGATTTGAGAGAGAAAGCGATAGGGCTGAGATGGGGTTCCGTTGGGTGGGGTCACGGTCTGGGATGGATCGAACGACGTCAAGTAACCAATACCCAGTTGGCGAGATCGGCGGCGGCGAAGGAGGACAGTAGCAACGGAGGTTATGGTGGGATTTGAGAGAGAAAGTGAGAGAGCAGAGATGAGGAACAGATCAGATCTGTGTTTGTGTGAGAGAGAAAGAGAGAGATGAAGATGACCAGATCTTTAACCCCCAAATTGTATTATTTACATTTTCACCCCTTTTAAATATAATTGTTCTTTTATTGATATTTACAGGGTAAAATAGACATTTAACATGATTTAACGGCGAAATCTAACGGCCATCCAAAAAATGGGGCGGCTTGCAACAGAACTAAAGTAGGGTGGCCAAAATAGATGAACCAAAGTTTCGGTGGCCGAATTGCAATATGGTCCAAAAGTTGGGTGGCCCGTTTGTGTGTTTTGCCTATTGGTTTTCATACATGTATGGTTGGTTCTGAATTTCTTAATAACCAGAGTATTGGTTTGGTTCTGATTCTTTATTTTTATTTTTTGCAAAAACTGGTTCGATCGAACCATGATCACCCCTAAGTATTTCTTTTAGAATACACCAGATGTGCATACATATGTTTTTTGAAAAATTGCAGGTCAGTCTACTTTTTAAGGTTTTTAATTGCTACAGTACTCTTTATCTTTTTTCAACCGAAAAATGTCGCATTTTTGGTGACAAAATGACTACGATACCCTTAATGAACCATATACGTGCTACGGAGATTATTATTTTTGCACCGCGTTACAATTAAACTATTAAACCACGGTGAAAAAATTAATGCAATGAAATTTATGAATTGCGGTTCAAAAATAGATTAGGAAATTAAACTTTGAACCGCAGTGCAAATATTAATACAATGGAATTTATGAATTGCGATGCAAAAATAAAATAGGAAATTAAACTTTGAATCGCGGTGCAAAACTAATGTAATGAAATTTATGAATCGCAGTGCAAAAATAGATTAGGAAATTAAACTTTGAATTGCAGTGTAAAAATAGTGCAATGAAATTTATGAATCGCGGTGTAAAAATAGACTAGGAAATTAAAATTTGAACCGCAGTGTAAAAATAATGCAATGAAATTTATGAATCGCGGTGCAAAAATAGACTAAAAAATTAAACTTTAAACCGTGGTGCTCAAATATTATCTAATTTATTTTTGCACCGTGATACAATAATATAAAAAACCAGTTTACGTCTTCCACGTTCTTCTTCAATCTCCTTTATCGTAAGTCTTTTCTTCCTCATCCTTCTTTGCCTTCGTCCAAACTGAAAAATCATTCAACCCAACACAAATCTATTATACTTTCGTATTTAATGAATCAAAAAATTTATTTACCTTTTGAGGGCGTTACTCTTTATTTGGGATAAGTAGACTACTATAAATATAATGTTTTAAAATATTAAATAAAAAAAACAAGTAAAGTACTCACGCCAAAATTATATATGAAAAAAGTAAAATTATCAATTATCAAAAAGTGGCCTTTTTGGGATAGAAAGACATACTCTTTTTAATTTATTTAGGATGGAAATAGTAGAGGTGGCAAATGGGCGGGTATGGACGGGCATGGGCGGGTCTAAATGGGCGGCGGACTCAAATGGGCGGGCAAGTAAGTGCCCATTTAATAGTATGGGCATATATGGGCGGGCACTAAATGAGCATGGGCGCCCATTTACTCATTAACATGCACTTATCAAATAAATATAAAAATTACAAAAAAATAAATTTTTTTACAAAAAATTATCAAAAGTTACAACTAACCATATATATATATATATAATTATAATCACAATAATTGGAAAACACCGACATATTGTTTGTGCTAAAGTATATTTTTGTAATTAAGACTAACTCCAATTATATTAATATAACTTCTTATTAATTAACTTTTCAAACGTGGACATTTATGTGGAACAGATGGAGTAGTTAGTATTAGAGTTCTACGTTCTCTTCTCTTTAACACATATGACACTAATAAAAGGAAAATGAAAGAGATCTAATAAAATGTGACAAATGAACTAAGAACGGAAGTAGTAGTTTGTGAAGAAAATAACATTTCTTCGAAATTGCATTTTAATTTTTACTAGTAGTTTTATGTATTAGTATGTAAAAATGTATTTTTGTTGTTGTAATCCTCAATTCAATCTTTTATTTTGTGGTTAGATTTTTAATTTCGCTGAAGCCCAATAGACAAACACACGAGTGGAAACATGACAAAAAACTGAACAAGCTAACTAAGTCACATGTACAAATCTATATGAGAAGGTTCGAGCAAATAAGAATGTCGCATGTTGCACACTGCTCACAAAACCGCTATGAATCTATTTATAGTGTAACATGGACGGATATTTACAGAGTTATAAAAATTGAACAATTTGGGAGTGATGTGTTTCATTTAAGGGTACAGAGTCATAGAATAACATTCCATGTTTTGCTTTGCAATTTTGGGGTGGCGGTGGCGGTTGGAAGGGCGGGTGTACTAAATAAATAAATAAATAAATATATATATATATATATATATATATATGTGTGTGTGTGTGTGTGTGTGTGTGTGTGTGTGTGTGTGTGTGTGTGTGTGTGTGGGTGTACAATATAAATATATTAATTATATTAAATGTCATTATTAATCTTAAATATTTTATAATTATGTATGTAATTGATAAAATAAAATTAGAAGAAAAAGTTAATGAGTTTTAGTATGGGTGCTCAAGTGGGCGCCCATTTAGCCCATCATAATCAATGTGCCCAAATGGGCATGCCCATTTGTGCCCACTTAACATTTTGGGTGTGCCCATACCCATTATTTACTGGGCGGTTTGGGCGGGCAAATGGGCGCGGGCAAAAATTGCCACCTCTAGGAAATAGTTTATAGCCTATCATCGATACAAATCAAACTTAAATTATAAAATATGTATTTATTTTAAAAAAATAAGATTAAAAATTAAACATAGATACTTAATTCATCACCTGGGAATATACTTAAGACAACACTTTTGACTAAAACTTTACTAAAATGCCCTTAACCTTTAAAAAATGTGATTGGCATGGTGGTTTGATCAGAGAAAAAAGGAAAAATTGATGGCAGACCCTTTTTTTGTAAGTTTTTAACCTGTTTAATACTCATTTTTTCCCGGATAAAGACGCTTTCGTTAAATTATTACTAAAATGCCCCCTAGGTCCATGAAAATGGTTCTTCGTTTATCTTCTCGTCCATCAAACTAGTTTCTTCTTTAATCTTCTCTTGTTTTTCAAAAAGTTGACTAAAGTTGACTGATGGGCGTAAGGGAGCGAAGAGTCATGCAATGCCCGGTTACTTGTTTAATTGCTTAATAACCTGTTAGCATGCTTAATAATAGTTAAGTTGTATTTATGTGTTTGGACTTGTGCGATAGCACTCTTGTTGTCCAATTATGTGGTTCGTGTTTTGTTTTGGTTTGGACTCTTCGTTGAGTTGCTCGTGGGTATTATAGCGTGTGTCATTTGTGTTGGAAGTCTAAGATAGGACTTTAGTCGTGTTCGTACGGTGTTAGAGTCCATATTGGAACTTGGTGTTGAATTGGTTTGGTTTTGGCCTAACTCTTTTTAGCAGGCCTGAGTTTTGTGAATTTCGCTTCGATGCGGTCGCATTGCTCTTGGATAGAACGACCACATTAGATACTGGGACTTCTAGATTTTTTTATCCTTTTTGGATGCGTTTGCATGGCTTGTATAGTTCGACTGCATTGGTGTTGGATGCGTTCATATTGACCCTTTGGGGTGCGACCGCATATGATACTGAGAGTTTTAGTTTTGGACCTGACCTTCAGTACACTCGCATTGACCTCTTGGGAGACGATGCATTAAGCCGTTTGCAAGGGCAAACTTGATCATCTTCCCAATTATCCCAAAAGGGAACCCTAGGAAAGCAACTGTCTCTAACTATCATCCATGTAGACTATCATCCATGTACGATCCATAATAGATCTGACTAGTTTTCCATTTGCTCTATTTTTCAAACTCTAAAGGTAAGCTTAACTAACCATCAATGGTCATGATTCCATCATTAGATCCATAAATAGTGATCAAAGAGACAAAAAGAATGATGACTAGACTTGCAACCATGGCAAGCGTCCGAGGAAAAAAGAACCGTTAGAGGGAGTTGTTTATTCTTATTGGAAATCTTTTTATTCTTATATCAAATCTCAATTTGGTCAATTAATTGTAACCCTTGTCCCCCGAGGCATAGCCGAGTGGTAAAAGGAGGGGGACATAAGATGCTGGAGGCATGCAGCGTGGGTTCGATACTTGGTGGAAGCACTTTGCTTTCTTCTGAGGTTGGACCTTGTATGTGTTATCGCTTACTGTTCTCAAACCCTGTATCATTTCGGGCACATCTCGCGATTTTCCTGGTAGTAGCAATGAGGGACCGGAACTACTACCCCAGGATTCAACCTGGTTATAAAAAAAAAAAAAATAATAATAATTGTAACCTTATAAGTTTTTATCCATATTTAAAGTTTTCTATGACCTGAGTTGATTTATGAGATTGATGAGTGTTGTAAAAGAGGATAAATAATTTGCATTAGACAAAAAGAGAGTGTGAGTGATATTTGGAGACTGGACGTAATGGGTGTAGTTCATATGTATGGGTATTTAGGCCTTGCTTGGATTGGGCTTTAACGAGCCTTTCAAATGTTGGCAGGCCCAATTGCACCGGCGATGCGGGGGAACCATGCCAATGCTTATACAATCCTGTTGGACAAAATCAACCGCCATACCTTCAGGGCAAAACCGTCTTCAGCAATTTTATTTGATCCCCCTCGCTCTCACCAATCACTCATCGCCGCCGCTTCTTCCTATCATCCAATCATGACAGACAAAAAGGATCAGATACCTGTCCAATCAACTCTGATCAAGCTTCAAAGCTGGAAATGGTGGGGTTTGGTGGCTGTTAACATATTTTTCCTCGCTGGTCATTGTGATGCTATTCTTTTAGGGAGGTTCTATTTTGATCAAGGTGGAAATAGTAAATGGATGGCTACCCTTGTTCAAACAATAGGTTTCCCCATACTTTTCATCCCATTAATTCTTCTCCCTTCATTTCAAAAACCTTCAATTTCACCACCCTTGTCTTTTTCTATCCCTATAATCACCTCTATTTATGTTGCTCTCGGTGTCGTAATCGCTTTGGACAACATGCTGTATTCGATTGGGCTACTTTACCTCTCAGCCTCCACTTACTCCCTTATTTGTGCTACTCAATTGGCTTTTAACGCAGTTTTCTCTTTCTTCATCAATTCCCAGAAATTTACTGCGTTGATTCTTAACTCCGTGGTTGTTCTTACATTATCTGCCTCTCTCCTTGCTGTTAACGATGACTCCGATAAACACTCTGGAGTCTCAAAGAGGAACTATGCTCTTGGTTTTATAAGTGCACTTGCTGCTTCTGCACTATACTCTCTTTTACTCTCTCTCATGCAGCTTACCTTCCAAAAGGTATTAAAGAAGGAAACATTTCGTGTGGTCTTGGAAATGCAAATTTATGCTAGCATTGTCGCCACTTGTGTTTCTGGAATTGGTATGTTTGCTAGTGGAGAGTGGAGGACATTGAAGGGAGATATGAATGGGTTTGGCAAGGGAACAGTATCGTATGTGATGACTCAGGTGTGGACTGCTGTTGCCTGGCAGCTCTGTTCTGTAGGTATCGTTGGTTTAATTTTCGTGGTGTCTTCGTTATTCTCTAATGTTATCAGCACCATGCTGTTGGCTCTTACGCCCATTGCTGCTGTCATTGTCTTCCATGACCCGATGAACGGTGTAAAGATAATCTCTATGCTAATGGCTCTTTGGGGTTTCTCTACTTACATCTATCAGAACTATCTAGACGAGCGTAAGGTAAAAAGATCTCAAAACGATGTAAATGTTGATTCTAATGCATCTTTGTGCTGAAAAATAAAATAAAAATGTTGGCACGACAAGTCGGGCTCATCGAGCCGATCCTTTTCCCTGTTGAAATTAAACTAGGATAAATTGCAGGTCAGTCCACTTTTTCAAATATTTAACTCCTTAAGTGCCTATTTTTTACAACCACATAAATCCATTTTGTTAAAATTCTTCCTTGAATGCCCCCATCCATTTAAAACACTCATCACGACGAACTCGTTTATCTCCTCCTGATTTCTGCCTATTTATGTTATGTTCATAGTTTATTATGTTGAAGATGAGTAATTATGTTGAATTGATCGGAGCCCTAGAATTGCGTATGAATCATAAATTATGGCTAAATTCATGGGGATGGATAGGAAAAGAGTGAGAAGGTCGGGTGGTGAAGAACACTTATGTGTTTCACTTTGGATTCGATTAATTCATGACCCTAACTTCATACTCTTTTTCCTTTTCATATATCGATCTTCAGTTTTAGCAGTGTCTTCATCTTCTTCTTCATCATCATTTGTGTTTGTGTGTTTGATTCAAAATAGATTCATTTTGTTTGTTGTATTGCTATACACGTAAGCTGTTCGATGAAATATTTTAATAGAAATGTGTTCGTTGTTGGACACCGTTTTTGAATCTGGATGCATCAATTTTGAATCACGATCCATCATTTATGAATCGTGATGCATTGATTTAGATTTGCGATGCAGGAACGATGAATCAATGAATCATTTGTTTGATTGTGTACAAGAAAAAAAGAGATACGAGGTCTGATTCATTTTGCAACGTATCCAATTCGATAAATGATGCATGAAAATCATGCATTGTAATTTCAAATTCATGCATCGCCAAAAGATATAAGGTTTGGTTCATTTTGCGATGCATACAATTGGAATTTTGATGCATCAAAATCATGTATTGCAATTTCAAATTTATGCATCATAAATAGACATGATATTTGGTTCATTTTGCGATGCAACCAACTGGAATTCCGATGCATCCAATTGGAATGAGCAGTTTCGTCTTCATTGTTTACTCAAACACTTTGAGATTAATTTGTTTCCCATGCAACTTCCGCCTCTCAACCTTTGGTCTTAATTTATTAAAGTTGGGTCTTGTGAGTCTTTGGAGTAGGTTCATTTCTTCATAGTCTGAATTGCGATGCACCGGCTTTCATTTTGCGATGTACCACGTGTTTGAATTGCGATGCACCGACTTTTGGATTTGCGATGTACCGTGTGCCTGATGCGCACATGTTTTCCTTTCATTAATGTCATATTCGTCTTTTCGCCCAAAAAATGTCTTTTTCTAATTAAACTCTTTGCGAAAAACTTGTGAACAGAACTGAGTCCAACTTATACAATATTATGAAGGCTCGAATTGATGTTGCGCTCAAATCGTCAAAGCACGACTCCGTTCGACTCGTTTTACAGCGTTATGGATGATTATATATTTTAATTTTTCTGCATTAACCAAGGTGTGAAAAGAAACGAGTAATCGTAAATATGTATAAGTAGTCGATGAAGGCCAATCTTCATTAAAAATATTGTTTTGTCTCGGTAAATAATAACCATATCCCGAAACACTGATCAACAAATATCTATTTTGATGAGTGCATGTGTTTGATGGTAGATAGCCACTTTATTTAGAATGATTTTTTAAATTGACAAATGATATTACGAGCTAGAGCTTGTGATATTATTACAAGCTTTAGTGTTAAAGTCGTTAGATGATTAAATTGGTGATGATTTAGAAAGTTCGTGTCATTACTTAAAAAAAACATATTTGATCTAACGATGTAAAGATCTAATTATATTTGATCTAACGACACTAACACTAAATCTTGTAATAATATCACGAACTCTAGCTTATAATATCATAACTCTTTTAAATTTATGTTTTCTACAAGGAATGAGGGACGACTATAATTTCCCTCTAATTATGGACTGTTGAATACTTAATGGGCCGAGTAAGCCGTCATGTGTGGAGATCCATCTATTTTATCGCTCAAAAAGGGTGGCTCACACACAAAACATCCATTGCAAATTTGCATGTGGTAAAACCCGAAAACAAACAAACAGACTAATCAGAAATCAAACACGCATCTTTTCCCGGCTTAGTGCTTGTTTGGTGGAGCGTTTTGGTCAAAACGCTTGGTAAAAACGTAGCGTTTTCTCTTTAAAAGTGTTTCAATGCAGCGTTTTAAAACGCAGCGTTTTAAAAACGTGAAGTGTTTTAAAACACTCCAATTTGTAGTGTTTTAAAAATATGCTACGTTTTCAAATAGTTTGTTTATGAAAAATAGCGTTTTGAAATAATTTTCCAAACGTATTTACAAAAATAAAACCGCGTTTTGAAAACGTTGCGTTTTCAAAACGCTGCACCAAACGAGCCCTTACACTTTCCGAAAACGTAAGATGCTCCAAAAGTATTTAATGAATTACACGTTCCTTAATATTATGCTTCCATTAATGGGTGGGTATAAACGGGAAAAGTAAGTCACATTTGAGTCAATATTTTTGACTTTTCCTCTAAGTTGTATAATGTTAATGATATGTATATACATATATTTGTATTTTTGCATGTCATGTTAGATAAATATAGATATTCGAAAGAGAAAAATGTTTTTTGGGAGGTCCTACTTTTTCAAAATAATCATATAGGTTATCATACTCTTAAATTACTCGATTAGGTCACCGAACCATAATTTAGTCGTCAAATTGCCTTCTTTCTTGCTCATGTTAAGTTTTTGCTGTTAAAAGGATTTGAGATACCTATTTGACCCCTTCAATTAATTGATGTGAATAACTATGACAAAAGAAAAAAAAAACTTTTTCAGGCCACTCAATTTTTTTTTCTCAAAATATTCATATTAAACAACATGCATTTTATTAATAAAGATGAGAAGGAACGAAAAGTTAAACGAATAATTTGTATTTGAGACGATTTGTGGATGGAACTATAGTTGGGTGAGTAGGACGACCTATATGAATTTTTTTAAAAGTAAGGTGACCCGAAATACCTTTTTCCATGCTTCGAAAAGAAAGAATTTTTGAAAAAATAATAATTAACGAAGATTTAGAGCTTTAATTCTTTAAATACCACTTTTTTAAAAGTCAAACTAAATAGGAAAAACAAAAAGATTTTGTTTGACCGAAAAATAGGATTGTGAATAGAATAGAGTCTAGAATTGGAATCTAAATACTTTAGCTAATAGCCTAATACTTACATCGAAGGTTCTCAAGAGAAGTTCAATTTCCCAACCAACTCTTAAAAAAAGCAAAGGCCCTTCTGAGGCATAAAAGAACAAATTGGGCAAGCCATGTTGGCTAGAAGAATAACATTCTTATATCATGAATGGCCATCCTACCATCTCAAGGGCTCAAAAGATATTTTAAACGAAATATCCACTTTTTTATAAACAGTCAGTATTATGAGTATCGTGGCATATAAGATGCCCACTTGACTAAATAATTATGTACTTATTTATGTATTCCCTCCGGCTCTAGATTATCATTTTGGTGGATTTGGTGTATAATTTAAAAAAATATATTTAATTAGATTATTAATATTAGTTTGATGTATAATTTACTTTAAAGCACATATGTATGTGGTCTATAATTAAAATAACATGAAAAAGTATGGGTAACGTTGTAAAAATATTATGCTAAAAAAGAAAGTTTTAAATAAGACAATTATTTTAGAACGAACGGAAAAAAAAAAAAACAGGATAATAATTTGGGGCCTGAGGAAGTACATTATATTATTGTGGTACCATCCAGTTTATTTAAGTAGTTTTAACAAATGTCAAGTTGATGTAGAAAAAATTGTGTTTTTTTTTTCCTTCCCTTTTCCTGTTTGGTTTTGTTTCGCATTTATTTAAAGTATAGATGAGCAAATAATTTTGCTGACACCCTAATTTGCATCAAGCTTTAAGTACTTTATTAGGAGTATTTTATTTTACTTGCACACGATGGTAAAGTATTTTAGAGTGTCTTGGTACAAAATTAAAGTGCTATAGCCTAACCTATTTCGGCATTTTTATGTAGAGTAATGTTTCAGGTAAACTTAAAAAAAAAAAAAAAAACCTAAACTATCTTTTAGACTGATTTTTTATACTCGAGTTAGTTAGTCCATCAAGCTCAACTGGGCTAATAATGAAGCTAACAAAAAGTGAAAATACGAAGATGCCTTCAAAATGTTCTGAAGTTAATTATTGTATGTCAATTGTCAAATTAACAGGACATCCTCCTCTATGTGAGTTGTGCCGAAACCCACCTTTGCCGTTTCCAACTTCCCTCGTTGTGACATATCTCTGTCAATAAATCTGTCCCTCTCGCACACACACACACACTTCAATTTCAACCAGTTATGAATCTGTAATCAAATGAATTTTGTTTTAGCAATAGCATCCTAAAACCCTAGTACTTGAAATCCTAAAAATTAGGGGTAAACCTTTTAACCCAGATTGGATCAAAAGAAGGCAAAAGCAAAACCCTATAACATTTGGGGGTAAACTTGATAAGCATGTTGAATCAAGAACAAAATGGACGAAAGAAGACGCTGCGAGGTATCAAGGACGCCGACTAAGTATTCATGAACGACGACGAGATACATGGGAGCTCTTGCTTCAATGTTAAATTCAACAAAAATATGCAAGACATTGAAGAGAAGGAAGCTACCAATGATCTAAAAGGGCCAAAGTGCAAACTTCAATAACTTTTCTCATGTCTCTTCTTCCAGGGATGTCGAGTGTCATTCTGTGATTGTTAGTTAGTTTAGTTAGTTAGTGTCATTCTGTGCTTGTTTTCATTAAGGGCTTTCATGTACCAATGATCTCTTTCAATAACTTTTCTCATGTCTCTTCTTCCAGGGATGTCGAGTGTCATTCTGTGATTGTTAGTTAGTTTAGTTAGTTAGTGTCATTCTGTGCTTGTTTTCATTAAGGGCTTTCATGTAATTTCTCAGCCCCTTGCTGTTAGTTTTGTTTTGGCGGTTTAGGGTAGTATTTATGTTTTTGGCTTTGTTTGTTTTTCATAACAATATCTTTTGATATGAAATTTAAAAAAATTTCCCAATGTTCTTCAAGATTAATTCAATAAGACTTGGATTATTCAAGAAATCCGATTTCTAACATGGTATCAGAGCCAATGTGCATCCTGAACTCTTCCATCATTGCCATTTCTTATCAATTCAACAAAAGAATCAACACCAATCTCTGCTCCTGAAGTTGGTGTCTTCATCTCCATCTTCAGGTTCTGTTATCTTCTTTTCAATCTTTGTTGGTTATACTTTGTTTCCTCTTCCCTCTTCCCTGCTTTCTGCTTATATCTCATCATGACCGAATCCAATCCTTCCCTTAAAGATGTTTCCAAAACCACTCAAGAATCCACCAGCCAAACAACTAAATTTTATGACTTCTCAGAAACTACATTTCAATTACCCCCTGGTCATCCCCTCTATATTCATCTCCATGATCATCCAGGGATGAATCTTGTTTCTGATCTTCTCACCGACAACAACTTTACTCAATGGAGACTAGCCATTACCATTGCCTTTTCTGCCAAGAACAAACTTGACATGATCAATGACACATTCAAGAAACCTCAACCATAAACCAAATATAACAATGCTTGGGACAGATGCAACTCTATGGTTATTTATTGGCTGCTCAATTCTGTCTCTCCTGAAATTCGTCAGAGCATTGTTTATTTATCCTCTTCTTGTGAAATATGTGAAGATCTCCTTGCCATATATTCTCAAAGTGACACATCTAAACTATATCAGATTAGGAAAACCATTGCCCGTTGCACTCAAGGCACTTTTTCTGTCAATGCATACTTCACCAAATTTCGTGGTCTGTGGGATGAACTACAGAATCTCCTTCCTATTCCTAACTGCATATGTGACTGTACCTGTGGAGCCTCCAAAATTCGTGAAGACTATGATCATGCTTACAAAATCACCCAATTCCTAATGGGACTATTTGACTCCTATACTGATGTAATTGGTCAAATATTAATGATGATTCCTTTACCTTCTTTGTCCAAAACTGTTTCTATGTTTATTCAAGAGGAAGGTCAAAGGCAATGTGGTCATTCCCTCAATCAACATGACCCTCAAATTATTTTGTTTGGAAGATCCAACAATAACAATGGAGGAAGCAGATTCAACAAGACTGCTCAAAATTTTGGCAAAAATGGGAACAACTTAAGAGGAAAATTCTTATGTGAACAATGCTATGGAGACTCTTACATCAAAGAAAAATGCTTCTTCCTTAATGGATTTCCAGATTGGCATCCCTTATATGGTACTAAACCAGATCCCTCTAAGATGCCAAAGAACAAAATCAAACCAAAGTTCACAAGCTCTACCAATTTTGCCTTTCTGAAAGACAACATCAACAACTGTGGACAATTCACAAAAGAGCAAGTTGCTCAATTCCTATCCATGATCAACCCCAAAGTCAACTGTGGTGATGTTGAATCCCTTCTTGACAACACTACTGAGTGATGGTAGGTAATCCTAAATCTACTCTTAATTATGTGAATATTTTTTGCTCATCCAACTGCAAAATAAAAACACAGGGCTAAATCATTGATACATGTGCATCTGATCATATAACCAACTCATTATCCACACTTATTGATCATATTCCTACTCAATCTTATATTCACTTGCCCAATGGAAAGAGCTCCAAAATCACCTATAAAGGCACTGTCAAAGTTACCAATGAAATAACTCTTCACAATGTATTTTGTGTTCCTGAATTTCACTTTAACTTATTTTCTGGAAGCAAGCTTACTCAAAACACCAAATACAATCTTATCTTTTCTGCTAATACTTGTCTTATTCAGGACCTTGTCAAGAAAACATTCAAGGTGATTGGTAAACTTACTGAAGGTCTCTATAAATTCCAGTCATGCCATCACAATGAAGAGACCAACATAAAAAATGGCACTGTAGATCATTCTTCCAAAGTAATAATGTTCCTACTCATTTTGTTGATAGTGATTTTCATTACAGTTCATTTCCTGTTGATCCTATGTACTTATGGCACAAATGACTTGGTCATTTACCCTTGTACGTTATGAAGAATATTGATTCTCTGTGCTACTTCAACTTCAAAAATTACAAACACTTCAACTGTGACATTTGTCATCTTGCTAGACAGACTAAACAACCTTTCAATCTAAGCAACTCTTACAACACTTCCGCTTTTGATCTATTACACTATGATGTGTGGGGGGCCCTATAGACACCACACACATGATAGATTCAATTCCTTCCTCACCATTGTGGATGATCATAATAAGGCCACCTGGACTATTCTCCTTAAATCCAAAGCTAATATCTTTCACTTAATACAAAATTTTATCACCATGATCAAGACTCAATTCAATAAAAGTGTTAAAGAAATCAAATATGATAATGGTATTGAATTCTTTAACTCTCTCATGAACTCTCTCCTTGACTCCTTAGGTATATTATCCATCAAAGTTCCTGCACTGAAACACCTCAACAGAATGGTAGGGTTGAGAGAAAGCACAGACACTTATTGGAATTAGCTAGGGCTCTTAAATTTCAATCCAATTTACCTATACACTTTTGGGGAGAGTGCCCTCTCACTACTACCTACCTTATCAACAGACTCCCAAACTCTGTTTTAAAACTTAAAACTCCTTTTGAAGCCATTTATGGTACTAGACCTAATTGTGATCATCTTAACACCTTTGGATGCTTGTGTAATGCCTCTACTCTTGTTTTTAATAGGGACAAGTTCATGCCTAAAGCCCATAAATGCATCTTCATTGACTATGCCTTCACCAAAAAGGTCTACAAATGCTACAACTTAGTCACTCAAAAACTCTTCTTTAGCAGAGATGTTTGTTTATGTGATGAAATCTTCCCTTTCAAACCTAACAACCAAACTGGAAACTACCAATAAAAACATGTTTCCCTCTTATGATCTCCCTAATGTCTCTGACAATGAGGAAGACCAATTCACCATTCTTACTCAAGACATTGATACTGACAACATAAACAATGAATCTACCAATGACAACACCACTTCTGCCTAATATCAATGTTCCTACTACAAATAGACCCATAAGGAATAAATCCATTCCTACAAAGTTCAAAGACTACACTGGTCTTCCTTCACACCTTAAAACTCACAATGTTAAAACCACCAACACTACTTCCCCTTATCCTTTCAATAATTACTGCAACTTTAGCCAACTTTCTTCTGAGTACATGAAATACTCTTGCAAAATAGCCACTGTCTGTGAACCTCAAACCTATGAGCAGACTGCCAAAGACCCCTTGTGGTGCAAAGCCATGGAAGAAGAACTAAAAGCCTTGGAAACTAACAAAACATGGACCTTGGACTATCTCCATGAAAAGAAACACAAAGTTGGATCCAAATGGATTTTCAAAGTTAAGTACAATCCAGATGGCAGTGTTGACAAATACAAAGCAAGATTAGTTGCTAAAGGATTCACACAAGTGGAAGGAAATGATTACTTTGAAACCTTTGCTCTTGTAGCCAAGATGACATCTGTTAGAATCCTCCTCTCTATTGCAACCTCAAAGAAATGTGATATCACACATATGGATGTCTCAAATGCTTTCTTACATGGAGATCTGAATGAAGAAATCTACATGGATTTTCTTCCTGGATACAGTCATAATCTACCCAAGAACAAAGGTCCTATAGTCGGTAAACTGCATAAATCTCTCTATGGCCTTAAGCAGGCTCCAAGGCAATGGTTTGGAAAGTTCTCCTTTACTCTTACTGAATTTGGTTTCTTACAATCTCCTAATGATCATACCTTATTCACTATGAGCTATAATGAAAGCTTTATTGTCATTTTAGTATATGTTGATATGTGATGATCTTCTCATTTCAGGAAACAACAAAGATCTTATTACTAAAGTCAAAGACTATCTTCATTCTAAATTCCCTGTAAAAGACTTGGGAACTCTCAGATACTTTCTTGGTCTGGAAATTGCCAATAACTCTACTGGAATGCGTCTTCATCAAAGAAAGTACATTGTAGACATTATCAAAGATTGTAACCTTCTCAATGCTAAGCTCAAACTCACTCCTATTGAACAACACCATAAACTTGCAAACAATCCTGGTGTTCCTCTAAGTGATCATGTGCCTTACAGAAGACTGATAGGAAGGTTGATTTATCTAACTATTACCAAACCTGATATTGTCTATGGTGTCCATATCTTAAGTCAATTTATGGCTAAACCTACTACTGAATAGTGGAAAACTAGTTTAAGACTTGTCAAGTATCTTAAAAATAGTCCTGGACTAGGTCTCTTCTACCCTTCAGATACTTCCTTGACCCTCACTACCTTTTGTGATTCTAATCGGGCCTCCTGCCCAATTACTAGAAAATTTGTAATTGGATTCTGTGTCTTCCTTGGCAGTGCTCTTATCTCTTGGAAAAGTAAGAAACAAAACACTAACAATAGATCTTCATTAGAAGCATAATATAGGAGCATGGGAAATACCTGCTGTAAACTAACTTGGATCATTGCCATGCTTAAAGACTTTCAAATCATTAGCCCAGAACCCATTCCTCTCCACTGTGATAATAAATCTTCTATCTATATAGCTGCTAACCCTGTGTATCATGAAATAACTAAGCACATAGAGATTGATTGCCACATTGTCAGGAATATGGTTCAATTCAGAAAAATCTGGTTGCTACCAAATATATTCCCTCTCATCTTCAAGTGGCTGATCTCTTTATCAAAGCTCTTCCTAGTGGTCAATTATCTGATTTGCTGTGCAAGTTGCAAGTCAACAACCTATTCTCTACATCCAACTTGCGTGGGGGTGTTAAATTCAACAAAAATATGCAAGACATTGAAGAGAAGGAAGATACCAATGATCTAAAAGGGCCAAAGTGCAAACTTCAATAACTTTTCTCCTGTCTCTTCTTCCAGGGGTATCGAGTGTCACTCTGTGATTGTCAGTTAGTTTAGTTAGTTAGTGTCATTCTGTGCTTGTTTTCATTAAGGGCTTTCATGTAATTTCTCAACCCCTTGCTGTTAGTTTTGTTTTGGCGGTTTAGGGTAGTATTTATGTTTTTGGTTTTGTTTGTTTTTCATAACAATTCTTTTGATATGAAATTAAAAAATTCTTCCCAATGTTCTTCAAGATTAATTCAATAAGACTTGGATTATTCAAGAAATCCAATTTCTAACATTCAAGAAGCTAGTTTAGAGCTCTTCTACAATGAGTAAGTGTAGAAGTTTACTAGTACTCTTGTCCGTGTCGATGACACGGCACCAGCTTGAAAATTTATCAATAAATGAAGCAGATATTATAGAAATGAACTACTAAAAATATTATTTTCTTAAAAAAATTGACTTTCAAACGGGGTCTCTTTGCCTGTAACGGAGGGATTAATTAATAATATGTATACGAAATTGTGGGCCGTACAAAAATTAAATTGCTTAAGTTAATTACGATAACAGTTAAAAAGAAAAAAATAAGTATTTCAAATTACAAAACTTACGTTTTTTTATAAATTTTTTAAAATTTGTATACGAAATTACGGGTCGGAAAAAAATTAAATTGATTAAGTTAATTACGATAGCAATTAAAAAGAAAAAAAATACAAATACAAATTTTCGCAACCATAAAACTGTAAAACTGTAAAATCATAATATCTCAGTAAAAGAGTAACTAATTTTCGCAAATAACTGTAAAACCGTAAAATATTAATTGTAAAATATTAAATGTAAAATAATAACTGTAAATCGTTTTGTAAACCGTAATATCTCAATAATTTTCGCAGTAATAAAATAGGGATGGAAAAAAACGTGATAAAAACAGTTGAGATTGTGAGATTAAATGTGACAGAGAGACATTCTTTATATTTCATATATCAATATTACATTGAAATGAATGCCCGCACATAATTTTTCATTTAAAAATTTGACGTTCATCAACTTTTTAAAAACTACAATGAAAATTCTTTAAAAAAAATTGAGAGACATTATTTGGAAATTGGTGTTGCAAAATAATTTTTTATTCAATAGACGTAGAATCTTGATAAAACAGTAAATTGATTAATTTGTATACGAAATTACGGGTCGGAAAAAACGGGTCGGACAAAAAAATTACGATAACAGTTAAAAAAACAAATATTTCAATTAATTTGTATATGAAATTACGAATAAACAAAATTTAAATTGATTAAGTTAATTTCCAACATTCAAGAAGCTAGTTTAGAGCTGTTCTGACAATGAGTAAGTGTAGAAGTTTATTATTTTAACAGAATTAAACATGGTTGACTGGGGTTTATGAGCAGACAATAGTTGATCTACGAGTTCTTTATCACTTGTGTATTTTCTTTGTATCTCTATGGTGAGTTGATTGGACATAATTGATCCTTTAAACACTCGAATGAGACTGAGAGTTACAATGGGATATGAGGCTAGCAAAGGTTGTTGAGTAAGTTGGCCGGCCATGAATGGCTGATGGTGGTGGTGGTGATAGTAGTTAGTTTGCTTGTGATTTTGTGATATGGGTGTACAATGGAATCACAAAACTTAACCAAACTAAATCAGTCGGTTTGGTTTAGTTTTGGTCCAATACAGTTCAGTTTCAGTTTTTGTTTTAAAAATTAAAAATCCGGTCGGTTCGGTTCACGTTTTTTTATATTGAACCAAACTAAACCTATATATTTTATTTATTTATTATATAGTGTGTGTGTATATATATATACACACACACATATATATTAATTACTAAACCAAACCAAATCTAGATTGTTGGAGGACTTTTTTCTTCTTTAATTAATTGTTTGCGTTTATTTTAGAATTTGTATTGTTTTATTTATGATAACTTACTCTTAATAGTTACTCCATCTGTTCCAAGCAAATAGTCTAATATACTATTTTAAGATGTTTCACATAAAGAACCCACTTTCAAAAATTATATTTACAACTTTCATAATCTTTCATCTTTACCCTCCATCGGTGTTTTAAGCATATTAGTTGTTACTGTATTATATATTTTTGTAATTATGACCAACTTCAATCACATTAATATATCTCTTAATTATTAGACTTTTTCAAATGATGACTTTTTGGGTGGAACGAATGAAATATTTTCTTATATTTGATATTAATTTCAAATTAAAAATTACTCCCCCCGTCCTTAAATTATTGTCTTAGTAGACTTGGTGCACAGTTTAAGAAAACATATTTAACTAAATTATTAATATTAGTTTGATGTGTAGTTTATTTTAAAGCTCATGTGTATATGACACATAGTTAAAGTAAGATAAAAAAGTAAGGATAAAGTGATAAAAATATTGTCCTAAAAATAAAATTTTTAAATAAAACAATTATTTAGAACGTACGAAAAATGAAATAAGAGACAATAATTTAGGAACAAAGGAGTACTTTTATTATTAGGTACTGCCAAAGGCCCAAAAGTTGAGAGTGTCGGGTAAAATATGAACCATAATTCCTTTTTAAAAAAATGTTTACTCTTGTGATATATATATATATATATATATATATATATATATATATATATATATATATATATATATATATATAATGATAACATTGATTTTTCTCGCCTAAATTACTTATCATAAATGAAATGAAAAAGTGTCTTTTCAGCTATACATTGGAAGTTGAGACACATTAATAAGTATGAAATTTGTATTTTTCATATACATTATTGTATATGGATGGATATCTTCAATTTATAACTATTACTCCCTCTGTTTACAAATTAAAGTTTTTATTTCTTTTTTCGTCCATTCTAAAATTATTGTCCTCTTTCAAAACTTTTTTAAAAACTCACTTTTACCACTTTACTTTTACATTTTCTACATATTTTAATTATAGACACATGTTTAAGGGCCTTAAATGAAATAATATAGACAAAAAAATTATAATACAGTCAATTAATTTTTTCTTAAACGGTATACCGGGTCAAAGAAGATAATAATTTGAAAACAGATGAAGTACTAAAATAGTTATATAATCTTATTCTAAATAGTTTTAACGAATAAAAATATTATTTGAACATCGGATCGTACGGGTATAATGAGTTTTGAGGTGGTGTATTGCTTATATATAATAGGTTAAAATGGAAACTTACTTGACATGAGACTTAAGGGTGAGTTGAAATTTTATTGTTGTATCTTTATAAATTGTAGGCATTTTTGTGTTTTTCAATGATTTTTTTTATTTCACATTTTGGAAATGGTCATAAGAAAATAATATTCTTCATCAATAAGTTTGTTGAAGTCTTTTGAATGAGGTGTATTAAAGTCTTTTGAATTATTTAGTTCGTGAGTTGAAAATAATAGTATGCCTCGATGATTTTTTGGTGTTTATTTCTTTAATTTAATAATCTTATATAAATTGTGTTGTAGAAAATGTTGCTTCCCAACAATATAATATTGGAGGTTTTAATCAAAATGTTTTGCATCTTACTTTAGTTCTTCATTTGTTTGATATCACGAATGAGACGATATACTATACTACTCCCTCCGTCCCTAAATTATCGTCCTCCTTTCCTTTTTCGTCCGTCCTAAAATAATTGTCCACTTTGAAACTTACTTTTTTAGAACATCATTTTTACCACTTTACCCTTACTTTTTCACTCTACTTTAATTATGAGCCACATACACATGAGTTTTAAAGGAAACTACACATTAAACCAATATAAATAATCAAGTCAATTGTTTTTTCTTAAAAGCATTATTAAGGGACGGAGGGAGTATTTCAAAGTAAATTTTATAAAAGATTTTATTTTATATATTTTTAAAACATTACATTTTTTTCCAGCTACTACACAAGTACATGATATAGAGAAGAGCAATTTCTATACCTATTCATCTTTCACAAGTTCAAGTATATCGCTCATTGTTGATTCAACAAATCATGAAGAATGATCAAATCATACTGTCATTTCGAACAAGAAAAAACGTTTAAATAGATCTCTCTCGCTTACTTAATGTAAATTTTTGTTATGTTTGTTACATCTTTCAATTTTTATTATTAAGTAGATTCAAAGTTATTCATGTTTTTTCATTTTTTCTAATTTATGATATTATTTTTTATTAAATAAATAATACCTTATATTTTGGTCAAACGTTTGATTTTTCATAACTTAAAAATATAACAATAAATATATCATAAAAAATAATGATATTTAATACATTGCAACTTATGATTAGTACTTTACACAAAATGTAATTGATTTTCTTAATTAATATTTTTTTATATAATAAATTAAAAGGGAATATATGAATCTTACATTTAATGTAAGTATGATGTGTATTTTTCTATGATGCAAATGTAAGAATGATGAATAATAATAAAAAAACTGACTCAAATCAACGTAAAATGTTATATTAAACTTTTAATAATGATATTTATTTATTCATTTTGCTTGAATATTATTTAATTAAAAAAAACTTTTGTCCGTGCGTTTAATGCACGGGTATAAAACTAGTTATTACTAATGTGGTAATGGTGAATGGTGATTCTCCAAGGCCGCAATTTAAGAACTATCCATTTCATGAACATCTTCATACCAAACCAAAATTTAAATTTAAAAATTAAAACATAAAATAAAAGGCTTAATTATCAATTCGATGTTTACTATTTCAAAAAGTCCGATTAAGCTCACTTTACAATATTTTTTCCACACTTTGCTAACCGTACTTTTCAAAAAGTTCCAATATAACGCATGAAGTAGATGCCGTTGACGAAATCATTAAAAGACTAAAATGCCCATAAATTTGACCCATATTGCGCTAGAGCCTTCCTAAACAAAGACTAAACTAATTTCTATTACTTTAAATATAGGGTTAACTACAAAAAAAAAAAACATATCTATATTATTTTTTTTCGTTTTGAACCATGCGGTTTTTTTTTTTGCATGAAAAACCTCAACCCAAGTTTTTTTTTTTCTAAATAAAACCTTATGTCCAAAACTCGTTAGTTTTGTGACGGGAGTGACTGCCTATGTGGATTGTTTAACTGATAAGGGCCTATTTGACAAATCTACAAGCTGAGCTATTTTTTTGAAAATTAGAAACAACAATAATAAATGTCTTCTCTCCGAAAATTTAAAAAAAAATCACACCCAACTTTTCTATCTCCTCCCAGTTCGATCTCCACCGTCTCCGGTGCTCCATCTCCAGCCGCATCACCCACCATGGTTGTCGTCCTTCCTGCTCCAATCGCTAGGTTCCTTTTCCGATCTTTCCAGCCTTGACAAATTCACTCTCGTCCCTAGCAACCTCTCTCAGTTTGTTGCCCCCGAGTCAGATCCAGCCCCTGCAATTTCTTCTTTAATCTATCTCCATGGATGACCCAAAAATATCTCTCCTTCATTTTGCCTGCATGAGGAAATATAACTGTCCGAGCTGGAGCTCTTCATCTCTAGGGACATGAGCCACGTGAGTGTTGACGTACATGGTCTCTGAGTTGCAGAGGAATGTGTTTGGGTAAAAGGAGCCATATGAGTGACTTTAATTGGTTGAATGAATTCTTGAAGCCTTCCGTTTATGTGAATCACCTTGGGCGTCATTGACAAATTCACCATTGCTCCACCACTTACCCCTTGGACTTTACAACTTATTGTTGTTTCTAATTTTTAGAATAATACATCCTTACAAGCATAATACAACCCATGATTCCCTTTGACCTAAAAGACAAGAGACTAGTATGCACATATTTTAAGAATTCAACCCTAGCTCATTGCCTCATTTTTGTCACATCTATTAGTTTACCAAAAATCAATATATTTGCTTGTCACGTTTCAGGATACTAAAACACACTCCTTAAAGAGCCTCCATTTGAAAAGTCAAATATACACAAGATACATGATTATCTTTCGAAGTAATCCCAACAGCAAATCCTAATTGTTTTATTTGTGTAAAATGAGACTAAATAAGTCTCTTCCAGTAGATGGAAAATACCTAAACCTTAAATTGATTAGTTTATTGGACAAGTTTTCCCCCAAAATCGTTCCTGATCAATTGTGAGTTTGTGATCAAACAAGCTTTCAATAAACATTGCGATTGCAATGAAAGATGCAACAGCCTTACCAGAACTTGAACTCAGGTAGGCGTCGAACTCATTGGAGTTGCGAGTGGGAAGAGAGGTGCCATCTTTCAATTCAGGGTCAACCTAATGAGAGATAAACCCAATGAGAAGACTCAGGATGTAGATGTCGAGAGCGTACGAGACCACGTAGAAGCCTTGGACCAATAAAACACGAATGACGTAGATGATCGCGATGGCGAAGAATGCGATCCAGCGGTAGAGCAAGAACGTGGTTGACTTGTGGAGGAAATGTTGGAACCGCTGACTTGCGGTGAATGTCCATTGGGAAACGGCTTTTGCAGGAGTGATCGAGGAAGGAAAGTCGGCAGCGGGTGCGATGGCTCCGGTTTCCATGGCGAGTGGTTTGTCGGTTACAGTTTCGTCGTCTGTCTTGGAACGTGTATCACAAAGGTGGAGACAGACGAAAGACGCCTTAGGTTTTTTGGGTTGCGTTTCGTACGGTCACCATTCTCCAATTGAAACAAAGTTACAATTTACCCCTTGGACTTTAAGACCTTTATTATTGTTGTTTCTAATTTTCAAAAAAATGCCCCAACTTATAGATTTGTCAAATAGACCCTTATCAGTTAAACAGTCCACGTAGGTAGCCACTACCGTTACAAAACTAGCGAGTTTTGGACGGAAGGTTTTATTTGAAAAAAGAAACTTGGGTTAAGGTTTTTCATGAAAAAAAAAAAAAAAACACATGGTTCAAAACGAAAAAATTAAAATAGGCCAGGGTTTTTTTTTTTTTTGGCAATTGACTCTTAAATTATTCCTCATCTTCCCACCGCATTTCATTTTCTCTCCGATAATCACATTCATGACGAGAGATCCAACTATGGCGCATTCATGAACTGGGCATACACAATTTCTAGTCCCCAAATCATAACCTAACAATGGCGGATTCATGAACTGGGTATACACAGTTTCAAGTTTCCAGATCAAAATCCAATTGCTCAATTTTCATACAACCCTTCGTTTTGTTTTCCTAATTGAACTTTCTGGCCAATTGACCCGATAGAGAGGAAGAGACAGGGAGGGGGATTAAGAATGGAGGAAAAAGTGAAATGTTGCGAAAACATTAAATAACAATAAAGAAAACAAAAAATTGACCAAAGCAAAGAACCTCTCAATATTTCAATTTTTGACTTTCTCATGCGGCATATCACTAAAATTGCACACGCCAATCGAAAGGAGTAGCATCATAATACGTCTACAACCATTGTTATTTAGAGGTTGAAGCAAATTTGACGACTAAGACGTTATGACAATGGGGGTAGATATAATTTTTGTGGTGGCTACTTCGGGCAAAATGGGTCTCGAAAGTAGTCAAGGTTAGGGAGAAGGTTGAGACTCAGTGGAAATGGGATTGATTTGAAGACGGTGGGGATGAAGAACCATGTGATGATTCGAGGAGAAATCGTGGTTTGTGGGAATGGGATTGTTTGGTAAATTTGTAAAACTCTCGACCAAATTGACAATTAAGCCAAAAAGAAAAGTATATATGTTTTGTTTCACGTTAATTAATACTTTTTTCATTTCGGTAAAAAATTCTCGTTTGAAAATCAAATTTTTTTAAATGATAATTTTAGTAATCTATTAGAGATAAAAAAAATACTTTTATGTCTTAATTTATAAAGATTGATTCTTTAAATGAACCATTTCAAAATAATTTCAAAATAAAATAGTTGATTTTTTTTTATCTAAAACAAAGAACGAAGGAAGTAATATTCTTAAGAGAGACTCTACTTACTCAAATCTTCTTGGATTTTTTTTGAATAAACAATTTAAAAAAGTAGTGTAATTTTAGAGAAATACTTGTAAAATTTAAACAGGATACTCATTTTAGAATGGAGGGATTATGATGTATGCACACTGTACATCCATCCATTTTTTGTAAGTTTATTATTTATTATTTAATCCACCCTTAATAGAGGTATTCACAGTTTCTCTCTCTCTCTCACACACACACACACACACACACATATATATATATATATATATATATATATATATATATAAGTCTTTCTTTATTTTAATAAAAAATAATAAAAGTAATAATATATTGGGAGGAGTATTTATTTGAAGTGAGAAATAGATAGTAGAATCTTATTGAATATTATGAAATTGCCTCCAGAAATAGCTAAAGCTTTCTCCAAATAAAATTGAGGGATTACCATCCAGAGTCAATTTTGATGGATTGACTTCTAAAAAAATGCGAGAAGAAAAACTCCAGTGCTTATTTATTTATTTATTATTTATAATCTTAATCCTACACTGTACTAACAAACCGGAACGAATTACTAATAGTACTATTTTATCGGGAACCCAAACGCAACCATCTGGAGACTTGAGTATATAGTTATAAACATCGTTTACATTACCATACCAATTTGCCGCAGAGCTCTTCCCCGCTCTTCTGCTCCGGTTTACAGAAAAAATTCCCTCTTCTAGAAGCGGGCACACAGACCGAGGTCCGCCACACGCCACACGCCACACGCGACCGCCTTCCCCCCTCTCTCTTTCCTCCATAACCAGAAAACTCCATCATCAATCATTCATCACCATCACACTCTATAATCTGATCCCAATCCCAATACCAATCAACCTTATCATCATAATTACCTTTGAATGCGTGTTCCAACAACATGTATATAAGTGGCTCCTATTCTTCCACTCTCCTCAGGAGAGCAGCAGCAGCCTCTTCTTCTTCTAGGCAGACCACTTCTAGACTCCCGTCGCTTTTTTCTACTCTCTCTAAACCTATTCCTTCGCCACCATCTCCGTCGCTATCCAGTCAGTCCCGATCTCATAGCTTCGCATCTGCCTTTCGCTCTGTTCGGAGCTCTGTTCCACGCTGGAGCCACGGTGTTGATTGGAACTCTCCGGCCAGTCTTACCACTCAGATCAGGACTTCCTCGCCTGTTCTCGAACGCTTTCAACGCAAGATCTCTACTATGGGTACTGCTCCTTATCCTTTCCGTTCGTTTCGATTGCTTGATTCACCAGAAAGAAAGAAAAACGATTCGCTCTATTGATTTATCAATTTTTCCAGCCGAACTTTATCTCATTTCATTCAGTGAACTAAACGAACGTAGTAAACGGCGCTGGTCTATTTGGTTGGTAGGAATTGATGAGCTTGACCTTTTGAAAAAAATGAAGAAATGTTTTTTTATTCTAAATTGAAAATCTGACCGTTATGTTTTAGTGAGGATATTCAGATGAGTATAGCTTGATATTCAATGTTTCCTTATTGGAATGTTCTACAATTCTGTCATGGTAGTCAAGAAGACAAGTTTTTTTTTTGTCGCTTGATAATCTCTGTGTTCCAGTTTTGATTTACTTAGGTCTCGGTATGACTCTGTTGTCTAATGAAATTTTGATAAAGCTAAACTGATTGCATATTGGTTCCTGTACAGCTGCTGAGAATCCTTTCAAGGGAATTCTGACCAGTCTTCCCAAGCGTGGAGGTGGCGAGTTTGGAAAGTTTTACTCTTTGCCTGCTCTGAATGACCCAAGAGTTGGTAATTTTCTCATGATATAGTACTTTGTAATTCACAAATTCTGGATCTGTATTTCTTTTGTCATAGTGTGTCTCACTACTCAGTCTCGTCTTGTCTGTTTAATCTTTGGTTTTGGCCATTGAACAATGGATTGTGTTTAATCTTTTTTCTTTTTATTATATTAAATTAAATATAAGCCTGATTTTAATGTATCCTACTTATCATAACAGAAAAGCTGCCATATTCTATTAGAATACTTCTTGAATCGGCAATCCGTAATTGTGACAACTTCCAAGTCACCAAGGAAGATGTTGAGAAGATAATTGATTGGGAGAAATCTGCCCCAAAGCTGGTTGAGATTCCATTCAAGCCAGCCCGTGTTCTCTTGCAGGTACTCGGCATTTTCTTGAAGTTGAGTAGGATACAAAATTTAATGAGCACTTCATGAAAAATAAATTATTTGTTTATTGTCCAGGATTTTACTGGTGTGCCGGCAGTGGTCGACCTTGCTTGTATGCGCGATGCCATGAACAAGCTTGGTAGCGATTCTGATAAGATCAATCCTTTGGTAAATATTTTTGCTTGAGCATAATGAGTTCCTTGTGTTGGGTAGCTTAGTCCGACCTTGGTGGGTGGGGGGGGGAGGGGGCTGACTTTTACCATGACATATATGCTAACTTCAATGTGTAGGAAAAAATAGAATAGAAAATATTTTATTTTGACGTAGGAGTATTATACTAATAGGTGAATCTTTTGTCTTTCTGATAAGAAATGCAGGAGAGTCTGAAAACAGTCTTACGATCTCAGTAGAGAAATGTGCATTTTTGGGTGTGCCTTATAATGTAGTATATTGTTTTCTCTTTAAATACTATTACTTTGTTTCTCATTCTAGTATTTCTTGTGCAGGTTCCTGTGGATCTTGTCATTGACCATTCAGTTCAGGTCGATGTTGCAAGATCAGAAAATGCAGTACAAGCAAATATGGAGCTGGAATTTCAGAGAAACAAGGAGAGATTTGCTTTCCTGAAGTGGGGATCCAACGCGTTCCATAACATGCTTGTCGTTCCTCCTGGCTCCGGTATTGTGCATCAGGTATAGAGTTATCTGTATGGCTACGTGCAGAGCTGTCACATACTGAGTCACATATTTAATTGTACATCTGTCTAGTGACTGATACAATCATATAATGTTTCCTTTTTCACTTCTATGGAAGTATTACTTATCATGTAGTGCTAGGATTAAAGATTAGGCCAAAACATGGATTGGTGCCCATAAGTATACACCAAATCCCACATTAGCACACAATTTTGAATTCGTCCCAACTAAAGTTCACTTGTTTATTTTTGACTTAAAGAAGTACCAAATCCTAATGTCCATCCAAAAATTTAGCATTTTTGAACCCGAACATTATGGCCAAAACAGTCTTTTCTCAACCTTCCCCCGTTATTTTTCAACTGCAAAATGAGTCTCACTAATGGTTCAGTCTAGTCTTCGACCTCCCATCAACTCCAAAACATTGAGAAAATACTGTTTTGGCCCTGATTTTTTGGCATGTGTGGCACATGCCCAAAAGCGTTAAGTTTTTGGATGGACGTTAGGCCTAGGTGCTTTTTTAAGTCAAAAATAAAAAGGTTGACTTTAATTGGGACATATTGAAAATTGGGTACTAATGTGGGATTTGGCGTATACCTATGGGTACCAATTTATATTTTGGCTTAAAGATTACCCCTGGCTTCCGTTTCCCTATCTTGCATGTTACCTAGCTTAACCTAAACAGTGAAGGAATTTACAGTAATTTGATTTTATCAATTTCAGGTTAATCTTGAATATCTTGGACGGGTTGTCTTCAACACTGCTGGCATGCTCTATCCTGATAGTGTTGTCGGAACTGATTCCCACACTACAATGATTGATGGGTTGGGGGTTGCTGGTTGGGGTGTCGGAGGTATTGAAGCTGAGGCAGCAATGCTTGGGCAGGTAATTTCCACGAAACCATAGAAAATATTCCTCCTTGTGTGTCTGGTGCTGCATTTGCTATTACTTTTTTATGAAACTTGCTTCTCAAAGTACTCGGTCAGTAGTCTGTATTAGATGTTAGATACTTGCTGTATGGTTGACCAGTCTTCAATTATCTCTTCCTGGCGTTCACTACCGTCTGAGATTGTCAAACCTAAGAACAGGAACTAATGCTGGATAAACTAAGATTGAAAATCCAGGAGCACGACTCACTCAATAAGTTTTCAAATCTCCGCCAAGGCAAAACAAAGTCTATGAAGCCTAAGATCTTACCAAAGAGATTGAGCGCCCAACTTTAAAAGCAGTTATTGCCCAGTGTTACATGTAGGAACTGATGCCATGGCATTATTACAGGTAAGATAAGGATTTATCGTCGATTGTGTTGCTTGCTCCATGGAGAGGGGAATCAAGCAATCTCCCGTAATAAGTTCTCTGAACTAATTGGTTTGAGCTCAAAAGGCAAAGTTCCTTTGAATTTTCTGTGTACTTAAATTAACATATATCAGGTAGCGTGAAGTCATGACTACGAAAATGCAGTGATTAGCTTAAAGGTAGAATGGGGAAGCATTTGAACCTGAGTTTTGCATTTTTCTTTCTGGGTGTGATGCTTTCTCTAGTGGATGTTAGTTGTGGTCCTCACGAAAAGATGGACTCTGAAGGACAAGGCTGATGCATGAAAGCAAAGGATCTTTCACTTGCTTGCTGTCTGGCCTCTAGTCCTCCAGTCCAGGCTCACCTCTGCTCTCTCTCTCTCTAGGGCTGGCTTGATCTTGTTCTTGTCGAAGTAGCTGGACTTGGGCGAGGAGGACTGGGGAATGGTAGGAGATCAGGGACTGGAATGATCCGAGTTGTCTGCTATTTCGTTCAACCAGGCTTAATTCTAGCTTGATTTTATTTATTTATTTATTTATTTTTGGTAAAATTGCTTGACCTTTTTTTTGTGGGTAAAATTGCTTGACTTTTGTTTGGAAGGCATAGACCTAGGATCTGAGGGTTACCCCAATTGTTATCCCTTCCTCACATGCTTTTTTTTATCTTATGCCAGCTTATTTCCAGTAGCTTTTTCCTTGATAGGTAGCTTTACCTATATATATTATCCAAACGAGTAGATCTGAAATCTCTGAATGACATTTCTAAGTTCCTTAATCATCTTATGCCGATTGGCATATGCTCTTGAAGATATTGTATTAAAGAATTGTGCTGCGATTTATTTCTAATACTGTACTTTCCACATTGACAGCCAATGAGCATGGTCTTGCCTGGTGTTGTTGGGTTCAAATTATCTGGAAAATTACAGAATGGTGTAACCGCTACTGACTTGGTTTTGACTGTCACACAAATTTTGAGGAAGCATGGTGTTGTTGGAAAATTTGTTGAGTTTTATGGTAATTAACCTGCCCCACAGTAAGCTGCTAGCAGGGTTCTGTTCAGAAAAGACCTAAAGTTTTTATTATTGTTTGCTTTTTGGGTAGGTGATGGCGTGGGTAAAATATCACTTGCTGACAGGGCCACCATTGCCAACATGTCTCCTGAGTATGGTGCAACAATGGGATTCTTCCCTGTAGATGACGTCACATTGCAGTATCTCAAATTGACTGGACGCAGCGATGATACTGTAAGTATTTTCTCAAGTAATATCAGCAGTGCATGTAAAAGTAGTACAAAAATAACATTTTTCTTGTGTTGCTTGTAATCTTTAATCTTCTTTGTAAAATTCAGGTGGCAATGATAGAAGCATATCTACGTGCTAATAAAATGTTTGTTGACTATAGTGAGGTAAGATCTTATATTGCAGACAATTTAATTGCATTCTCAATTTGACTCGGTCGATTTCCGTCAGAGATGCACTCCGTCACTCTTCATGTTTCCTGATTTCAGCCACAACAAGAAAGAGTATACTCATCTTACTTGGAGCTGGATCTTGCGGATGTTGAACCCTGTATTTCAGGGCCTAAGAGGTTAGTGTTTTATGCTTTGGCAGAATGATATACTAGTACACTTTTCTGTATCTTGTTGTTAGTGTATGCTCAATAACGTGACTACTATTCTTGTCAGACCTCATGACCGGGTGCCTTTGAAGGACATGAAGGTAGACTGGCATTCTTGCCTTGATAACAAAGTGGGGTTCAAGGTGAGTATTGGACGTTATGAGCATTAAACATCCAACCATGCTACCTGTTTAACATGCCTGTTCAAATTCTTAACACCTCTGAGTTTGGGAACACCCTGAATGACTCAAACCACTGAGCTACTGCTGAGCTCTTTAAGGTTATGCGTGGATTAGAGACTACTATTGTCAAACAATCACGTCATCACCAGAACATAGTTGGCTGTTTTGGAAGCAATCAATGAGATAAAAATACTCCAGCTTGATTCCTCTATTCCTAAAAAATGAACCTTTTGCAGGGTTTTGCTGTACCAAAGGAAGCACAAGAAAAAGTTGCCAAATTTTCCTTTCATGGGCAGCCAGCAGAGCTCAGGCATGGTAGTGTTGTGATTGCTGCTATCACAAGCTGCACAAATACATCAAATCCTAGTGTTATGCTTGGGGCAGGCCTTGTAGCAAAGAAGGCTTGCGAATTGGGTCTACAGGTATGTCATGGCATGGTCATCTATCATTGGTTTGATACTGCTTATTTCCTGTTGCCCATCCCCTAATTTGTCCAACTATGAGTATGTTTTCTGCCTTTGGATCTTAAATTTTCATATTAATGATTGATCACCAGGTGAAACCATGGGTTAAAACTAGTCTAGCTCCTGGATCTGGAGTTGTTACCAAATATTTACTTCAAAGGTATCACTCATAATATCCATGGATTAAAAGTTCCGTTGAACTTTCAGTTTTCTGGCATAAAATTCTTCCTCTTTTACATGATATATGAACATTTAGATGTGGCTTTTTTCTGTATGCAGTGGGTTGCAGAAGTATTTGAATGAGCAGGGCTTCAACATTGTTGGGTATGGCTGCACCACATGTATTGGAAATTCAGGAGAACTGGATGAATCAGTTGGTGCTGCAATCTCGGAAAATGGTATGTTTGTATTTGATGTTTATTTTCAAAGCTGTTATGTATTTGATTCTCGATTTGCTTAGTTGATCAGTTGTAGTCTCTGGTTCTTGCGTAGTCTGCAGTATGACCAAATCTGTTGTTGAACAGTTTCATTTCTTGTATTCTTGTGCAGACATTGTAGCCTCTGCTGTTCTTTCTGGCAATCGAAACTTCGAGGGTCGTGTTCACCCCTTAACAAGAGCAAACTACCTTGCATCACCTCCTTTAGTTGTTGCTTATGCCCTTGCTGGCACGGTACATCTTCTGATTTGACTATTTTATTTGTTTCTGGGGTGAGATGCTGACCTTCCAATGTCAGTTCATAGCTGTTACACTTGTCCATATTTCTACCGTTTGTGCCTTTTGACTTCACCTTTTCCATTTAGTTTTTTGGACAAGGACCCATTTGCCCCATCTGGTTTTACACCTTCATGTATTGGACTACAGGTCCAAAAACATCAGGTTTTGTGCAAGCTAGTTCCATTCTGCTTGAACAGCCTTTCCATTTTGTCCTATCAACTCCAAGTGAGGATTAATGAGGGGATAAAATTCACTATTATTCTTGAATTCATAATATACATTAGTGGCTGAGCCATCTGAGGCGCAAGTGCTATTCACCCCCAATCCCTAGAAAGCTAAAACAAAGAGGAGCTCACATGAAGAACTGAAAGCTTATGCACAGACTTGTAGTGTGACCTAGTTCTTCATTCTCTTATATGTGATAAGTTGCACAATTTTCTGGAAACTGTAAGCTTAAGATATGTCTGCTGTTTCCCAGGTTGACATTGACTTTGAGAAGGATCCTATTGGAGTAGGAAAGGATGGTAAGAACGTCTATTTCAGAGATATCTGGCCAAGCACTGAAGAAGTTGCAGAGGTAAGCAATCTCAAGCTTGCAAGTCTACTGGAAGTTTGTGACATGTATAGAAGAAAATATTAACTTGGAGTATACAATGTAGGCCGTCCAAACCAGTGTATTACCTGATATGTTCAAGAGTACTTATGAATCTATCACAAAGGGGAATCCCATGTGGAATCAACTTTCTGTCCCAGAAGCCAAACTTTACACATGGGACCCGAATTCTACGTACATACATGAGCCTCCATATTTCAAAAACATGACTATGGATCCTCCTGGACCCCATGGAGTGAAGGATGCCTATTGCTTGCTGAACTTTGGTGACAGTATTACAACTGATCACATCTCACCAGCAGGAAACATTCACAAGGATAGTCCGGCTGCAAGATTTCTTCTTGATCGTGGGGTTGATCGCAAGGACTTCAATTCATATGGAAGTCGTCGTGGTAATGATGAGATTATGGCAAGGGGTACATTTGCCAATATCCGCCTTGTTAACAAGCTCTTAAATGGAGAAGTTGGCCCCAAAACATTACACATTCCCACTGGAGAGAAACTATCCGTGTTTGATGCAGCGACAGTAAGTTCCCAACTTCTTTGACACTTGTAATGGTAAATAAACTAGGTCATTCTTTATTAATAATTCCATTTGAACTGCCACTTTCAGAGGTACAAGGATGCTGGACAGGATACTATTGTCTTGGCTGGAGCAGAGTATGGAAGTGGAAGTTCCAGAGATTGGGCGGCCAAGGGTCCAATGTTATTGGTGAGTCGTTAATGCAATTCTCAGCTCCCCCCTCCCCCCCTCCAAAAAAAACACACATGCACAAACAGAAGAACACAAGTGGGATAATTGAACACAACTCTGTTTGGAGTTGACTTGTTTTTGACAAGTTTAACGAATATATGTTACAGGGAGTTAAAGCAGTGATTGCTAAAAGCTTTGAGAGGATTCATCGCAGTAATTTGGTAGGAATGGGTATTGTACCACTTTGTTTCAAGGCTGGTGAGGATGCAGATACACTGCAATTGACTGGTCATGAGCGGTATACTATTGACCTCCCAAGCAATATTAGTGAGATCCGTCCTGGACAAGATGTTACCGTCAGTACTAACACCGGAAAGTCATTCACTTGTACAGTTCGCTTTGACACTGAGGTACGGTTTCACTTCTATGCATTTTCGGAGTAATAAATTTCCGAGTATTTTGCGTCAAAACTTTATTTATTTTTTCTGAGTATTTTTCATCTAAACTGTATCTGCATTTGCAATGACAGGTGGAATTGGCATACTTTGATCACGGAGGCATTCTTCCATATGTTATAAGGCAACTCAGTAAGCAGAATTG
Source organism: Codonopsis lanceolata (assembly GCA_013146195.2). Lineage (NCBI taxonomy): Eukaryota > Viridiplantae > Streptophyta > Magnoliopsida > Asterales > Campanulaceae > Codonopsis > Codonopsis lanceolata. The sequence continues at coordinate 52,540,930 of CM028380.1, forward strand.
ATCTTGTTGGTCAGCGGCATTGCTCCATTCAGTAGCATTTTCAATTGTAAAATTTGAGGCAAATAAAATATTTTCACGGTTATACTAGGTTTCTTCCTAGATCACAGGCAGAGATTGGTTTGCCAATAGTTGGAACAAATTTTGTAATAAAATTATTTTTACCTTACAAAGGTGCTGATAGACGATAGGGTCTCAATTATGGGCGAGGACTGGCCCCCAATGCAACTCAATCGTGTACCATTGAAAGAACAATGGGAATTCTTTGGTTTCGAAATTCCGCCTCGCTATTGTTATTCCACCATTGCTGGTCCCTAGTTGATTCTCCATTCTAGGCTACGTATAGCCAATATTTTTTATTTATTTTCAAAAATTATTCAAAAGAGAAAATTTGATTTTCTGCCAGGGTTAACAACAAAAGTATCATAGGCAAAAGGCGTAGGTGTTGTATTAAGTACTTATAATACAAACATACTTATAAAATAAATATCATCATTGGCCCAGCTAAACACACAATGGAGGTGTTGGTGTGATAAAAAAAGTATAACAAAATAAGTCAATCTGCACCTTCTTAACTTTTTTTCTGTGTGTTGATAATTTAAGGCAAAGATTTAAGAAAGACAGTTTTATATGTATGGTGTTGGTGTGTTAAAAAAAGTAAAACAAAATAAGTCAATCTGCACCTTCTTAACTTTTTTCTGTGTGTGGATAATTGAAGGCAAAGACTTAAGAAATACAATTTTATAGGTATTTTATGTAAGACGAATCCCATTAAGTGAGTTGATTTGTGAGAAAGTGAGATTCTGTCTTACAATTTAAGATCCATAACATGAGACTTACTCGTAATTTAATAAATTGAATGCTTTTTATAGCTAATATACAATTGGACCATAGAAACTTATAGGAGACTTATATTCTGCAATCTGCATGATGCGCGGAAATATGATTTATTGGCATAGAAGTCATGAACAATCTTTGTCATAATAACTTAGCACAAATTTCTCACATTTCCAAACACGAGTCTATGTGTAGTTGATGTGAGAGAGATGAGTGATGAGGGAGGGAAAGTGTTAATGATTTAGTCATATTGTCAAGTGAAGTTTATATCTATATACCAATTAAGTTCGTTATCTAAAAGTTATCATGAGTTACCTCACGTGAACTTGAACTTTGAGCGAAACGGAAGACTTTCTGCTTGAGTTATGATCTTCGTATGTCACGATCAACAATCCTGCAAGTTTCTCTCGTCGGATTGATATTACGTAGCACGAATATCAATTATGGTTCACACTGCAAATCCAAGCCTCTTGATGGTTAGGCTAAAGGGAGTATTTGGTGAGATAGATATAAGAGAGAGAGAGGGGGCGGCCAAGGGGAGACGTATTCTCCTTTTAGGCGTGTTCTACTAGGTTAGAGGTTTTATCCCTTTAGTTGTCTATTTATATTATCCTACAAGAAACCCTATTTCTTGTAGGTTAAGCTAAGTCAATCGCGAACCCCGTCGGATTAGAAAACTAATTAACTTTTAATAATATAAATATATTCCATGTGAGTGGAAGTAAACAATCGGACCATAAGCCCAATTGCTAACATCTCCCAGTCGCACACATAGGCTCACCTCTCTTACCACATCGTATCATCAAACCCGTTAAACACTGCCTCTTCATACTGGAAGTGAAGCGTGCGACATGACGAGAAAGATAAAGGGTGGATCACTATACCAAATCACCATCTGATCAGCATAAAACGTCCTCGTTAGAAAACAAAAACTCGTCTATACCCCAGACCGTATATATATACATCAATTTAAGCATCTTCAATCCCTCAAGAGCGGTGCTTAAACCTCAACATGTTTGTGTATCAAGATTAAACTCTTGAACCGTATGTTCAATATGATCGCCATGACGTTGAAACACAAAAATAGAGATGTATATCATATTATCTTTCTTAGACACTCATATCAATCACTCTCGATAAACTGCTTTCCCAGCAATGCTCCGTAGGGCTGTATTTGCATAGCCCGTCGGTCGGCATGCCAAAGTAACATCATCAACGTCCAAGTTTATGATATAGTTCTAAGTCACATAGGGTATAATCGTGGCCTGGATTTGATCACTAGAAATCACACAGTGATGAAGCAGGGATCATTCAATCACTTTCTTAGGTCGCATTATAGTCACATACAGTATGATGTGTATGCTATGTCAGAACTCCCACACGAAGTAGGCATGTCATGCTCAAACGCCATACGAACCTTAGTCTAGCCGCCCTTCTGATGTCTAACCTGAGTACTTAAAAGCAGTCACTCTTTTAGTGTCTTTTTTAAGATCTTACATTCGGACTTATTCTTGAGTTGACCTTTATAAAAGGTCTCATCTTGGCCGTATACCAAGGCGATAAATATAATGTCATTTGCATACTCCCTTCGTAGGTGCCAAAGACTTTTACTATCTTAACTTGCTCGCCCACCTAGTGACAAGGTGAATTACCCGTGTGAGAGGGCCAATTCAATATCCACGACATCTTTTTAATCAAAATATATATGCTACGCAATTTCACATAAAGCCATCCAATTAACATATAAAATGAATTAAATGAAACTACAATTTATTCAAATGATAATGAAAATAATAATCAAATGTCAACAAAAGTGTTTTCAAAATAAATATCAAATCCTACGAAGCCCTAGACCCAACATATGATCCTGAAAGATCTCTCTAGCTAGAGGCTTAGTCATAGGGTCATCCAATATGCTTCTAGTAGGAATATATTCTAGAACTGTGAGAACCCAAACCCATTACTTGTATAACATCATTATAACATGCTTAACGTATACCTTAACATGTTAGAGAGTTCATATTGTTCATATCATGCTTGCATTAGGTTGGTTACGATCATAGTCGTTTGAATGCCTTCTATGTGTTGCATGCTTTGTCGTTAATGCTTTGAGTATTCATCTTAACATGTTTGCACCTAACTAAGTCCCATTGGAGTCTTAGTGCCTTGCATATATGACTTATAACATTAATTTTGATCATAGTATGCATGGTTGAGAGTTTAGAAGCATTGTTGCTTCATTTGAGCCTTAGGGTCTCTCGGGATTGCCTTCGTTGCTTGTATTGTTTGTGCTTTCAACTTGCGAGAAGTTCATTTGAGTTCTAGACCAAGTGTACTAGTATTTCTCATGCTTGCACAATGATTGTTCATAGACATTGCATTTGGTAATATGATGACCAATTTATTTCTTCACAGATCAGTCATGTTTTTGGGTAGACTTTGGGAAAATTCTGGTACCAACCTGCTAAATAGAATTTTCTAAAAATTTAGTATGTTTTACCTAAATATGTTAGGATACTCCCTGTAAATTTTGGTAATTTTTCAAGGTGTATAAGTACCTCAATTAGGTCTTGACTTACGGCTGTGCCAGAATTCTGTTTTCAAGAATTCAGCTTCTGTACTTGAACTTGTAGTGACCATATTTTGATTAATATAAGTCCAAATGGAGTTATTTAAAAATCTAAAATATATTTTAATGAGTCTAGTTTCAGAAAAATCAAAAATCAGCTTATTTGGAGGAATGAGTGATTTATGGTGGAATTTACAAGTTTGCTGGTCAGAAACAGCAAAAAATGATTCTTGGGCTGTGAACAGGACCATGCGCTAGCATGGTCCAAAGGGAAGCGACCGCTTTGTGCCTCTTTCTGCAATTACGGGATTTCTGAATTTTGAAGTTTGGTCTGAACCATTGAACCTTTTTAGACCCAATCTGAACCCTCACTTATATTGTGACCTCTTTAGGTTTATTATCAACCTTTGGATGTGTTTTAATCAAGGGACATAATGAATTGACCAATAAGAAGCTTAATAACTCAAAACATGGATTGACCCCCTTTGAACCTTCTTCCTCCCCAAACTCAAACATTCAGCCATTTTCATTCCTCAATTGTTGAGCTGATTCCTAGAGAGAGAAAGAGTGACCTTGAAGATCCTTCACCTTGTTTGCTTGATTGCCGGAGATCCGGCCATCGGATTTTCGATTGGAGACCACCAAATCGAAGCCCTTGCTCCCTAGTTTCTTAATCCTTGCTTTATTTCGTCATCCAACCATTTGATTTCGAATAAGGTAAGCACCCAATTCCCCCGTTTTTGTATGCCCAATATCAAGCATGCTCCCTTCATGATAGTTTCTAGTTACATGTTCAAGAAGACATGCACCATGTTAAAAACTTGAAATTCTTTAAGTTAATTTTCTGTAAATTTCGGATTAATGACTCATAATTGATAATTTGGACTTGTGTCAAGCATGAATAATGTTCTAGAATGGATTTGGAATAACTTTTGTTCTTGGACTTGTTGTAAATTATAACTTCAAAAATGATGAACATGTTAGGGTTCACAATTTAGGAACTTTGATATTGATGGACTAAAAGTCATGAATGACTTAATAGTCTAATTGTAAATGAATCGAGAACATAGAAAAGAGCCATGAATTGCATATAGCATTCATCCTCTACTTAGAAATATTTTAGCGATAACTCAACGGAGTTGCTTTAGAGAGTCATTGAACAATACCGACTCTACAATGAATCCACCGTTTAGAGTTCAATTGAATTGTAAATTAGTTCTTGGGAATTTTTAACGTGATTGATCTTATGCTTGACTTGTATATCGTAGAGTAACATGCCTACTTGATTGGACGAGTCGCTCTTGTCGACCTCGCTCCCTTACTTGATTTATTATGTGAGTAAATATCTACTTGACTCGGACGAGTTCGCTCTTGTCGAACTCGCTCCTTACTTGATTTTGTGTGACAAGTAAATATCTACTTGGCATACCATTAGTCGGCATTACGTGAATTGTCTTGATGGTCAACGATGCATCGCCGTCATGAATCGCGAGATTCATGGTAGTGATAGTCACCACACCATAAACTTGCACACACCCTACTTGATCACGGTGGAGAAGAGTACCTCGTCGTAACCAAAGGCGCTTGGAACAATACTATCGTGGTCGATGTATCATACATGTGCATCCGACAAATACATCGTGATAACCTTGTCTATTTCGGGATCTGAGCGGCACCGGTTCCATAACATATCTTTATCCTATGTGATTTAATTAAGCACTTATGTGAAAACAACGTGCATCGCGACATGAGAACTACGTGCTAGTATGATCTTGCTTGATCGTGCTATGTATGCCTTGCATTATATCTGTCATGCATAATTGGTGGCTTACAAAGTCTTTATGACTTACCCCTCCCTTTCTTGTTTTAGATCCTAATCATCGGGACAGTCTCATCGAGGTTGATCATCTACTCTTGTTCGTGATCGTTCGCCTAGAGGTGGTAGCGTTGGCTTTGGTTTCTTTTTTGGCAAGGACGCTTGGGTTAAAGCAAGTCATTTAGACTTCGCTTGGGAATGTGTAATTGTAGTAGCTTGTACTTGTTGTAGACTAAGACTAATCTTATGTTTCTAGTTATTTGCCGGCAAGAGCCTTGCTTGCATGTGTTGGTTCACTCGTTAAGACTTCATTGAGCATCCCATTAGCTCTTATTTACTTTTGTAGTTTCTCGGCGTGTTTAGCCGTTGAGGTGTTTATATATTAGCATGAATTGTTTAGTTGTTGGGTTGGGTTGTAAATTCGCCGATGACTTGGTTTACTTGCTATTAACTGTTACTTCTAAAGTTTTAAATTAGACTTTTTAATGCCGACTTGCGTGTCCAATGTTGCGCCACGTCGGTTTGATAATTAAGTCCTTGCATGTGTAGTCCTTATTTGGACGACACGACCAGCGATTCCTCCGTCGGTCGGTTCATGAAACAACTTTCTTTTATCCATGTCTCTAGTGAAATGATACTTTATATTGATGTGTTTAGTCTTCCCATGATACTTGGGATCTTTAGTGTAACCTAAAGTAGCCATCTATAATGACTACATGACGATCCATGCGTCGTAACATCAAGATGTTGAAGAAAACTTCTCAATCACACGGCTTCTTGAGCTGCGGTGAGCAAGCCTTTTCGACTCCATCGTAGATAGAGGCGGTGCTAGTCTGTCGCTTTCTACTCCAAGAGATAGCTCCACTACTAAGGAGGAAAGCGTAGCCCGAAGTAGATTTATTACCATCTACATCTACATCTCCAGCCAAATCCGCGTCAGTGAAACCTTTCAAGCTCAAATCCCCACCTTGGTAACATAGGTTTAAATTTGTGGTTCCCACCAAGTAACGTAGAACCCTTTTCACTGCCATCCAGTATTGAGGTCCAAGATTACTTTGGAATCGACTCAACATCCCAACTGCAAAACATAGATCAGGCCAAGTACACACCATAGCATACATTAGGCTTCCTACCGCATTCGCATATGGAGTCGTAGACATTCTCTTCTTCTCTTCTTCATTCTTAGGGCATTGGTTTGTACTAATGACACATCCCTTTTCCATTTTAGTGACAACGGGTTTTGAGTTAGTCATACCAAATTGTTCGATGACTTTTTTAATGTAAGTCTCTTGAGACAAACCAAGAAATCTTTTCGAATGATCCCTAATAACTTTTACTCCAAGCACATAGCTTACTTCACCCAAGTCTGTCATATCGTAAAACGCAGACAACCACTCTTTAGTGGCATTTATCATCTCCATATCATTCCCAGCTAGTAGGATGTCATTAACATATAATGACAAAATCAAGATATTTTTCTTGGATCGTTTAACACACACAGTGGTTTTCCTCAATCATCATAAAGCCAATTAAGGTTATCGCTTGATGAAAGCGAATATTCCACTGTCTAGATGATTGTTTAAGACCATAGATGGAACGTTTGAGTCGGCACACTTTGCGCTCTTGTCCCTTGTCTTCAAAACCCTCTGGTTGAGTCATATAGATCTTGTCATCTAGTTCTCCATTGAGAAAAGCAGTTTTAACATCCATCTGATAAAGTTCTAGATCCATGTGCGTTACTATCACTAAAATTAGGCGAATAGAGGAAAATCCCACCATAGGGGAGAATGTCTCCTCATAGTCTAAACCCTCTTTTTTGGTAAAGCATTTTGCCACAAGACGTGCTTTATATCTGTTAATTGATCCATCTGCTTTTCGCTTGACTTTGAAAACCCATTTGTTTCCAATAGTCTTGCGACCTTGTGGAAAATCAACTAACCCCCAAACCTAATTCTTTTTCATAGAGGAAATTTCATCTTCCATTGCAGTCATCCATTCATTATTTGTAGGCAAATAAAGAGCTTCTTTGAATGATGTAGGCTCACTAGAATTGTAAAAAGTGGTTAGGAAAGATTCCTCTTCGATCGTGAATCGACGATGAGGTATATTTTCATGTTTACTTCTTCGCTCTAGTATCAAACTCCTACTAGGATCTGTACTCCCACTCGGATGAATATTACCTTGACTCTCATTGGCGACTTCCATAGGCTCAACCTCATGTTGTACCGTAGGATTAGGTTGAGGCAATTCCCCACCTTCGCCAAAAGATGTCATATGTTCCTCTTCCATCTCAAAAAATTAAAAGTCTTTCCTAACTTCACCTATCTGTGGGAAATCATTCACAATGAAATCAATATTACGCGACTCTGTTTCAGTCATTCCTACGTCAAGTTTTCCACCGTACATAACATAACCCTTTGAGGTATCTGAATACCTTATGAAAACACACTTGTTTCCTCTAAGGCCTAGTTTTCCAAACTTATTGGAAGTACTATGGACATAACCTGCACAACCCCAAGGATGAAGATGCCCCAATTTAGGCTTCTCACCTTTCCAAAGTTCATAAGGGGTTGTGGGAACTGACTTAAAAGGCACTTAGCTAAGTATGTAGGCGGCAGTCATTAGCGCATCCCCCCAAAACGAAATTGGGAGGTTGGCATGTGCCATCATCGACCTGACCATTTCTAACAATGTTCGATTCCTTCGTTCTGCAACATCATTTTGTTGCGGAGTTCTAAAGGTAATCAGCGTGGCGTATTCCCTTTTTCTCACACAATTCTTTAAATTGATCGAGATAAATATTCACGGCCCCCGTCGGTTCTAAAATTTTTTAAGCTTTTATCCTTTTGATTCTCAACCTCTGAGGCAACGCAAAACACTTAAGAGCTTCATCGCGGTGAGAAATAAGGTAAACATAATCATAGCGTGTATAGTCATCGATAAAAGTGAGAAAATAGGAAGCTCCATGACGTTCCTTAACATTCATTGGTCCGCAAATATCTGAATGTACTAACTTTAATGGATAGTGTGGCTCTTTTTGCCTTACCAAAAGGCTTTCGGCAAGCTTTTTCTGCCAAGCAAGATTCACACAAGGGTAGGTTGACTTTGGTGAGAGACCCCAATAGGCCTTCTCTAGCCAATCTAGTCATCATATCTTTTCTTATATGTCAAAGTCTAGCATGTCATAACTCGGAATTAGAATCATCATAAACCATACAAGAAGAAGAATTAATAGAAGAATTATGAGAATCCAACAAATCTAATTTAAAGAAATTATCTGACAAAAAACTATGTCCCAAAATCTCATCACCAAAACAAATATCCAAGTGATCCTCACTAAAATTAAAAGAAAATCCATCTCCTAGCAATTGTACTACTAATAATAGATTATGTCGAATTCCAGTGTATAAAGAACTTCATGAAGAGTCAATGAGCGTCCATTCCGCAATTGAAGTTGGTATGAACCAACTCCTTTGACTTCAACAGACGAACTGTTTCCCATGAAAATTCTTCTTATACCCGCAGGAACTTTTCGATAATCTACAAATCGTCCTCAATCCCTTGTCACATGTTTGGTTAAGCCTGAGTCTACAATCCACACAGGGAGAGAGTCAGCTAATAAAATATGAGAGCAAACATAACTTTGCAAGGAGATAGGATTAAGGGATACCTTATTGGGCTCAGGACAAGTCCGATCAAAATGACCCAAGGTACCACAGCTGTAGCACTTCTGCTTAGCAATATTCCTTTTGCCACTTCGGCGTTTAGCAATCTTGTCACTTTTGGGGCTCAAATTCTGAGTCTTCTTGCCTTTAGTTTGGTTCTTACGTTGCCCATATGGCTTGTGCGCCCTCAAGGGAAACAAGAGCAAAGTCACGAGTCGTATCACTTATCGCACGAGTCGCTTCATGACACTTAGCCTCAAGCTCAACGTGGCGAGATACATCTGCAAAAGTCTGAATGGAGTCCGTATGAGTCAGAATACGCCTCAAACTACTCCAAGAGTCAAGCAGTGAACGAATCACTGCTTGAACTTGATGTTCATCAGATAAGATATAATTAGCAGCCTTAAGCTCACGAATCATTCCGGACATCTCGCGTAGTTGTTCAAGAATGTTATGTTTTTGGTCAATCTTATAGCTTTAAAACTTGTAAGTCAAAGTCCTCAACTTTGTAGCAAAAGTATTCCCATAAATAAGCTTAATGTCGTCCCACATTTGTTTTGCAATTAGGCAATCCTCAAACTCGCCAATCAGATCATTATGCATGCTACTCAACATAGTAAAGCGTGCACATCGATCTTTCTTTTTTCCACTTAAGGAATTCTTGCATTTTCTGGTGATGCTGGGTGATGGTCAAATTACCCATTTCTGGTTCTTCCATCACAGTATCTAGGTTGTCAAGAATCTCTTGCTTATTTAGCAAATACGTGATTTTCCTTTGCCAAACACAATAGTTGGTGCAATCTAATTTCTCACCTTTGTTAAGGCCAGTGATTACATTTTTAGAAGCCATTGCACTACAATTTGATGCAAGAAAAAATGACATAAGCATACATATTTTGATTCACTTTTGTTCCAAAAAATCAATTACTAAACATAATTACATCATACACGTAAAGAGGGAAAATCCGCGAGGCTCGTAATCACAACCAAAGTATGCGCAACGTAAAAATATTCATAAATTGATAATTTAAATAAAAGAAATAAGATAGAACAAATCCATCAAGCACATATTATGTACAAAAAAAAATTTCACTGTTGAAAATAAAATTATTGAGACTCGTATAGTCCCAATTGCAATTTTAGAGCCCAAAACGACAATTAATTATGCTAAAAATGATTTAAAATAGATTAAAATTCACAAAAAAAAAATTAAAAATTACTAAATAGTCCCAAATAGCCCTAAACAATAATAGAATGACAAAACAACCCTTGGATATTATTTTTGAATTTTTAATAAATCAAAAAATTTGTTTTTATACACTAAAAAATAAAAAACAAATACTTCCAGGCTTAATTGATCAAAACAGAGGCCACCATTGAACTCAAAAGGCCAAAATTAGTCTAGACACGCCGATCGTTTTCAAAACGAAGTCCCAGAAATGTCGTACGCGCTCACACACGCCACCTACGCGTGTGGACTTCCTGGGAAAAGCTGACTGGACGCTGGCTCAACACTAGGGCTGACGTAGCAAGACTAATGTCATACTAACATAACTAATGGTGCCACCAAAATCGTGTCACTAAAATGGGTCCTACTTTGATGACGTGGCAGCCACGGCAGTAGTCAACTCTTTGACCATTGACCAGTCAACTGCTGACTGGTCTTCCTAGCAGCCTCTCATGTGCCCAGCCGGAGAGTGTTGTCCACGCGCCGCCTTCCCGAACTTCGATGAGGTCGCGGACGGTGACATTGGATTCGTATCGTCGAGTACTTTCCAGTCGCGAATTTTTTACACCAAAAGGAGTGTCACAAGAGGCACGTACATCGAGGCCAAGAGTAGGGAAGACGGGATGCCTATTTTTCAACTCGAAAAATCGATTCGCGAACGTGATCCGCGAGCCAACTTCTCGAGGCCGTAGAATGTTCATTTTAAGTTCAAATTAAGCATACAACATGTCGTTGGAAAGCCCTCGCGAAGTACTACAAGTACAGACCATAAAACCACGGTTCTACAGAAAATAAACAGGTCAAAACAACATGTAAATCTTTAGAAAAATCAATTTTTAACAAAACTAGGGTTTGCGATATTTTGAAAAATACCCAACGGATTTCAACGAGAATTTAGTATGTTGTTCGCCTCGTCATAGGGAACTCAGTCATTAAATTTTTTAAAAAATAAAATCGTTTTACACATGAAATAACAAAACTCATTTGGTTCGTTATCGGGTAAAACTTTTAAACAAACCCAAAACAAAAGCATGCAATCCATGGCATAACGAAACGAGCAATCAAGCATATAGGCTCTGATACCAATGAATGTTATATCTATATACCAATCAAGTTCGTTATCTAAGAGTAATAATGAGTTACCTCATATGAACTTGAACTTTGAGCGAAGTGGAAGACTTTCTGCTTGAGCTACGACCTTCGTACGTCACGATCAACAATCCTGCAAGTCTCTCTCGTCGGATTGATATCACGTAGTACAGATATCAATTCTGGTTCACACCGCAAATCCAAGCATTTTGATGGTTAGACTAGACGGAGTATTTGGTGAGATAGAATATAGGCAGGGCCGGCCCTGGGGTATGTCCAGGGGGGCAACCGCCATGGGCCCCAAATTTTGGGGGGCCCCGAGTTCATATGTACTTCTATAGGGGGTATATGTAAATTTTTTTTTACCGTTCTCTTTACACCAATACCATAGTACTACGACGGCTCACACACACGATGACGGCCACACACGTAATCGAGAGATGAACGACGGAACGAGGAGGCACATCCTGAACCGATGGACAACGGTGACAACCTCTCTTCTTCCAATTTTCGAAATCTGAGACTGCTTTCTCCTTCTCGACTTCTCTCCTCTCATCTATTATAAACATAGGTTTCCCAAATTGAAAAAAAACATCTTACATCAATTTACATTGGAATCGGATTATCGAAATCAAATTTGGGGATTTTTTGAATTCTTCTCTTTGCCTCTAATTCTGTCTTTCACGTTGAGCGGCTAAATCTTTGGGAATTGCCGACGCAGAATCGTTGGCCGAAATCGCTACTTGGTAGCCGCACAACGACCAACGGCGGCACACTTCACCGCTTTGCTCGGCAAAGACGGCCACGGCTCACGAGTCAGTAGTCACGACCGTCTTGATAAAAGCCTAAATCTAAAACTCTAAAAGGTATGCTCTCTGGCAGCTCTGTAGCTTTGCTAGTTTGCTTTTTAGTTTTTAAGTTTTTATGGAGAGAGAGAGAGAGAGAGAGTTGAGAGAAACTGAGAGTTTGAGTCTTTGAGAGTGACTGTGACTGAGTGAGAAAAACAAATCACAATTGTTTAAATGTTTGGTAATTGGGGTAGGTGAAGCCGTGAAGGTGTATTTGGTTAATTGTTTTTTTAATTGGGAAGTGACTTCACTGACTTGACTAGTCTTTGGTTTTTTTTAATCACTGTAATCAGTGATGAGTCATTGACTCATTGTCAATATACATTAGACAATACAGATTAGTCATGATCATCATTATGAATTTGTGATGATTTTATTTTTGATTTGTTTGTTTTCCCAAATTTCCTTGCAGGTTTGCTTGAAAATTAGAAATACAAAAAGTCCTATTTACAATAAATTTTGGGTGGATCCTTGGATATTTTATATTTATATCAACAATTCAACATAAACATTGGAAGCAAAATCAGGTTTTATTGCTCTTTGACTATCATTTTTATTTATTATTGTTATTTGTGTTAGATTTATCTTTGAGTGTTTTATTTTAGAATTGAATTTATAGTGCAAACATGTTACCAAGAAAATATTTATCCGGAAGTCAAAAAAGAAATAAAAGAAAAAGAGATGATGGGATGAAGAAAACTCAAAGAGGAGCACTTGATAAGTATTTTAAAAGTAGTTTTTCCGTTAAAGATCCAATTGATGAATCACAACCGAGTAATAAAGAAGAAGAAAACGAACATATAATGAGTGGGGAAGAAGAAATGAAAGATGATGATACTAATGATTTGAATGAAGAGAAATGAAAGATGATGATACTAATGATTTGAATGAAGAAGAAATGAAAGAAGATGATAGTGATGATTTGAATGAAGAAGATGATAGTTTAATTGAGAATGAAAATAAAATTTAACAAACTAGTCAAGCTTTGAATATATATGATCCAAGAACTTGAGATAACATTGATAATAAAACAAGAGATATTTTAGTGGAGAAAGGTCCTATAAGAGAGAGTAATTTGAAATTTCCTATAGATGGGCTTTCTAGACATTTTGCATATTCTTATTATACAAGAAAATTACCAAATGGAGAAAATCAAGATAGAAAATGACTTGTTTACTCAAAAGATGCGAACAAAGTGTACTGTTTTTGTTGTAAATTATTTAAATTGGTGCAAAATATTAGTTTGCAAGCAAATGAAGGCCTTGATGATTGGAAACGTTTAAGTGAGAGATTAAAAAAACATGAGAACGGTATTGAGAATATCAACAATATGAGAATTTTGTTAGATTTGCAAATTAGATTGAAAAAAGAATGAAACAATTGATAAAGAGTTACAAACCCAAATTAAGAAAGATAAAGAACATTGGAAACTAATTTTGGTAAGAATTCTTTCTGTTGTAAAATGTCTTTGTACGCGAAATTTGGCTTTTCGTGGAGAAAATGAAAAGATTTACCAAAATAATAATTTGAATTTTTTAGGGCTATTTGAATTAATTGCAGAATTTGATTTAGTAATGCAAGAGCATTTTAGACGTATTCAAAAAAAGGAAATTCATTATCATTAACTTAGTCATAAGATTCAAAATGAGTTGATTTCAATATTAGGCTCTAAAGTAAGAAGAACTATAATTGAAAAAATAAAAGAGGCTAAGTATTTTTCGGTGATACTTGATTGTACTTCAGATGTAAGCCACAATGAACAAATGACTTTAATAATTCGATGTGTTGATATGTTAAGTTGTCCAATAAAGATAGAGGAATATTTCATAGAATTTTTAATAGTTGATGATACATCTGGATTAGGGCTTTTCAATGAATTACAATCTGTTTTAGAATTACTCAAACTTGATATTGATAATGTGAGGGGACAAGGTTATGATAATGGTTCCAATATGAAAGGAAAACATCAAGGTGTACAAAAGAGATTTCTTGAAATCAATCAAAGAGCATTTTATATGCCATGTGCTTGTCATTCTCTTAATTTAACAATATGTGATATGACAAATTCTTGTGTTAAAGCTGTCTCTTTTTTTGGAATTGTGCAACGCATGTATACCTTATTTGCTAGTTCTACAAAAAGATGGAAAATTTTACTAGATCATGTTCATCAATTAACTTTAAAACCATTATCAACAACAAGGTGGGAAAGTCATGTTAATAGTATTACACATCCATAATCACTCAGCCTGAAGAGATAAGAGAAGCTCTATTTGAATTGTCGAGAGTAAGTGAAGATGTCAAAACTAAAAGTGAGGCCGAGACATTAGCAACTCATGAACTTGAAAGTTTTGAATTTTTATTGGGCATGACTATATGGCATAATATTTTGAAGAAAATTAATTTGATTAGTATGCAATTACAATCTGAAGATATGCAAATTGATACTGCAATAACTATTTTGAAAGGTTTGATTTCGTATTTTGAAAGATATATGGAGGAGGGTTATCAAGAAGCCCTAGTATTAGCCAAAGAACTTGCGTCTAAAATGGAAATTGATCCTATCTTTGCTAAAAAACGTAAAATTCGTAGAAAAAAACAATTTGATAAAAATTGTCATGAAGACATATCACAATCTCCTGAGGAGTCTTTTAAGATTATTTTTTTTTGTTATTGTGGATATTGCTATTACATCTTTAAAGAGTAGATTTGAACAATTGAATATTTTTGAAAACATTTTTGATTTTTTGTTTAATCCCAAGAAGTTGAATTCATTAGATGATAATAGATTGCATGAATGTTGTATTAATCTTCAAGTTGCCCTAAAACATAATGAGAAATTTGACATTGATGCCAATGATTTATTTTCTGAATTGCAAGTGTTGCAAACGTGTTTACCAAAAGATATAAAGTCAGCCATCGAAATTCTTGAGTTTGTTAAAACTTTAGATTGTTTTCCTAATATTTCTATTGCTTATAGAATTTTATTAACTATACCGGTTACTGTCGCATCAGCAGAAATAAGCTTTTCAAAACTAAAATTAATAAAATCATACTTATGTTCAACTATGTCTTAACAAAGATTAAATGACTTAGCAATTTTATGCATTGAAAATGAGATGGCGAAAAAAGTTAATTTTGACGACCTTATTGATGATTTTGCTTCTCAAAATGCAAGAAGATTTAACATTTTTTAATAATTATTTGATACTTATTTACTCGTGTACATTTGTTGATTTTATACTTTTTTCATTACTTTTAATGTTGAAAAGTGAAAAAAAAAAAGTAAGTAAGACTTTATTTTTATTTTTCTAAAGGGGCCTCACTTTTCATTTTTGCCCAAGGGCCCTTGAAAATTTAGGGCCGGCCCTGAATATATGAGAGAGAGGGGGGGGGGGTGGCCAAGGGGAGACGCATTCTCCTTGTTCTACTAGGTTTAGGGTTTTATCATTTTAGTTACCATAACCTTATTTCTGGTAGGTTAAGTTAAGTCAATCCCGAATCCCTACGGATTAGAAAACTAATTAATCTTTAATAATATAAATATATTTTATGTGAGCGGAATTAAACAATCGGTCATAAGCCCAATTGCTAACATCAACAAACAAACTATTCAATCAATATGAGAAAACGAATATACGTAGTTCAATTACAAATTATAAATTTTAAAAAACATGGCAGTAGATTGCCATCTCTTTGAAAACTAGTTAAGAGGAAGCCGCGTGAGAGCGAGAAACTCATTTCGTGGCTACGGCCATATTTATACAAATCCGGGTCTCAACTCTCAAGAATTGATGAAGGAAGATTGCGTGTTAATAAGTAATTTAACAGGAAAAAGGAAAAAAAGTAAGTAATTTAGACATTGATTAAAGATCATATATCCTCGGGTATGCTTTCTAAAACCGGCTTCCAATTGCTAGAGGAATCGGTGGTAGCCCGATAATGAGTGACCATTTTGGTTGATCTGCTTATTAAAAATTGATGCATAGAAGAAAACTTGTTGCACAAGATTTGATTTAGTTCTTCTTGTGTTACCACAATCCGTATTCTCACAGCTCCTCGTTTACCTTTCCCTTTCCCTTTCCTAGTGTTAGCACCATCAATTCTTTCTTCTCCTGCTCTCATACCGAGTGTGACATTCTTTCCACCAGCCTTATTCGACAAATAAGTTATTGGTTTTGCCGCTTCTTCTTCAACTCCTCCAGATTCTGCTTCCATTGTTGGTTTAGTCTTCTTCTTGTCTGCTGCTGCTGTATTACTCAATCCAGATTCGCACATGCAATTTCCCATGAGAGAGAGAGAGAGAGAGAGTAAATCAGACCCGAACTATGCTTTATATATATATACAGTATGTCTGATTTCGTCAATTGAAATGACAATGTTTAAATAGTAGGTGACATTTTTAAAAAAATGTTATAATTGAGGGGTACATTACTTATATATATATATATATATATAAAGGAGGGAAGGCCGGGATTAGATGGTGGAGTGGGCACATGACTTCGCCTAATATTACGCCATGCATTTCGAGAGAGATATCTATGGAGATAAATTTGCCTTATAACACCCATCCCACAAATATAATTACGATAGTTAATTTGCACCAAACACCGAGAGCATAACCAATGCTACATAATAATAGTGGGTAATTTACATACTCAATTATACATGTCATATTTTATCTCTTTATTCACATTCAATTAAAATTGATCTCTCCAATACAAATATGAATTTAATCTTATACCGCATCCGCATCCCACAACTATAATAATATTTAACACAAAATTCTAAAAAAGAAAAGAAAATATAACAACCAATAGAAAGAGTTTTAAAAAGAATAATGATGACTATATCCACACCCTCAAATAGAATGTGAAAGATTGACATTGTTATCCATAATATGAACAAATTTTATCGTCACATCATATCACACTCATCATCCATATTTGCATTGAAAATGTTCTTTATTTCAAAAAATATGTAAATCCTAGGTTGCATTTAATTTTTTTTTACATCCATTAACATTGGAGATTCTCTTAGTTCACAATGAACATAATACTCCTTCCGTTTTGGGTAAAGAGTCTCGGTTTGAAAGTCAAACTTTTTAAGACACTTTTCACCGATTAATAATAAAATGACACTCTTATATTTAATTTTTGAAAGTAAATTTTTTGGTAATTTATATGCCAAGTCAAACTCTTTGTCCCATTACATTTTAACCCTATATGTTTTCTTGTTTTTACAAAGCTTGGTAAAATAATGGTTTCAAATCGTCTATCTTATTCCATGTCATATTTTCTATTCTATTGAATTTCAATCATACATCATTATTTGTTATTTTACATCGTTTTTTTTATGAAGAGCCATGCAGAGCTTAGATTTAATGAGACATAAAATATAATATATAATGAGATAGATGATTTGAAACCTAAAATAACAAGACATACAAAGAGCTTAAATTTAATCTGATAGAGAGTGTTACAGAAATTGTGATAGAAGATTTATTGATTAATTCATGATTGTATTGTAAAAGACATTAATGATCTATGACAGCCTTGAAAAATTGTACTATGGCCTTCGTGTAGTAGTACATTGCTTAACCGAAATTATTTTTGCTAAGGCTTTTATTTTGTTTATCGGTTGTTAAAAAGTCAAGAGGATTTGATCACCGGAAGTGGTTATGTTAGGAGCATCTCTCACATGGGTTAGGTAGCGTACTTAGGCCAGTTCCCTCGTTTTATTATATACTCCGTTTCAGATAAAAAGTTCTCGCTTAAAAATTAAATTTAAAAAAAACAAAAACATATTTAATAGTTCATTAGTAATAAAATAATATTTTTATATCTTAATTTTTAAAAGTAAATTTTTTAAATAAAACATTCAAAAATAGAATAATGAATTTTTTGATCGAAACAGATAGTGTGTGTATATATATATATATATATATATATATATATATATATATATATATATATATATATTGGTTGCTTCTCAGCATGTGATGGATGACTATTTTCCTATTTCCCCAACCCCATTTCTACCAAACCCCAATTTTTGTTTTCTTTAGAGTATATACCATACAACACAAAAGTAAAGAAATCTTTAGTCGTTGCAACCGTGACATGAATCATGATTATATTTTAGGCTAACGATGCCGAAAATCATGTTTTCATATGTGAACAATATTCTTTTTTGGTGAAAATTATTTATTGAGATTGTTGCACTCCGTTATTTGCTAACATGTAAACTAGTTTTTGCACCTATATGTTAAACTTACGATATCTATTTTTTTAACAAAAACATACATAGCCGAAATGAAGAGAAAAAATTTAATTAACAGATTAAATTAATTAAGAATTGCTTAAATTATATCATTGTAAGATTAATCATGATAAATTCTGAAAAAATTCTTTATACACAATATTTGTTGTTTTGTTTGTTTGTTTTTCATTTTCATCGCTTATCAATATCTTTATACTAAAACAGTTTGTTTCCCTATAAACTGCGACATACAGAGACCTACATGCGATAGTGATCGACCTTGACTCTTGCTAATTGTCATTGTATTCTACCAATGGAAATTGTTTTTTGTGGAACTTGAAAGACAACCTCACATCTGATGCAGTCAATTAAACATACCATTCGTGGTATCTGATAAAGGAAGAATTAAAGTTGGATACAACACATTTTGATTATTACTTCCAATATTACACTATTGAGAAGCAACATTTATACAACATAATTTATATATGATTATTCAAGTAAAAAAAGAAGCAGACACCAAAAAAAATCATACATATATACAAACTACAATATTATATAGGGTGATAATCAGACTGATCCCTTTTGGTGAAATTATAACCGCCTTGGTCCCCTTTATTTGTTTTAAATCGTTAAAGTACACTTTTGGGGGGAAAGTTACAAAAGATACACTTAACGAAGGAAAGACGCGGAGACAAGCCACTGCCCAAATTTGGGCATCACAAAGCACAATTGAAATTTGTCAAAATTTGGGCATCACAATGCAAAAAGCCACTGCCCAAATTTAGGTATCGCAATGAAAACATTGATCATCGCAATGCACAATTGAATTATGTCAAAATTTGGGCATCGCAATGCAAAAAGCCACTGCCCAAATTTGGGCATCACGATGAAAATATTGAGCATCGCAATGCAAAAATCTTAATTCAAATTTAGGCATCACAATGCACAATTGAAGTCTACCAAAATTTGGGCATCGCAATGCGAAAATTAGGCATCGTAATGGTTCCGAAGAAAAAAGTGGGCCTCGCAAAAATTTTTGAAGCCTAAAATAATGCTTAAATAGTGTTTTTTGGCCTTAAAACAAAGATGTCACGGGCTATTCTCAACATGCAATGTAGATCTCGTCAAAAGCTTCGATTTGATATGCGCTAGGTCTCTTAGTTTATACATGATTAAAAGTTATGTCATGCCGACGGAAGAGTCCTCAACCTTTTGATTTCTACTAGTGCATTAGTTTCAAAAACTGATAACTAACACCCTTAAGCTTCATTGATCAACAAGATTTCTGCCAGGATCTCTGATTTAACGGGCTTCCTCATGTTTGTCCAACTGAAGAAAAAGTCGAAGCTCTTTTTCAAGAACACAAACATCTTCCGGATCTATTTGATATCGAGGTAACTAAGGCAACATGTGAATGAAAGATTTTCTTTCAGTTCGAGTTGTGATTCATGGCTGATGACAGAAAATAAAGACATATTTTGAAAAAGATGAAGGAGAATATTTCTGGAAGAATTTTATGAAAGTTATTTTTTTTCGGTTAAAAAAACAAGGCATTTTAGTGGTTACAATTTAGGAAATGGGATTGAGCCGCAATTAATCTAATTATATAAAGATTAAAGGGTGATAACCAGACCGATCCTTTTTGTGGAAATTATAACCTCTCAAGTCCAACATAATAATCGGTAAAGTACATTTTGAGGGGTAAAATGACGAAGATACCCTTAATGAAAAAAATACACACATATAAAGCCACTGCCCAAATTTGGGCATCGCTCAAAATTTTGGCATCGTAATGCGAAAGCCACTAGCCAAATTTATGCATCACAAAGGAAAACATTGGGCAACTCAAGGAGAAAAAACATTAGACATCGTTCAAAATTAAACATCGCACGCAAAATTTGGGCATCGAAAAACCAATTTTTGAAAATACAACCCAACTCCAATAAGCCAAAAAAGACCCCAAAATCAAATAATTGGAAATCATTCTTGAAAACACTAATCTTGCGAACAATGATTCAATGATTAACATGGTCGCGAACAATGAGTTGATGTGTAATGGTACGACTCTTTAAGTGCCTAATTAGAAAAGCAAAATGAGTAATCATGTAAAACACATTCACATTTACAAATACTTTGGATACAGTAAGGCATGAACATTCAATATGGGTCCATTGCAATTGTAGAACTGTAGCAGTCTTATTGTTTTTCCTTATAACTCCAAAATTAGACTCGTTAGTTTCTTTCGCTTCCCAAAAAAGGCATACGATGCCAACATCGAGGCAATGACACCAACATCGGAGGTAACGACGCACACATTAGAGGTAATGACACCCACATCGGACTATCGGAGGCAACAATTATCTCTTTGTTCTTAAACAAGGGGGAAACGCCCATTCCCATTTTAAGGAAGCACTGGAATGAATTCTTAGATTATTTCCTATAGTAATCCAAATGATCCTTCGTGGAGATGAGTAGAGCAAACAAATAGAAGATGGGTGTGTTGGTCATGACAATGATTTTGGGGCAAACAAAGATGAGTGGATCAAACTTTAATAAACATCGATTTTGATTCCAAATCAAGAAGTGAGTGTGTTGGTCATAGTAACGATGCCCACAACGGAGGCAACGACACCAACATTGGAGGCAACGACGCATACATCGGATCATGCATGTGACGCAACCCGAGAAATTCACCGTCAATCTGTATTTGCATGCCAATCCTTGCCCACAGGTACGGTGGTGGACTTAGGAATTGTGCACTCAAAAAAAGTAGGGATGATCGTGAGTGTCCGTTGACTTTCCTTTCCTCTGTATACTTATAAATGAATCCATCATGGTACACATATTTGAAGAAGAAATGAGCTGAGACGAAGTCAAAGAGGATGATTCGTCGCCTTCACTTTCTTCTGTGTAATCTATGGATTCTGTTGAGGTGGGAACACTTTTAGCGATTGGAAGCACGCGGTGAGGTATGTGATGAGTAATTTAGGAAGTAAATAACAAAAGTGGACTTTTGCGATTTAGAAAAAAACATGGTATTTATCGGTTATAATTTCAAGAAATGAGACTGACGTGTAATTAATCTGAGATTGAAGGAATAATTGCGGGCCAGCCAATTTTTTAAAATTTTAATTTGCTTTAATACCATTTTTTTTCAACCGGAAAATGATATTTTTGGGGGCGAAATAATTACGATACCCTTAATAAGCCTGAGATGCTCTATGAAAATGTACCGCGATTCAAAAAATTTGAAAATGCAACGCGATTCAAAAATATATGCACCATGATTCAAAAATATATGTATTAATTTTTTTACCGCGGTTCAATAGTTTAATTGTGTAGTCTAATTGTACCGTGATTCATCAATGTTTGTACCTCGATTCAGCAATTTTATTGCATTATTTTTTACACCGTGGTTCAATAGTTTAATTATCTAGTCTATTTGCACTGCGATTCATCAATTTAATCTGATGTTTTTTCACCGCGATTCAAAATAGTTCAAATATCTAGTCTAATTACACCGCAGTTCAAAATCGTAATGAAACAGACCATGTCCTCAGGCTTTTTCTTCCTTCACATGTGTCGTAAGCCTTCTTATTCATCCTCCTTCACCTTGGTTCCTACTGTGAAAATGTATCGTGATTCAAAAATTTATGGTGATTTTCAAATCCAAAATGTATTGTGGGAGCTGTTGAAGGAAACAATGACATTTTCGAAATAATATTTCGAAAAGTGGTCTTTTGCAGTTTAAAAAAAAACGGTGGACTTTTTGGGTTAAATTTTTTTAAAAAAGGACCGGTCAGAATTTTACCAAAGATTAAAAGCATTGAAATTTGAAAATAAGGCCCAAATTTATAGAATTCATAACGGGCTATAAAAATATAGCCCAAACTAACTACACCCAATTTATTTGGGGCCCAAATTGAAACACATAACAAATCTCACTCTCTCTAACCTAATCTTGCAGCTACCCGTTGATGATTTAAGTGAAATTATTGGCTATTTTGTATAATGGGGGTTTATATTTTAAGGATGAGTGGACTCGGGAATACTATATTGTGGATCTGGGGGTGTGGAATACACATTCACATAAGTGTTAACGGGCTTTACGTGTGTTAAATAATCAAATATTTTGTTTCCTTTCGATATATCGTTTTTGTAATAAATAATCCTGGCGGGGTTTTAGCGGAGTGCAAATTCACATAAGTTTCAGCGTAATCTGTTTTCACTGTTAGAATTCGGTTGTGACATGTTTTAGTAGTTATTTGGTGACCGTTCAAATTCCAATGGACACAACCTTTGAAAGGAATAAAAATAAAACTTGATTATCTGCAAAGGACTGAAAAATTTGGTTCCATCATCTTTGATTTTATCAGAAATATTAAAACTCCACAAGTAATCTCCTGCGTGAGTGCTAATACAGGAGGGCAATTGTAGCCTTATCACACAAGGATATTCGTGTAATCCGAGGCATCTGATAGAGTCGAATAATTCTTGCAGGAAAATGCATTGTGAATGATTCCATAGTGTATCCAAATTCTGTTTTCGACATTACTGTCACCCTATTTCTCCAACACTACCCTTTATCCTAAATACAAACCCGACCACTCTCCAAGTCACATAAACAACCGGATCTAAGTGTCAATGAATTTAGATGATTTCCAGTTTGAGTGTTGGCTCACTTAGTAACACGAAAAAATAATTTATCGAAATACAATAGTATAAATACAATTTACAGTTTGAAGATAAATAAATAAGGAAAATTAGACTATAATATAAGTTTAATACTTATTTCATCATCAACAATGACCGATTACATACTTGCCAGGACTCTCAAATGAGTGTCAGATCGAACTAACCATTTTATTGGGAATCCAATCCGTTTTCATTTATATATGGATATCTTTTAACTACTCTGACCATAGTTTTTTTCGATAAATGCCTAAAAGTATGTTGTAATGTTTCCTTTCAATTTTTTTGGCAGAGTTAACATATGACGTATCACAAAGAGTATTTATACATGAGGTGATAGAATTCAAAGAGTTTTACGAAGCTCGACAGTTAGAGGATTCAATCAGTTAATATGACGATCGTTTACTAGAGTAAATAAATGTTTTATATTGTTTTTTTTCCCATAGATAATACATTAAAGGATTAATATATTGTTTGGTCCCTGGACATATCGAAAAAGAATGTTTTGGTTCCTGGACAAAAAAACAATCGAAGGTGGTCCATGGACATGTTTTTATGGATCAATTTGCTCCCTCCCACTGTTAGCCTTACATTTTCCCTCAAATATTATGTCAAATACCAAAAATACCCTTAAAGGTTTAATATCAGTTTAACTTGACTTTTTAATAAGAAAACAAAACTATTTTTTTGAAATGGAGTATTTTCTTTAAGTTTTCCAATTTTTGACTTGTGATTATTTTAATTTTCCATGTAATTAATAATCACTTGGCCGGATATGGAGAAGAGATAGTGTGTTGCTAGTCGGGGTCGGCATTGGAGAAAGAGAGGTCGGAGATGGAGAGAATGTGGCGGAGGCCGGTGGCTATGGTGGATTTGGAAGATGGAAGTCAAATCGATTTTTGGCCGGAGATGGAGTGGGGGGGTCGGCGATAATAGCAAAAGGAGTAGGCGGTTGTCTTGGTTCTTCTCCTCCGATAACCCAGATCTGTTTCAATAATATGATGAATATTTTTTGAATTGACACATTAACCTCCTATATTTTAGACATTTTGAAAGTCAACCTATATTAACTTTTAAGGGTATTTTGGCATTTTACATAATATTTGACGAAAAATGTAACGCTAATGGTGGGAGGGGCAAATTGATCCAAAAAAACATGTTCAGGAACCACCTTTGATTGTTTTTTTTGTCCGGGGACCAAAACATTCTTTTTCGACATGTTCAGGAACCAAATTATTATTTAATTCTACATTAAATGTAATCTAAATTAATGTGTTAGACTTTTTTTTGGTTGAAAAACTATATTGTATTTTGTTTTGGCCCAACACTGCAAGATAAATTACTTATTCAAAACCTTCATTAGAAGCAACTTCTTAATTGTTAATATGGCATGGAAAGATTGTACATTCTCTTCCCCGCCGGATTGGACGGATCAAAACCCTACATGCCATTTCAATAGGAAGCACTGGACCACTGGTCCACCTTACCAAGTAAATCAAACATTTTATTACACATTGTGAGCTTAATCAATACCTTGACCAGGAATTCCGGCGTTATGCCACGCACGTGACCATCCTTCACTTGCAAGTGATTACAATTGTGATGATTTCTCTTTTCCGCGTCAAACAGAGGAAAATGGTGCCAAACTGCCCAACTGGCAATGAGGCTTGCCAATGTCAAGGTCCAGGTTGAGAATATGCCACGCAATTAAATGATTTCATTACATCAGATCTTCGGTGCGAGTAACCTGTGTCATTTCAAATCCAAAAATTCCTTCTAATATTGGAAAAATATACTTCCTTCATTCAGGTTAAAAGTCGATTATATTATTTATAATAATATCAATTAATGTTTTCTTAATGAATGTACTATAATTATTTAAGAACGGAAGGACTGTTATAACTTAAAAATGCGAAGTTCTGGGAGGCACTAAAGTCCCTCCCCCCTTTTCTGACATACATATATGGTGTCAAGCAATGCATTTGGTCTGACATGATTTGCCATTTGATCACTAAATGATTGCTCTCTCTTGTACAAATATGAGACAAATGGCGGCTCAGAATCTTGTTCTTCAACTTAGTCTAATTTTGCTTCTTGGTAAGTGCTTTTCAAACTCCACATTTTTGAGCATTTTCTGATTGGGTTTCCCTCGTTTACAATGTGGTACAAGTTGGGTTGTACTTTCACAACAAGTACACTGACTTGGTGACACTAAAAGAATTTCTTCTGTTAAATGCAAAATTCATGAAAACCTTTATCGGGTAGTTGCGGATTGCCATAAATTTGTTTATTGATTAGTAGAGCTTATTAATTCAGATCATATACTCTGATTCATGCCTTATTATAATCCGTAATTTTCTTGAAAACCCATGGACTTGTTGCAGGTTTTTGTAAGTCTGATCTCTCCCCTGCTATGAGCCCTCAACCCTTAATTCCTGTCCTAGGACCTTCACCATTGCTGCCATTCACGAATACCGGTGTGCCTAAATTATCAGGTATTGCTTAATCCAACTGTTTCCATAAACTGCTTTTGTACACCGTGGTCTAATTGAAGAATTGACGCCACCATGTTCAAAATTTTCAGGACTCTGCGCATTAAACTTTTCGGCTGCAGAAAGCGTACTGAGAAAAACATCTACTGATTGTTGGGCATCGCTTGCTCCATATCTAGCCAATGTGGTCTGTTGTCCTCAACTCGATGCCACTCTATCGATTCTTGTTGGACAATCCAGTAAAAACTCTGGGAGAATTGCTTTGAATGCAACTGAGGCAAAGCACTGCCTCTCAGATATTGAACTGATCTTAGAAGGCTCAAGGTGCCAGCAACAATCTTCAAATAATATGCTCCATTTATTCATCAAACCTCACCGAGGCATCTTGCCCCGTGACTGATGTTAAAGAGGTTGAAAACATGGTGGATATCAAGAATATTGTAGCTGCTTGTGAAAAGATTGATTCAGTCAATGAGTGCTGCGATCAAATTTGCCAGAATGCCATATTGGATGCTGCTGAAAGGATAGCTAAAATGAGTTATGGTATGTCCGGTTTGGCTGGGGGTCTTGTCTCTCCAAGCTTAACCGTGATAAGTGATTGTAAGAATATTGTTCTTCGGTGGTTGGCCTCCAAATTCGATATCTCTTCTGCAAATAAGATTTTTAGAGGAATTTCCACTTGCAGGATCAACAAATGTAAGCCTCTATATTCATACGCTGATAACTGAAATAAGTAAAGATACCATGTTTTTTCCCTCATTTTGCCAGTACTAATGTTTATTTGCTTGGTCCAGTCTGTCCATTGACTTTTCCTGACTTGAGAAATGTTTCAAGAGAATGTGGAAGTACGATAAGTAACAAGACATCTTGTTGCGAGGCCATGGAAATCTACGTGTCTCGCTTACAAGAGCAAAGTTTCGTTACCAACCTGCAGGCCTTCAATTGTGCTACATTGCTTGGCGAGAAATTGCAGAAAGCTAGTGTATCCAGCAATGTTTATGATATTTGTCATATAAATCTCAAAGATTTTTCCCTCCAAGGTCAGTCTTAGTGTCTTCCTCAAAAACTTGAAATAGCACACCATTGTTTTCCAACAATTTTAAGAGACTGACAACACCACGGGTGGTTTTGTGGTGTTTTCTTTGTTGATCATGGCGGAAACATTTACTTGGCATACCCCAGTTGAATCACAAGGTAACCTTTTCTCCTCCTACCCTATGAAAAAAGGGTACGGTCCAAAAATAGTAATCAAAATGCAGATCTTATATACATAAAGGAATTAGTCATGCTGATTATCTTTGGCATATTTATCTTAATTGTTTTTCGCTAGACTCGGGATGCCTCTTGTCAAGCTTGCCTATAGACGTAACTTATGACAGTAGTTCAGGCATCAGTTTCAAATGTGATCTTAACGATGAAGTTGCTGCCCCATGGCCGTCTGCTTCATTTAAGCCCCTCACTGTGTGCAACAAAAGTATGTCTTATGAAATACTAACTTATTTAGTGATTGCAAATATGTACACTATTTTCATTTTCTTACTCCCTTTCGTTGTCCTTAAATGCTTTGTTGCTATGCTTCATGTAATTTCAGCTATAGAACTTCCGGCAGTTCCGAAGGCAACATCTGCTCAAAGAGGTATTCATTTTTTATTTTATTATTTTTACATAATCAAGAACAAGTATGCTTAAAAAGAGCAGGCATCCTTGAAATTTTTGACAATTTTCATGCATTATTCATTGCAGGCATGCACATTAAAAACCTTGTAAATTCTCTGTTCCTTTCATCCATGGTGGTCCTCAAGCTGCTCATTTGATTTTGCTGATGAGTGATGACCATAATTTGTTTCTGCTATATATTGCCACATTAAAAGCTGATGCAGCGGTACTCCACCCAAATTATTCTGAATTCTTCCAAGTATATTGTATATACCCGAAACAGGATCGCCTATCCAGTATTTGTAATCTGGGTCATGGACTCACGGGATTTTGACACTATGTAACTACTTTTAGTATATGTTCATTTTTGCACCCAAATAAATAAATAAAAACTAGCTTTATACCAGCTCGTTAAACGCATGTCATATATATTTTTCAATCAAATTATACATAAGCAACATGAAGTGAAAAAATAAAATTAAAAGAATAAATTATTGTAAAACTAATATCATGATTAAAAACTTTAATGATAGTAAATAAAATAAACAAATAATTGTACCATAAAGATTGTGAGTTCAATATATAGATAAACTGAATAAATTATTATATCGCAGCGATTAAGAAAAAGTAAAATTATTAATAGAGAATACAATAAATAAATAAAATATTTTATAAATCTTAGAATATTTTTTTAAATACAACATTTGTCATTAAATATGTGCGATTACTACTACTATCAATATGATTAAATATGTACAATTACTACTACTATCACTATCACATAACAAAACTCATGTAATCTATATTAACCAATATTAATATAATTTTTTTAATCTTTTAGTTAGTGCGTTATGAAAATTAAACACATAATTAAAATGTAAGGATAAAAATATAAGTGAATTTAATTATTGCTTATTACATGAATGAAAAATTCATATATATTTTAGGATACGTCTTTAAACGAATATATATATTTGTTAGACAATAAAAATGGTATAACAAATTCAAATGACGATAAACCAAGGAAAAACAACTCAAATTACATACTTTTTTACAGTCATCCCTCCCCTGAAATGACCAAAATATCCCCGACTCAAAAACCCTTCCATTAATAGTATCACCCAAATGATGTGACATTGATAATATGTATACTTAATTATTACAACTATATCTACAAATATTTAAGCCCAATTCAATAGACAATAAAATAGACATTTAGACTATGATTGCTTTCAATTCATTGTACCTCTCACAGAGTATGATATACTCGGCTACTCGCCCATATACATAATCACACCCCTCTACAGTCATCGTACATGTTCCCATAGCAATTAGACTACGATTTACTTGCTCATATTCATCTTCCAATGTCAATGAGCAAAAATGAAATATGGTAATGATGATGTTGCCACCTCTCACCAAGACCTTGTTGATCTTTAAATGTCTACTCTTCCAGTATGTCATAACTGATGCTACTACTTTTGCCGGTGAAATTACGTGGTTCTAGACAACAAAAGCGGTCACATAACATTTATATTCAAGGAGAAAACACATTTATAGCCGAGTAAACAATATTTGTTGAGTATCAAATTAGATATGACAAACTTTAAGGATCCATAGTTGTTCATCAAACTATATTTCACTATATACTTGTTCTTTAGCTCCTATGGATATAATTTGTCTTGACAAAACTCACAAGTAAATTAATATTTAAAGAGGAATCACATTTATGACTGAGTAAGTAATGTTTGTTGAGTTTTTAGATTGTTAGTCTCGTTTCCCTTGTATATTGGTAAGAAGAGAAAAGACATTCCCTCTTAGATTGATGATATTTAATTTCTTAACAGCTTCTTATGGTTTTTTATTTACTTATCAATACTTGTATATGTGTTCATATGTAAATATTATCCTTATTTGGTAAGTAGTTACAGTGGTTATCTAGCAATCTTGAGATGAGCAAATTACATTTGTCGTTATATAAATCTTCCTATTTTTGGCAAGTGCATTTTGAAGAGATCTTGCTATATTTGGATGTGCTAATCACATTTGTCATTATATATATAAAGAAAATGTAACAAAACAAAGTGTTCCAATTTCCAATGTCTTGTTAATTAAATGTTTAGTATAAAAATTAAGAAAAATGTAATAAAATAAAATGTTTCAACTTCCAATGCATATTTGTGTTTTCATTTATGGAAAACATTTAGGCGGGAAAATCACGCTTGCTATTATATATATATATAGATAAGGGCAAACTACCCAAATAGTCCCTGTGCTTTTTGGGTTTCTCGGTTTTGGTCTCGATTGCTCAGAATTGGTCTTTAAACTGAAATTTTTCGCGGACTTGGTCCTTCTGTCAAATTACGTTAGTTAAGTTTCCTTATGTGCGTGTCACGTGATTTTGCCTAGGGGTAAAATGGTCATATCAAGTTAGAAAGTATATGGACTAGTTATGTAATTAATAAACTTTGGAGCGAAAATTCACTGACCCTTTCTTCTTTCTTCTACAAAAATTCACAGTACACACACATCCATTGACATCTCCATGAAAGATCGACAATGCCAATTAGTGCTATCACAATTCCATTGCTCAAGATCAAATTCACCTCCTATGGACACTTAGAGCTGTCAAAATGGGTTGAGCCCGTCGGGTCAGCCCACCCCGCCACCTAAAAAAGGTAGGTTGGGTTGAGAAAATATGAACCCAATTAGAGGCGGGTCAAACGGGTCGAGCCCACGCGGGTTGCGGGTTGATGCGGGGCGGGGCGGGTTGGGCGCGGGCCGGCCCGCCATTTGTGAAGACATAAATCCAAATTAGTAATTACTGTTTACTGAATACAAGTTGTATTGCATTATATAATTTATATTCCAGATCTCACAGAGAGACTCAAACCGTCAAACAAACACAAACCCTTCGTTGTCTCATCTCAAATTCTCAGTCCGCCTGTCTCGCATTCGCATAGTCTCGATGCGACGTTGTGAGTCCTATTAGGCAACCCTTCGTCTTTCGATTTCGATCTCAGACTCTCACAGTCTCACACACGACATGATAATTACATCGCGACTTTGGCAATGGCAGACTGACAGTTGTATTGTATTAGTATTAATATATTCTAAACCTAAGTAGCAAGGGCAGATGAAGAGAGAGAAATTGAGGAATCAGCCGACATGGAAAGGAAAAGACCAATATCGCCGGAACGGAGAGAGGTAGCGATCTCATCGGCGACAGTCAAGCAAGAAACGACCACACACAAAGAGCTATCCACACCATCTTCGCCATCGACAATGTCACGCTCCATGGAGCTGCCATGATTGCCCTTCTCCCCTTTCTGCTCGTTTTGTTTAAATTAATTTTTACAAAACGATTTCTTTGCCAAGACCCAGAAAAATATGAACTGATAATTGATAAACCACTCTACATTTAAAATCGATCGACAACATAATTACTGTTCAGTAAGGAGAGATGAGAGAAGAAGAGAGGTGTTTCTTGACGTGAAGGATTTGGATTGCTTGTTGTTTGTTTGTCTTAGTTGGCTTCTAATTTGGCTGTTTTCATTTTTTGATTTCAAGGCAATTTGGTCAAGGCCATTTCATGACCAATGATGGGTTGGGTTGGGTTGGGTTGGCATTTCTTAGGCCCGCCACTTTTGGCGGGTTGACCCGCCCCGCCCCGTCAACTGGTTGGTTTTGGTGGGTTGTGGGTTGGCCCGCCCCGCCAACCCACCTTGACAGCTCTATGGACACTCCAACTCCAACCTTCACATCTCTTTCTCTCCTCTCTCCAAACCCTAATTCTCTTAACAATTTCAATGACTCTTCACAAACTGCAACAACCTCTTGCTCACCCCCCCTAAACCCTAATTATTCTCTTAAATTCTCCTCAACCTCCATTTCTTTAGCCTCCCCAATCGAAAACCCACTTCATCGAATTGGCTAAAACCTGCCACAAGGGTTCCCCCAAACTCCTGTTCAAGAGAAAGGGATTCTGTGATTTTACAGCGGCATCTCCGCTGTTATTGTGGGGTTAACTGCGTCCTCGGCATCAGTACTTATCCATCAAATAGCTGGTTCAATGGAAATATTTATTCTCTCCCTCACACAAACACACACGTGTTGACTCATAAAATCCTCCATGTCACCGCCATTAGCCATAGCCATATCCAAGAAGACATCCACGTCCGTCGTCCCTGCTGCCGGTTATTTCAGTTGAAAGGAAGAATAACCCAATTATTGATTTGGGTTGGGCGAAAGAAGGTACCTAGAGAGAAAGAAAATAATTCCTTGGTGAGGTGGTGATTTTCTTGATTCGAGTTGGGAGGATTTTTCCTTTGGAGTAAAGTTCGTTGGTCATGGAAGGTTGTTGATCGGAGGTGTCGTTCATGCAGAAATTGAAGTCCGTTTACGACATTTGCAGAGCGGTTGGTTTTGATATTAGTGGAGGTGGTTAGTGGATTGCGAGGGAGGAGGTGGTGGTGGGTTTGCTGTTTTTCTTGGAGTGTTTCATCGGAAAGGATGGGTGAGATCGAAAAAGAGAGGGGAAAATGGCAGGAGGGAGCTGGGTATATATGGAGGAAGGAGAATATATACAATTAGTCCCCTCAAATAAGATTTTTTTCTAAATGGTCTCTTATAAGTTGAAATAACAAATTTATCCCTACTAAAATTCATGTGAGATGCAAGTGGTTGAACTTAAAGGTAGAAATTTAACAGAATTTGATGGAAGGACTAATCCTGCAAAAAAATTGAGTACAAGGAGAAAAATTTCGAAAAAAAATAGTTTAAGGACGAAAATCGAGAAACCCAAAAAGCACAGGGACCATTTGGGTAGTTTGCCCTAAAAATAATGTAGATAGTCATTTGTTTGACAATAGCACTACAAAATCCCGTCAAAAAAATCAAATGTTGCCCCCATGCAGGATCGAACTACAGACCTCCAGTTTACAAGACTGGCGCTCTACCACTGAGCTATAGGGGCTTCTTGATATTGCTTATATTGGTTTAAATATTATATTTATTTAATCACCTGGCCTTGTTCGCTTTGTAATTTAAGGTATGATTCAATGTCTAGCTTTGATTTTTTATTTTTTTTTTGGACTTTCTCCCTAGTCTATCTTACTTTTTTCTTCATTATATACAAAAGCAAATGTATCCATAAGATTTTTCTCGTGAACTATACATCTTAATAACATTGAAACTTATACATGGATGATGATCGAAATATGACTCACCTTATTTAGACCCTTTAAATAGTGTGTTTAGGGCACATGTTATTCTAATTATCTAATTATCTAATTATTGTTGTATAAATCAATTTAACCATTGTTTTACTTTTTACGGCTTCTATATTTGAGTAATACTACAATTATAAAATGGATAACATAATACATTAGCATTGTACTTTCTTTCGTAGAGTTATTTTAATAAAAATAACTGTCATTGTGGTCCAACTTAACTCGGATGATTAGTTTTAGATTTTCAAATCTGGGTACATTTTTAAAAGAAAAAAAGAGAGTTATTTCGATGAAGATGAAATCCATTTGCAAGTTGGGTGGACAATGGAAATACTCTGTTTATATCACTTTTTCATGCTTGCAAAATTTTAATAATTAAAAAGCGAGTAGTTTTCTGAAAGACCGTCTTATGGATCTTAATTCGTAAGATAGAGCTCCGTATTTTCACAGCTTAACCCACCAACACAGGTGGATCGGGTAAAGATGACTCGTCTTACAAAAACTATCCATAAGACCTATTACCTAAGTTTTTGCCTTCAAAGATACTCCAGATATTCCACTCAAAGAATCCATATTTGAAAAATCTAATTATTAAAAAAAATATAATTAGTAGTAAAGTTTGTGATAATTATAAAAATAATTGGACATATTAATACGTTAATAGCAAATGTGAGGGTAAAGTTAAAATGTTATGTACATGATTAACATAATTTTTTGAAAGTAAACTTTTAAAATGAAACAACTCAAAATAATATGGTGAACTCTTTACCCGGAACCGAGAGCGTATATAACTAATATGATAATTTGTCATAATAAAAATAAAACAAAAACTTAGAAAAGATGGTCTGACGGGTTTTTTTATAAGGTATATCACTTTGACCCGATTCACCATGTGTTGTTGAGTTGAGATGTAAGAAAATGAGAATATGTCTTACCTATTAGAATTTATAAGACGATCTCACAGGAAACTAATTCTAACAATAATTCTTGAATATAATGAATATATTATCAAATGTAAAAGTTACAAATCAAATTATTATGAAAGTTATGAACATAATTTTTAAAATAAAATATTTCAAAATGATATAGTGAGTGATTATACAAAATGAAATAATCAAAGGAACAAAAATACTAATGTACTCCCTCCGTCCCTAAATTATCGTTCTCCTTTCCTTTTTCGTCCGTCCCAAAATAATTGTTCACTTTGAAACTTACCTTTTTAGAACATTACTTTTACCATTTTATCCTTACTTTTTCACTCTACTTTAATTATGGGCCACATATATACATGGACATTAAAGGATTCTACACATTAAACCAATATAAATAATCAAGTCAATTACTTTTTCTTAAACTGTGCGTTGGGTCAACCCAGACGATTATTTAGGGACGGAGGGAGTAGTATAAAGGAGGGTATGAGACAAAACAGATGAAAATAAAATGGTACTCAAATAAAGTAGACTCGAGGAAGGTATAGCGGATACGACGATTCGTACTACGTAGTATTGTCTGTTGAGTAGTAGCTTAGACACATCATTGAGTTTTGTCAAACCACACCTTTGACAAGACTCTTCAATTAACGTGTTGCTTCAGACGGCCTAAAATAGACCCTTCCATCCATTTCCAATAATAATCATGCCGCTTTCGGAAGTCTTTTATATTAAAAAAAAACGGATAATATAACTTTTTGGTCCCTGAACTATACCAATATTATGCGTTTGGTCCCTGTGTTTTTTTTGTAATGTGTTTGATCCTTAAATTAGGTTTTTGGTAAGAGATTACCCCCTGACGAGGTTACCGTCAGTTTTGCCGTCAATTTTTTTATGAAATTCCAAATTTATCCTTAGTAATGTTAATGGTACGAGTATAATCTTATCTACTTCATAACTACCGTTAACCAGCCGCCATTAGTAAGTAGCACTCCTATAGTCCTATTCAACAACGTGGATAGTATGACAGTTCGAGTGCCCATAGGTGATAGGCCATAGGTCATAGTCAATCAAATATAGACACAGTACACGCATATTCATACACACTCCTCACTTTTCAAACACCTTGACTAGGAATTTTAAAAGATACAGTTCAACACTTTCCGCTTCCCTTTAAAATATCCTCAACCTTTACACCAATCATCTCCTTGATTCAATCCAACTCCACCATGGCGCAAATGAGCAGCACCACCCCGGAAATTGACCCACAAAGCGGATTCTGCCGGTCAAATACCACCTTCTACAGCAAGCGCAAGCCCAAGCCCACCGCCTTACCAGCCAACGATACCCTCGATGTCACCACCTTCATTTCCTCCCGGGCCCACCGTGGCACTATCGCCTTCATCGATTCCTCCAGCGACCGCCACCTCACCTTCTCCGACGTCTGGAGGGCCGTCGAATCGGTCTTTTTGGGAATTCAAAAATTCAACCCATCTCCTTCTTAACCCATCTCCTTCTCAACCCACTTTCTCTCTATAAAATTCTCCTCACTTTATATCCACTCTATTCTCTTTCTCTCTCTAACCAACCGCCTTGTTAATAGCGTAGAGCATCTTCTTGAATTTAGACCAAAGCTTCTTAGTCGATCTTACTTTCGCACTTTGAACCTTTTGGTATGTATTGCCCCAGAACTATAGATCAGATCCAACAGAGGAGAAAGAAAATTCCGCGAGATCAAGGCCTAGACAAGGTCAGGGAGATCAAGGCAAGAGCTAAGGACTAGACACCCTTTTTCTGCCTGGGCTGCTGTAAGTAGATCGAGAGGTCGTTTCGCCCTTTGTCCTCGACGTTAACTCGCCTCTCCCACCTCCGCCACCTCAACCTCCACCACAACCGCTTGTCATTTACGCCTCCGAGTTTCACCTCTTGGCCTAATCTCAAACACTTCTACCTATCTCATAACCTCCTTGCCGGCGAATTCCCCGCCGATGTTATGGGTCTCCGCCGGCTGCGAAGATTGGACCTTTCATACAATCGATTTTTCGGAGAGATACCCATGACCGAGTTGACTAAGCTGACTCACACTCAATACATACTACATAGTCAAATGGTAAATTTTATTTTAACCGATTCTCTTTTTCTTTTTCATTTTTCATTTTTTATTTTATTTTTATTTTGAACCACTAACATTACTAAGGGTAAATTTGGATTTTCAACAAAAACATAACGGCAAAACTGACGGTAACCCCGTCAGGGGGTAATCTCTTACCAAAAACCTACTTTAAGGACCAAACACATTACAAAAAAAATACAAGGACCAAACGCATAGTATTGGTATAGTTCAGGGACCAAAAAATTATACTATCCTTTTAAAAATGCAAAACCTCTTGTTTGACCACCTAATTTTTTAAAAACTTGTAAGGCGACCACCGAAAGTTTAAATTTGCAATAAGGTCACTGAACATTAGATAGGCTGCAAACGAGTCCATTTTTTGGGTGAACGTTATCTTCATCAATTAAATTATGTCAAATATCTATTTTGCCCCTTATCATTGACAAGTATTGTGTTTGACTTTGTAATAGTGATCGCCGGCCCATCGTTCTCAGGCTGAGCATCGCTGGGGAACGATTTGACTAAGAAAATGGCGGCCATGTACTGGGTCACGCCATAACTGAAACAATTCGCCAAAAGCAGTAGCTCCGGCCCTCAACAACAATGAGCTCGACTCCGCCTTCTTCTCCATCAACGACGCCAACCCGGCCATATTTGATTCAAACTCTCTATGTCTTCCATAAATCTCCCCCATTGACCTCACATGTATATAGATAGTTTTTTTTTTAAATCTCATGATGTGATATCAAACTTGAAAGACATGAGTCGTGAACTTGTTCATTTTTTCTCTCTCAAGCCTTCCATCCACACATCAATCCCACCATTCCCATGCCCAAGGAAAATCACAAGCTCATCATCCCCACCCACAACTGGCGCACCATGAACAGGCTTTCCAAAACCAAATCAAGCTCCCCAAATGCCAATTTTCACCAAGCTGACACATAGAAATTCCCCTCACAAGTTCCAGGCACCCCTCTATAAACCTCCAACCAATCAATCATTGACCTCACATAATAGCTTCCTTCTCATTGTCAATCTCGGCTATCCTTCATCGCCGGCGACCTACCCCATCTCCAATCGTCGTCGCCCCAACACAGATCAGTGCTCTTATTCTATTCTTCTATTGTATCATTCCGACCGACTTAAGATCCACCATCCCAGCCTGATCACAAACTCCAAATCACCAGATCTTCCATCGTCATGCAGATCCATTGAGCTAGACCCGCCAAGATCTCTTCGATTTCTTCAGCCTGCTCTATCATCACCATCTCCCAACCGTCAATCTTCCATACGGTTCCTTCTCAGTCTCTCTGATTCTTCATGTAGGAATCCAACTTCTCCTTCTGTTTCAATGAAGGCATCTATTTCTTGCTCCGATCTCTCTCAGATCTGATTGCGTCCATTTGCCACTTCTAATTTCACATAAAGGTTTAGTATATATATATATATATATATATATATATATATATATATATATATATATATATATATATATATATATATAATCATATATATATAATCATATTTTTTTATTTCGACCCATTTGTTTCTAATTTCACATAAAGGTTTAGTATTTATAGGGGCAAAATAAGTAATGACATAATTTAATGGATAAACATAACGTCCGTCTAAAAAATAGGCTCGCTTGCAGCCTATCTAATGTCCAGTGGTCTTATTGCAAGTTTTAAACTTTCGGTGGCC
Source organism: Codonopsis lanceolata (assembly GCA_013146195.2). Lineage (NCBI taxonomy): Eukaryota > Viridiplantae > Streptophyta > Magnoliopsida > Asterales > Campanulaceae > Codonopsis > Codonopsis lanceolata. The sequence continues at coordinate 52,578,054 of CM028380.1, forward strand.
ACCTTGCAAATTTTTGAAAAGTTGGGTGGCCAAATGAGGGGGTTTGTCTTTTAAAAAATACTCCCCCATCCCTAAATTATCATCTTGGTGGATTTGGTGTACGGTTTAAAAAAACACATTTAACTAAAATATTAATATTAGTTTGATACGTAGTTTACTTTAAAGCCCATGTGTATGTGGCCCATAATTAAAGTAGGATGAAAAAGTAAGGGTAAAGTGGTAAAAGTGTTGTCCTTAAAAGAAAAGTTTCAAACAAGACAATTATTTTGGGACGAATGAAAAAAGAAAGCATGATAATAATTTGGGGACGGAGTGAGTATTAAAATTTTAATATTTTAATTACCCTTCGTCCTTAATTTTTTTTGTCTGATTTGATATTTTTATAGGGTGGTGCTTAATACAACACACATTATTTACTTAATACAACATACATAGTAAGTAAAATGACTATTGTGCCCTTATGAATTTTTAGAAGGGAAAAAAATGAAGAAACAAAGGTAATAAAAAGTTTTAGAATTTTGCCCAAAATTATTTACACAATGCCCAAAATTTACTTACATTGTGTATATAATATTTTCTATAAAAAAAGGTAAAAAAAAAAAACCAAAAAGAGCCATCTTTCTAGGTTGGTTGTAAATGAAGGAGAGCCATCTTTTTTAAATGACTTTCAAACATGAATATCACATTTTTGGACCGGTTCTATTATTTTTTTTAAAAGGGGCTAAAGTCGGATTTTTGGGATGACTATAGATGAAGGAGAACCATGTTTTTGCCCATAATTTTCCCTTTTTTTTAGCAGATTGGAGAGATATCTAGGAGAGCCATCTTTCTGGGATTACTATAAATAAAGAAGAGCCATCTTTTTGGAATGACTTTCAAGCATGAATATCATCTTTCTGGACCGATTATATTATTATTTTTTAAAAGAGAGGCTAAATCCGGATTTTCGGGATAACTATGAATGAAGAAGAGTCATCTTTTTGGAATGACTTTCAAGCATTGAATATAGGGCTATCAAATAAGGCAAAGCATGGGCATGCCTCGCCACCTATTAGGCGGGTCAGTGAAGTATTAGATACCCATTTGGATGCGAGTTTTTTGGGCTTTGCCCGCACGGGCTGCGGGCGTTTGCGGGTTGGGACAGGGCGGGGGCGGGCTGCCCGCATTTTTTTGGACTTTGTTGCACATTCTGGATTTGGATGATTGAGCGACTAGGCCCAAATCCATTTAGTGTAACTTAGCCTTTAGGCCTTAGGGTTTTGACTTTTGACTATTTTGAGTTATTAATACTTATTATATCATATCTACCACTACCAGTATTCAGTAATCACAAATTATCTTAGTCTCTCTCAACTCGGGAATACCACATTTTTGACCACTCAGAAAAATTGGAAATCCAATTTGACAACGATATATCAAATTAACAACCAACTTTTAATGTGGTTGCAATAATACCGCCGCCGGATTTCATAACGACCAAATTAACCAACTAACTTCTGTCAATATCGGGCCAAGAAATTGCCATGGAAGGAATATATTGACAGAAGTTGGTTGGTTAAATTGGTCTTTATGAAACGGCAAAGACGACATTGCAACCAAATTAAAAGTTGGTTGTTAATTGGCTTATGAACGGGTTGGTCAAATTGATTTCCCAATTACGATGGTAAAAAGGTGGTATGCCCTCTCAACTCTGTCACCCAAGTCTCACTCAAAGATTCAAAATTGAAAAAAAATATCACAGAAGCGATCGGCGACTTCGGCGGCCTTCGGCACTCTAAGTGGCATCTCTGCGCAAGATTCTCCGCTCTTGATCCGGTCCCAAATAAGCGAGGCACGAAGTCGCTGATTTCGTCTCTTCTAGATCTTCCCTCTCTCTCCTCGCTACCCGCTCACCGACTTCACCTCTTCAGTCTTCCACGCATCCTCTCTAGTCTCATCTCAGATCTCACGCTCTCTCTCTCTCTCTCCCATCCTGCAAGCTTCCAGATCCCGTCTCTCCCATCCTCTACGCTTTCTTTAACATGTTAAATTGGACATCTCCCTATGGCCGGCCTACTATGATGCCCATAGGGGATCTGACTGATGCCATTTCGATTGATACAACCTCGCTTATGACATCGCATTTGGGCTCGACGTCCCCACATTATCTCAGTAGAGAAAATTATTCGAGAATGTGCCGATCGCCCATGGTGTAGTTTCTTTTTACATGTGGTGTATTATTTTTTATTTTATTTTTCTCTGTTGGAAACTTGGTTTCCAATAGCTTGAATAAATCTAAGTAATGTAATATGAAATGTGGGAATCCCACATTGGAGCAAATGAAACAAACTACACCTTATACCTGTATAGCTTTGAGGCTTTTACTTTTCGAGGCCCTTGGGCCACTACACTTTTGTGTAGGCGAGAAGACCTACCTAGGTGTAGGTCCAAACACGCGCGCGCGCGCCGTCGTCGACCCGGCTCGGCTCGGCTGGTTGGTTTGGTTGGTTGGTCGGTCGGCTAGCTTGCTTGCCTGCCTGAACCTATCTTTTTGCTACCGGTTTATTTGGCGTGTGACCACTTTTAGCGTGAACCTTTTGCAGAGTTCGAATCCCGCTAAAGCAAGCGGTTAACGAGCGATTATGGTGAAGGTTGTGTCTCTTTTCGAACAAGTAGCTTTACCCAGGTCTGATTTGTAATGCGTTTCGAACACACTCAATCGGCCCAACCGGCCTCCCAACTTCCATCCCTAAACTACTACTTATATACCGCTTCAAACCCAGTTTTTTGGTATCGAAAATTCTCATCTTTCTGCAACCTTTCTGCCCCGAATATAGAGAAATACATCAGCGTGTTAGATTCTTAGCAGTGATCAAGATCGGAGATCGCCTCTGATCACGTAAGTATCTCTCGAAACTGGAGACACATTTGACATACCTCGTCCGATGCAGTATACGGGGTGATTTTGTCTTAAGAAAGAGCTTAATTGCTCGAGGATATTCGTCATTCTTTTGTGCACACACACACATCACACGGAAACATAAATCAGCCGTACCCTTGGCTTCTAACAATCTTCAGACAAAAGTGTATTTTTGGCTTGGTTTTAGCTTTCCAACTAAGTTCAGCCGCCTCGCTTTACACTGAGTTCTAGACATATTACGGTCGGGCACATACTATAACACGCTGGTGTTTACGCTTCATCGAATTTTTGTATGCTAGTTCTGTTAACAAATTCATACAGAACTTCATTTGCTTACGCACGAAATTCATAAAAGCTGCGTATAACGATTTAACATATTACGTATACGCACTATATAACTTCGTTTGTATTTTGCATGCTATCATTTTCTGCCTGTTGCTATATTATGTTAATAGTACAGATTAGATTCTGCATGTTACTGCCTTAATCTGTTATGGAAATTCATAAAGAATTTCGGTTCATAACAAAGCGTTTAATAGCCATTCGGAAGCGTGTAAACACAACACTAAGTGCGTTTTCGACATCTGATTTTGATTCTGTTTGCCTTCTACACATTTACTGCCTTAATCTGTTGATGTTCTGCATTGTATCATCAGCTTTAAGATTACATTTTTAATCTGTTTCTGCATTAAAACCATAAACACAGAAAATTGATTCTCAAACAGCCTGCATTTCAGATCTGTTTATGCCTTTGTATTTGTTTCGATTTTAATACCACTGCAAACTCGATTACGGAAGTTCTTAAAAAGCTTTTAAGATTCTGAGAATCGGAATCAGTTAAATAATACGGCCATTTTAAAATATGTTTTACATGCATTCTTTGTTTAATGCAGCGATCGTCATGCACTTTCAACGGCTGTTTATACTCACATTTTTAATGCTGTTTAAGAGCGGTTGTGCATTGTTCGATTTACGGTTTCGGCTTGTTTAAGCGCATCTGTTGTGTCAAGCTTTGCATTATACATTTTCAATCTGAGATCCATTTCTGAACTTGATTCAATCACATTCAGATTACCTTCGATAACATCGGCTTTGTTTTAGGTTCAGTTCCTATATACATTTAAACAAGCGTTCTTGAGAATCCATTTAAAATCAGTTTATAGATTCAGGAAATATTAATCCTTTTAGAACTGGAAATTAAAATCTTCATTCTGGGAATTTTACGCGTCTTTGCTCGGTTTGGTTTTTGCCTAAAATCGATCGACTACTTGAAGCTGGATAATATCGATTATTACTTAGTATCACTAGTCTATAATCGACATATTTTGATTAATACTTAGCGTATCAACTATAGTATTTTAATCGAGACTACACCGAAGAGACTATTAAAATACAGTTTGCTAATTATATAGAAACAATAGTGTTTCATATAACTTAGCATAATCATATTTTAATGCGGCATGGCTTCCAGTGCGGAAAGGAACCGGCTATTTGTACAACAACCCATGGCGAAATGATGCATACCACCGTTCCCGCTCATGGTGGCTTCGGAAAATTTGTTGGCAAAGAGTTCAAGAGATGGCAACAAAAGATGTCTGACGTTGAACACGTCCAAGTGCTGAGAAGGAAGCAACCCCTATCTTGAAAGAAGGGAAGCGAATCGCACCACTTGTGGCAGCCTCGAGTCATGGAAGCACTCAGGCTTCCTTTGCGGGGAACTACATCTTAAATGGACTAGATAACTCGTTATACGATGTCTGACCCATTCAAGGCGACGAGGACCTTTGGGAATCATTGGAAGAAGTCTGAAACCGAAGATCTTAGGCTCGAAGAGATTCGTAGTTGCTTGGGTTTTTAGAATTTGTAATGAATGATTCCAAAAGTGTTATGACACAGGTTGAACAACTCCAACTTATCTTGCGAGATAGCGTAGAAGGGATGATAGTTCGAAGCATTCCAAGTTGCGGCAATGATTGGCTACCTCTGCGTGGAAGGACTTGAAAACTATCTCCCAGCGTAAGCGCAGATAATGTCGTTGTAGGATTTGATCCTAAGGCTAAGGATTGAGCAAAATAATCGGGTCGTAGATAAGAAGCGACTTAAGCCCCATAGAAGGGGCGCGTGTGGTCGAGCAAGACTCCAAGAGCGGGAAGCGTAAAAGCTCAGGGGAAGGGGCGTCTCTGTGAGGAAAGAAGTACAAGTTCAGGGCAAGTGCTTGAGCTGTGATAGAAAGGAGCCATAAAGGCTGCAGTCCGAGGCAAGAAGTGAGAGTCCGCAAAAAAGCCAACGTGGTTGATGAAGACATCGGCATGATTTGCGTGGTTTAGAGACAAACTTGAGGTAGGCGAATCGTGAATGGTATGTAGACACTTCCCACAGTCACATATGCGGCGATCTGAATGTTCTCATCTTACTCCAAAGTGACGTCCGAAGAGGCTTT
>CM028380.1:52583492-52617710 GCA_013146195.2 Codonopsis lanceolata
ACTACAATGGTTTCTAGTGTACTCAATAGTACCCTTGTGGGATATGCCCATTCATGTGGGCCCACAAGTACCACCATGCGGTAGTCCATGACTTGCTCGGCTTTGGCCCGATCGATGCATAACATTTGGAGCAGGTAGTGTCTTTTTGTATAAACTCCGTGATCACGAATTGTGATGCCCATCTTCGTAGGGAGATTTTCCCTCTTTTATCTAGGTTGGGCGGATAGACCCCTTTCTGACTTGAGGTTTGTGATGTCTAAGTACCGTGGCTTATTATCTTTTCAGGTTGATTCAGAAGCAATAGGCGGGAGTGGTCTTTTTCCCAGCATGAATGGTGGACATTGGTTTCTGTGAAATTTGAACCAATGAAGCTAGAGTGGCCAAAGTATCGGCAATTGATTTCTATCGGTGGTAGATAGTGGAGCGAGGATCTGGGGTTTCCACTTCCGCCCGACTTGATTTATGATTAGAAGCGAGTCACCATAGACCTCAAGTTTTTGGCTGGCTTTTTGGAAAGCCTCTTCTAGACCGACAATACGGGTCTCATACTCGGAGGTGTTGTTTGAGCATTCAAACTCCAACCACGATGATGCTAATGGAGTGTGAGTCTGGATCAATTAGCGAGATTCTATCTTTGAAACACTCTTTTTATCGGCGGCCGTCAAATAACATTGCCATTTGGTGTCATGATCAGCGATTTCTAGGACACTTTCGTCTGCAGGCGGGCTCGATGCATCTTATGATGCTGAAGCGGAATAAGCTAAGTGGTCCGCAACCAATGAATGGATGTGACGCCAGAGTGATGTCAAGCTACGTTGAGGAAAGCGACCATTTGGCTATTGTCAGATGTTGACTTGCTCGAAGGTATTTGATGGATCCGTGCGGGAATGAAGCGATGGAGTAGAACTTCAAGACCGAGTATAGCTTTTTTCTAAAGGCGAGTAATTAAGCTAGCTTCCTTGTAATTTCCTACTTATGAAGTAAATGGCGTTTTTGATGTAGGAGTTTTCTTTCTCTTGGGCGAGCATAGCCCCTACTGCTGTATCTGTGACGGTTAAATATAGGAGGAGAGGTTTATGAGACGATTAAATATAGAAGGAGAGGTTTATGTGTATGGGGAGGAGCCTTGGTGGTTGGTAAGGTAGGTTTTTATTTTTGAAGGCTAGGCGGCATTTTTAATCCCAGATTTGTTTTTTCTTTAGGAGTTTGAATAGGGGCTCACACATACGGAGGTCAATTTGTCGATGAAGCCGGTTGATATATTGCAATCGACCCAGGAAGCCTTTTATTTCTGTCAGAGTTTTTGGCTACGACATATTTATGACTGCTTTGATTTTGGCTGGCTCGATCTCGATGCCTTGCTCGGTCACCATGAATCCCAGGACCTTTCCCTTGGTAACCCCAAATGTGCATTTGGCGGGGTTAAGCTTCATCTGATGCTTTCTTAACCTTTCAAGAATTTTCGTGAGGTCTCCCGACATGGGCATCGTGCTCAGCATCGTCAGAGTGTACGATCATGTCATCCACGTACACTTCGACTTCTTTATGGATCATATCATGGAAAAGGGTGGTGGTGGCTCTTTGATATGTAGCCCCTGCATTCTTCAGCCCAAATGGCATGGCAGTGTAGCAGTAAGTTCCCTAGGAGGTAGTGAATGAAGTTTTTTCCTGGTCTTCTGCTGCCATTTTGATTTGGTTGTAGCCCAGCATGCCATCTACGAAGGATTTTATTTTATGAGAAGCCACGACGTCTACCACAATGTCGATGTTGGGTAGAGGGAAATCATCTTTGGGCGATGCTTTGTTGAGGTTGCGGAAGTCCAGCCTAGGCACGTCTTCGTAGGACCATGCAAAGATGTCCACAAATTCTTTTAGGAGGTCGATCAATGTTGTTTTTTCTGACCCTTGCAAGTAGCTGCCGATTTTGACCTCTTTGATTTCATTGTTCAGCCCCAGATTGATAATGGACAAGTCTTCATCTGATATCGCTGATTGGTGCTTGACTGACTTGGCGAGCTCAAACAAGTAACTTTTATCATTATTAAGAACAAACTATACAGGGTTGGTTATATTATTGAGAACCTGGGGTTTGAGATCCTTAGTTTTGGGGAACGGATCGGTAGATGACCAATCCGTAAGGCTAAAGGAAGGAGGGGGAATAGTATATCCGAAACGGTCCACCAGATCTGCGGTCGTTAAGAGCGGGCCGGTCGTAGTATACCAGTTTTGCAGGGGGTTACCAGTAATAGACTTGAACTCAGCAGGGAGGTTTTCATAGCTAGCCCCACCATCTATCATTCCTAGGAAACTGTCTCCTAAACAGTCATTATCTAACAGGGCCAAAGCATAGTCATCTTGGTCTATAGTCCAATTGTTTTCAAGCGTGATGCTTTTATATGCGGGGTTACTGGTGATCCGGGGTAACTGCTCCATTTCACCGTAGCGAGATCCGACATCTTCGAAGATTTCCCAACCAGGACGTCTCTTTCCATTCTGGTCTAACCAGGGCTCGGGAAACATGAGATAAGGATCTGTTTCTCCTTTCCTTACAAAGTAACCATTTAATGTTTTTCTATATGGTTGGAGAGGAGGATCTATGTAAAGACGTTTTTCACGTTCTGCTTTACTTTTCTCACGCTTCTGTTTCATGACTGCGACTAGTTCAGCTGGCGTAGGTTTGTATCCTAGACCGAAAGGAGAGATATATTCCTTAACTTCATTTTGGACTAGGTTAATAATCCCCTGCTGATTTCTACAGAGACCCAAGCCAAGCATATAATTCATTTTTCGAAACATGTTTAACGGGACCAAGTTTCCTAAGGACGTGGTTTTCTTTTTGGTGATGTCAGTTTCTCGTCCATATTCAATGATGTTGACTCTGGTTTGGGGGATAACCTCGAAGTCACTGAGGAAGATACATGTGTCATCGTGCTCTATCTCAAGGATCGGGATGTCCCCGTTTTCTTTGCTTTCCACGATCTTATCGGCAAGAATGATTACTATATGGTCATCGTGGATAAATTTGACACGCTGATGCAGTGAAGAGGCTACCTCTTTTACCCCATGGATCCAAGGGTGTCCCAACAAGAAACAACAAGCCGAAAAGCTTTGTTCAGACTTGGAATTCTAACGGCATGGTTAATGCCCAATAGTCATCATTAAGGTGACCACCCCTAGACACATCGACTAAGTGTTTTCATATGCCCTACTGCTCACGATGAAGAGAGTCGGCTACGATATATTTTATCCCGCTTGATAGCGATTTGTGGGACATACATTCAAAGACGAGCTATTATCTATCAGAACTCGAGGACCCTTTTTTCCATGACCCCCATAGTGATGTGGAGAGCATCAATGTGATTGGTTCCTTCTCTTGGCAGATCTAGATCAGCAAACATTATCACGTTTCCAAAGTGTATGTTTCCGATCATTTGGGTGAGCTCGTTTGGGGAGGTTTCAATAGGGATGACCGCCAAGATTAGGGATTTAGCCAGCGTATCACGATGGGTTTTGGAAGCACATAGCAAGCCCCAGATAGATATGTTGGCTTGGGTTTTTTTCATCTAATCTAGCAGAGTATCTTCCATATTCTTAGCCCCAGTATCTGTTTCTTGATCTTTGCCAAAGTGGACACCTTTTTCCTGGTTTGGTAGGTAGGCCCGACCAGATCTGGTAAGGTGACTGACATTCCCATCGATCCAAGTGGCTTTTCAGTGCTACAAGTATTTTGGTTGCCCAGGATAGTGTCCCAAGAAAGCATGTTGCAGCTAGGCTCCTTTATTTCAAACATGAGTATAGTATATCATTTTTTTTATTCTAGCTGAAATGTATATCCTTGATGTTTATCACACTTTCTTCACTTGATCAAGTATCAAGTTTTGTTCCCTTGTGTCTGCCACCGTGATGATATTGTTATCAATGAGGTCATAGATAGCGTTTTTGAGGGAATAGCATCTCTCGGTGAGGTGACCACTGCAGTGGTGGTATTCACAGTTGAACGGGCGAAAATCGCAACGGGCAAGAATACCCGATTGTCCACAAGTAATATAGTGCGTAAGCACAAGTATCGATCCCACAGAGACAATTATGACGTATATTTTTCTAATTACTAAAATTATGGATTTAATGACTTTATCTAAACAATCGATTTTTAGCGATGCAAATTAAAACTAAAGCAATTAAAATAAGCAGGAAATAAAAATTATCAACTACGTGCGATTGATGACGAGTTTTCTCAAGGATGAAAATGTTATGATTGTAATTTCACTCAAATTATCCACATGCTCAATTTATCTACTCTCTCAATTTCCTATAATTCATCTAGGGTAGTCGAGAACACAAATTTAGTCGCTACGGGATCTCGCATCTTATAGTCAACCCTAACCTCCCCGACCTCGCGAATGGCTAAGGTGGTTCGATCGCGTGTCAAACCTAGTCTCATTTTGGCTATCGGTGTGTGTCACAAAACACCAACTATTAAATTGATTGGTCCGAAATATAAAGGTAGCTCTCGCGGATCCTAAATATTTCTAAAATCATTTAATTAGTGATCAATTAATTAAAGGCATTAAGTGCACAAAATAATAACCAACATGAATGTGTACTAAATAAAGAGATATATTAAATTAAAACACTACATTGGACATAGAAAAATAATTGCATTTCCATAATAATTTAAGCACAAACCAATTCTTCAATTACAATATTAATCAACCCAAGAAATTATACAACTATCAAAAATAGAGATGGGGAGAATTAAACCGAGCAAAGTTCGTTTCCGGGGTTGAAATCAATTGTAAATGCGTCGTTGGCTCTTGAAATGATGCTCCAAACCTTCATTAACGAACAATTAAATGGAGAAATGGAAGAAAATTTGGTGGAAATGGAGGTGGTGCCCCATTTAGGGCTAACAGCCCCAAATGGGGACTTCTTTCTCTGCAAATGAAGCTGGTCGGGATTAAAATGAAGGAGGCACAAAATTTGGAGGTAAGTCAGGGGCATAATTGGAAGTGCATGAGGGTTTGAGGGGCATAATTGGGAAGAAAAGAGAGGCTGGGTTGCGGCTGGGTCAAACGGGCTATCCAGGAGAAATCGCGGGTTAACCAAGGTGAAATAGGTTGGAGAATGTGAGGTGGAGTGGGCTGGTAGATGGGCTGAAGGGATGGATAGGTCGCGGGTTGCCCGGATCCACGAAGGAGTTCGCGGGTCGCGCTAGTGGAGGGGAGCTGCCAGCGGATGACACGTGGTCCACTTGGTGATCGACAACGCGCAAGGGCCATCCAGCAATTTCGCCGGCTTCCCTGCAGTCTCTATTAATTGCTCCGGTGCCCCTGAACTTATAATTGTTAGCGCCTCCTTCCAGGTTTGCAAACTGGTCCTCAGTTAACTACATCAGCCTCCGTTAGCCTCTGTATGCCTTGGAACTCTTGACGGACTTTGTCCAAATAAATTCCAATTCAAATTTTAAGCCCGAAATTGTCTCGAACTTTGTGCTAAACACCATATAAAAGCACGATTATGCATGGAAACCTACATTAAGCACAAAAACACAAATAATAATATTTCCAAAGCATAATTAATTCAAAAATAGCACAAAATAAAAGAAAATTCCTGGGAAAATTCGTGGAAATATTGCGCTCATCAACAGTACTGGGCGTGGTTCCATGAACTAGGCAGTGGATTTGGCGGTGTATAATGTGCAATAGGTTTAAGCTTTCCATGAGCCCATAATGTTTGAAAAATCATGGATCTTGACGCAGGCAGGTCGTCATAATGTCTCTGAATTTCCCTCCTTCCTTTTGGTTGAGGTGAGGCTTTTGGTGGGGATTTGGTTGAGTGGCTAGGTTGAATATCTTTTTGGTCGGGGAAATACTGTGTTAGGAACTGATTGTATGCACTTCTATTTGAGGGAGGGTGTTCTTTTTCATGCGCACAAATCATTCCAGTCAGGGTGCCATGGGCCATTTGCTGGGAGTAGCCGAGTAGGTATTTGAAGGATCGAGAGGGAGGTAGCTTTTTTTATTATGGAAGCAGGCATTTAAGTGAGTAAGCTCAGGGTTGGTGTCTGGGGTAAGTGGTGGATTAGGGTTATAGATATTTAGAATAATACCACTTTGGGAAATAGTTTTGGGATTTAGCTGAAGGCTGGTGTTTGGTTGGGTTTTGGGAGTTTGGATAAGGATATCTTCTGTTAGGTCGGATAGGTTTGTTTCTAGAAGGAGAGAATTATTAGAAGAAGGTTTTAGGCTCTTGACTTGTTGAGAGATGGTGGCAAGAGTTTCTGCAAAATTTGCTAAAAGGTTGCCAACTACTTGGTTTGTTACTCTTTCCACATGGTCATCCAATTTCTTCTTTAGCCAGTTTTCAAATTCAGGGTGTGAGGCATGTAACGACCCGAGCCCGAGAGTCCGGTCCGCTACGTGTAGCCCACACATCGCCCACCGAGCACGCGCTTGGGTCATCAGGCCCACCACAAGCCGACCCAAAAGTCCATGGATGATGTTGGTGCCCAGTAGTAGCACATGGCTACCATATAAATCAAATACAAGTCCCACATCTACCCGATGTAGGATTGGGGTATTACAATCTCCCCCACTCAAAATCCTTGACGTCCTCGTTAAGGGTGGCTCGACGGGATCCACCTTCTGCGATGCAGATTCAAGAGGTGGCTCGCTCAAGAGTCGGCATTTGTAACGACTTCGGTGTAGCCCGACAACACTTTGCCCCACATTCCCGAGACCCGCCTCCATTTGCTACGCTGTAGCCCACACACTGGCCCATTGAGCATCCAACACCTTGGGTCATCAGGCCCACCACAAACCGACTCAAAAGTCCATGGATAATGTTGGTGCCCAGAGGTAGTGTGTGACCACCTTATAAATCAAACACAATTCGAACACCTACCCGATGTGGGATGGGGTATTACAATTTCCCCCACTTAAATCCTTGATGTCCTCGTCAAGGCCGAATCATACCCCGTGATGCAGAATCAAGAGGTGGCTCATACGGGATCGAGGTGGCTCCCACCTTCCGCGATGTAGCACTTTGGCCCGCACAGCACTTTCTTCCCACATTTTTGGCTGGGACCCACTTTAATACCATTTGTAACGCCCCGAGCCCAAGAGTCCGGGCAGATCCCACACACCGGCCCACCGAGCACGCGACACCTGGGTCATCGTGCCCACCAGCCGACCCAAAAGTCAATGGATGATGTTGGTGCCCGGTAGCGCACGGCTACCTTATAAATCAGTACAAGTCCCACATCTACCCGATGTGGGATTGGGGTATTACAATTTCCCCCACTTAAATCCTTGACGTCCTTGTCAAGGCCAAATCGCACTCGACTTAAATCCTTGACGTTTCGTTAAGACCAAATCGCACGTACCACAACGATGATTCAAGAGGTGGCTCTCTGCGGTAGCTTGGCCCGCACAACACTTTGTTCCCACATTTCGACCGACCCACTTTGATACCATTTGTAACCACTCGAGCCCGAGCTGCCGACACAGCCACGATCACCAGTCAGCCAGCCATGAATAAAGCCTGGATGAGGGGTTACCTTAATCGAACACAATTCCCAAACCTACCCGATGGGGATGGGCTATTACAATCTCCCCCACTTAAATCCTTGACGTCCTCGTTAAGGCCGAATTGTACCCCGGGCGATGCAGGAATTATGTTCGATTTATAAGGTGACCACACACTACCTCTAGCACCAACATCGCCCACGGACTTGGTCGGCCTGGCCTCGATGACCCAAGGTACCGTGCTGGCCAAGATGTGGGCTACGCCAGAGCGACCGGCTCTCGGCTCAAGTCGTTACAAATGCTATTAGAGCGGGTCCCGCCCGAAATATGGGAACAAAATGTCGCAGCCAAAGTGTTACAGTATCGGGAGCCACCTCAATCCCGTGACGCCTGGTATGATTTGGCCTCGACGAGGACGCCAAGGATTTTAAGTCCGGTATGATTTGGCCTTGACGAGACGCCAAGGATTTAAGCTGGAGATTGTAATACCCCAATCCCACACGGTAGATGTGACTGTTTGATTTATAAGGTAGCCATGCGCTACTATCGGGCACCAACATCATCCATGGACTTTGGCCTGGCCAGGGCGTGATGACCCAATGTGTTGCTCGGCTAGTGCTGCTACGCAGACCTCTGTGGCTCGGGTCGTTACAGGCATATCCAGGAGCTTTTATTTCTGGTCCCAGAATACCTTCTCCAATGTTGGTTTCTGCCATAGTCTGTTTGTTCTTGGCAGCCATTCTGCTCAAATCTGTACCCTCTGAACTGATTCTGACTTTCCCTGATCTGACCCCGATATTTTCTGATCTGACCTATATGCCTCAGATCTCGTATCGGTGGCCAAGATTATCTCTATCTTTCCAAACTTGGGCCAGGTTTCTAAGGAAAAGGGTTTGAAGGTATCAGAAAGGGTTGGCTGAAGGCTTTTTGGGTTTGGAGTACAGTGTGCCTTTATTAATATATATTTTATTATTATTTATTTTTCCTACAATTGATCGGACAAGCACTCGCTTTGTTTTGACAGTCTTAGGACTATTCCTGGAATAATGGATTCTTTCTTTAGAGTATAGGAACTTCGTATTCCACCTGCCTTTCGACTCCCCAAGATCAGACTAATCTCATGCGAAGGGCCTATACTCTTTCTGGGATCCACCATTCAAAATGGTCTAGGTCGAACATAAGAAAATTATTGATCAGCCCCTATGCATATTTTATTCATGTATCTCTTTTTTTTTGCTTTTTTTTTGCAACAGTGATTGGTCAATAATTTAGAGACATAAAAACCGATCGGTCCATGAAGTGTCCTGAGGATATATATGCAATTTAACGTTGGCTGATGCAGAGGGTAGGCTGACCATGGTATAGTGTAGTAGTTCGGAATATTTCTACGTGTGTGCGGTATCTAAAAAGCAGTAAAATGTTTTTTTTTCTTTTCATATATAAAGCAGTAAATAAAACAAATATGACATCTCTTGCTGTTCATTGTGGATTTTCTCGGCTTATTTAGTTTGAGCGTAAGCAAGCATCCATTCATATCAAGAAATAGAAAGAAAAATGGAGAATCTATCTATTCATATTCATTACATATTGGTCATAATCCCCAAAATAAAATGACAGTATGAAATAATATTTATATTTTTTTGCGATGAAAATAAAGCAGAATAATAGCAAGATATAATAAAGCATCAATGAAATAAAGCAATAATAAAATAAAGCCCCAGCCCTTTTTTTTTGTTATCCTGCCCGAATTTTTATTTATTTTTTATTTTGTATTCGTAACGGGAACCGAAACGAAGATGCTGCAAGTTTCACGGTCATTTGCACAAATATACATACAGATATATAAAAAACGTGATATTTAAACTGTTGAATAAATATAATAAGCATATTTAGCCAAAAGAAAAACTTGTTTGTTTTTGTTTAAAAAATGAGTCTAGCCCTCAATTTTGATTTTCTTTAAAATAAAAACGACGTCCCCAGCAGAGTAGCCACTATGAGTGCCCCGGGAAATTCCCCTGGATCTCGCGCTCCCTTATTTAGGGGAAAACAAGATTCGGGGAAAACATCACTCTTTTCATTCCATCTTCCCTTGTTTAGGGGAAAACAAAATTAAAAGTGCAAAAAGAGTGTTGTAAAGAGCACGTTGAATACGCCCGGCCACTATGAATGCTTTGGTCCACTGTGAGTGCTTTTGATTTTTCTATATCACATCCTACCTTGTTTAGGGAAAAACAAGATTCAGAAAATGCAACGCCCTTTTCATTTCATCTTCCCCTGTTTAGGAGAAAACGAAATTAAAAGTGCAAAAAGGATGTTACAAAGGGCGCGTGGGAATACGCCCGACCTCACTGTGGACTCAAAATGTTGTAACAGAGTCGTCATCTTTATTTTAAGGAGAAATAAAGAAAAACAAAAAATAACCAGATTTTGTAAAAGGGTTCAGAGGCTAAGTTACGAGGTGGGAAGGTGTTAGGCACCCAACTTGCCCTTTCAGTCTCAAAACAAGTTTTTTTTTTGGGCTAAATATGTTTTTATTATATTTATTTAGCAGTTGAAATAAAGCATTTAAATATACATATTTATACATATATTATTACAAACTTGCAATAGTCTCTTTCCAGGAATTACGAATACATTTATAAATATTTGGCCATAATAATGGCTCTTTTTAGTGCTATTTTCTATAGAAATCCGGACAGCATAACTGCTTATATTTATTACATTGGACCAGCTGAAAATAGCACTTTTATATTTATATGCCCTACCTTTTGAAGCGTGGGGGCTTTATCCCATACCAGCTAACTTCCAGTAGATTTTAGGGGCGCTCGCTCTGTCCTTCCGGGAGAGGGAGTCTTTTGTTGTTGTGGAGATTCGGGCGAATAATCGCTCCGAAAGTCGCCAGCACCGGAACCAGAGCAACCGCTACTTTTTGCTGTTGTTTGTTTGCTGACGGCGGAAATCAGGCAGAGCAACTGCTTGCTTCTTGCAGATTTGACGTCTAGATTCGGGCAGGGCAACTGCTCTTTTTGTGATTTTTTGGACCAGAGGAATAGGGTGGAATCCTAGCAGGGAGGCTAAGGTTCACTTTAACCGATTGGTTTTGTGTTTGAGGGAGATTTGACGGAGATTTGAGGCTTAGAGGAGGGATTTCTCTCATAACGATCACTCTCTGCGTAAACTTTCAACGGTGTGTGAACTGTGTGCGATGAGTGTGAAGTTTGCGGTGTGAATTTTCACTACTCGGATACCTCTATTTATAGGCTGGAGAAGGGACTCATTCGTTATTAATTTTTCTTTTTCTGTGCTTCATCGGCTTGTACTGCGTGCTTGAGAGATTGTACCGAAGACAAACTACAATAGTGAATAGTGCACTGTTGGGAGCCACCCATGGGGGAGGTGGGCGCTGCGCCTGGTGTGCATGTGGGTGGCGCCAGGGCTTCTTTTTGGCCTCTTTTTTGACAATTTGGCCCATGTATTTTATTATTTGCGCATCCTGCTTTTTCTTTTGCATTTTTAACCCTATAACTTGATATTCGTTAATGTTTAACAAGTCTTGATATTTCATGTCATGTTACATATCACAGGTACAAAATTGGGGTGTCTATAGTATCTTGATTTGCATTTGCTCATTCATTACATTAGGTTCTATACTTAGTGGCCAAATGGGTTGCGCATCAGTTAACGTGGCAACTGTGTATAGAAATTTTCCTTTAGAATAGTTTTTAGACTTCACAGGTTTCAGCAGAAGACTTCGGCAGAAGGTTTCACCAGCAAACTTCACTAGCTTCACCAGCAGACCTTGTCTGCACTCGGACAGCATGACGTGTCAAGTCTATCCGAATATCAAGCTCAAGTAGATCATTTAATTCAACTATCTATGGTTTGAATTTGAATTAATCCATCATCATAAACTCCTGAATTCCAAGACACGCCTTTCCAGCTTTTTCGAAGAATGAAGACTTTCGCCTCCTGAACATGGCAATCAGCAGAGCAGGTTTAGAGTCTAACACAAACAGACTGTACCAACTACTGCAGGTCTGTAACTTTGTTTGTCACCCACCTGCTAGTTCCAGCACCTGCTCCTCTCCATACCCTGATCAGTTCCAATTAGAGATGAAGTCAACAAAGCAGCTCCCGACATTTAATGCTCCCAACCTAATATAGTTGTTACTCACTTCATCTTCTCCAACGGTCTCAAGGATGCTCAAATATAAATACTGTCATTGAAGATTGAAGAAAACAATGCTCTGAATCTATTCAACAACATCAAGTCATCATACTCAATGCATTTAAGAGATCATTAACTGATCAACGAAGTCCTCAATAATAACAACAACAAAATCTACATCAACTGTTAATCATTTACTTCTTATTGTTGTACTAATTACTATTCTTCTGCACCTTGAATATTCTGTTTCTCCAGATATTCAATTCCCCCCCAAACACAAGTCAAATATTTTGTACACGATCCATTAGAGATTTCTGTAATAAACTAGTGGAAAATATAGTGCACATTCAAATCCAAGGTTGACTGCCTTGGTGGTGGACGTAGCACTCTTTATAGTGTGAATCATCTCAAAATACATGTGATCTTTACATTCTGTTGCTTATTATTTTATACTGTCTTTGTCGTCTTAGCTTATTCCTTTGAGCAGCAAACTTTAGTAATCAGCTAAGTCTACTGGTAGTGCTTCACCAACAGACTTAGTATGTCTTCCTTGCAAGTCTTCTGTTACTTCAACCTTGTCAATAGGTTTCAAGTACTTGTTTTAGGAATTATTACGAAAAGTTTTAAGTAGTTAGTAAGATATTCAACCCCCCCCCTCTTCTAGCTTAGTATTGTGCCCTTTGGGACTAACAGTCAGCATAAGGGTTCAACCCGATCCAGTTGCATGGCAGGTTAGCGGTCCAGCTCGAGGGGTACAGGTCAAGCAGACCAACCCGCATGCAATGAGGGCGTCTTGTGGGTGCCGTGATCCAATGTGGACTGCATTGGTGTAACCTACGGTTGGATGGGCAGTTAAGGCGTGGGTTGATCTGGTGTTTCGTACCCTGGTGCAACCGACCGCCCTCCTTTGATCAACCACCAGCCACCAGCCACCATCCTGTGGCCTAGAATGGATCCGCCCAGCTTGTGAATTTTGCCAAAAGGCACCCCGACCTCTTCACAAACTATAAATAGACCCACATTACTTCCATTCATTTCACTCCACTACCACATAAACATTATTTGTAGTTTTCTCTCTCTCATTCTCATACATAGAAAGTCTCGGGTATTCGATTAGTTTGCCGAAAACTTTTAATCGTTGTGCATCGATTATAAGTTAGAAAGTCATTGTATCTTGAGGACGATTGCCATAGACCGTTAACACAATATACAAGGCAATTTTGTCTTGCGAAGAAAGAGTGAAATTCTTGCCTCAACTTATTACATAATTTAGTTACGTAATTAATTGCTATATTATTTTCTGTATTTTATTTTAGTTGCCATTTTTTAGATTACATCTATTATTCCAATAATCTCCATAATAGTTAAACTTTATCCTCCATATTTTATATTCACATATTTATTATAGTTAAGCATATTGTAATTAAAGTAAGTCTCATGTAAGACGATCTTACAGATCTTAATTCGTAAGACAGAGCCCCACTCTCTCATAGCTCAACCTACTAACACACTGTGGGTCGGGTAAGGAGGATCCGTCTTACAAAAATGAACGTAAGACCGTCTTACCTACGTTTTTACCTTGTAATTATGACATGATTTCCCAACACCTCAATCTCCAATAAGTAATAGCTTAAACAGGTAGTCGCTGCAATGAAGAAAAGAAGATTAATATTTCTAGAGGAGCAAATATTATGCTGGAGAGAGAGCATAGTTAACTCAAATTAAGAAAGTTGGGAAAAATTTATGCAACAACGCGCTACATATAGCCCATAACAATTCTTCCACCCTTTCTCCTGAAAGAAAGAACACCCTTCACCTATATTGCATGATAAAAAAACACGGGTAAAATTATATGAATTGCTCCTTATAAATGTTACAAGAAAAAATATATCATAAACCTTCTATAATTTGAAAAAAAAAAAAGAAGATATATCTTTTTACCTAATCACAGCCGAAAAAGATATAGATCTGATGGATCTATATCTACTTACACAGATCTTTCAATTTGGCAACTTATATCATCCGATCTGTTTATATATTGCACAAATATTTCATAATACAAGTTATAGTAGCCAAAAAAAAAACATAAATTTCGATAGATCTGATACTATTTTCTAAGATCTATGAGTTCTTGAACAAGAAAATAAAGGTAGCATTTTTTTAGTGTTTAGAAGAAAAAAACTGATTTGAAAACATCATTCCAGATCTGATGATTTTTCTATATCTAAGAGAGATAGGACAGATTTAAGGTCGCTGCTAGCAATAATTTAGAAAAGATATATCTTTTACCTAATCTCAAACGAAAATGATATAGATCTGATTGATCTATATCTACTTACACAGATCTATCAATTTGACAACTTATATCATCAGATTTGTTTATATATTACACAAATCTTTCATAATACAAGTTACAGTAGCGAAAAAAAAAAACATAAATTTTGATAGATATGAAACTATTTTCTAAGATCTATAAGTTCTTGAACAAGAAAATAAAGGTAACATTTTTTTTCAGTGTTTAGAAGTGTAGACACCCAAATTTCGTACCCATGGTACGAAACTTTGACATGCGATATCAAGACATGTTAAAACTTAACAAATGCCAAGTTACAGGGTTTAAAAATGCAAAAGATAAATCAGGATGCGCAAAACAGTAAAATGCAGGGGCTAAAGTGGCAAAAAGAGGCAAAGAATTGAGCAATGGCGCGGCTACTAGGGACCTTTGGCGCGGCGCCCAAAATTGCTGCAGTGGCGCCCAGATGTGCTACATTTGTGCTACAGTGTGCCCAAACTTAACGCATTGCACAAATCTTGCAGCATAAGGTACAAGCAAAAGCAGCACAAGAAAGAAAAAGTAATGACCGCGAAGTCCCTCTCTCAGCCTATAAATAGAGGACTCCGTGTTCACTATCAGACACACAGAAAAACAATCGAAAACACACAGAAACTCTCAGCGTTGTTGTTACGCCGTGAGAATAGTGAGCGATCGTGCGATAGTGAGCGCCCCTTCCTATAAAGCCTCGAAACTCTGCCAAAACTCCTCCAAACGCAAAACCAACCGGTCAAAGTGATCCTTAGCCCCCCCAGCTAGGTATCCACCCTATTTCCTCGGTCCAAAAATCTTGAAAAGAACAGTTGCTCTGCCCGAGTAAAAAGGCAAAATCTGCTAGAAACAAGCGCTTGTTCGCCTCGATTCCGCCAACAGAAGCACGTTGAAGAAGAAAACGCAGCAGCTTGTTCTCGCCTATTTGACGGTGTTCAAGCAACCTTCTAAGCGCCACTCGCTCGAACCGCAAAGAAGAAGAAGATAAAAAAGACTCCTCTCCCTAAGGATGAGCGAGCACACCAACGCTCTTAAAGGTGAGCCTTTAAGGGTTTATTTTATAAAAAAACTATTTTCCATCCGGCCCAATGTAAAAATATAAGCTGTTATGCTGCCCGGATTTACTTAGAAAATAGCTTTAAAAAGAACCATTATTATGACCAAATATTTTTAAGTATATTTGTAAATTATTGAAAGGAGGTGGCTGCAAGTCCGTAAATAATGTAAATATGGATGTATTTGTTTTATTTTCCTTCTCTTTAATGCTTTATTTATTTGCTAGATAAATATAACAAAAAACATACTTTAGCCAAAAACTATTTTTTGAGACCGAAATGACGAGTTGGGTGCCTAGCACCTTCCCAACTCGTAACTTAGCTTCCGAACCCGTTTTTTTGCATTCTCTGGTTTTATATTGGTTTTTTCTTTATTTTCTCCTTAAAATAAAGATGACGACTCTGTCAAAACATTTTGGATCACAGTGAGGCCTCGCAACATCCTTTTTTATTATTTTTCGTTTTCCCCTAGAAAATGGAGAATGAGAATGAAAGGGTGATGTATTCTTATATCTTGGTATCCCCTAAAAAAGAGATAACTTGATATAGAAAACTCAAAGCACTCATAGCGATCAGAAATAGGCCTTAACGCAATTTTTATAAAGTCTGAAGTGGGGCCCGCAACATCCTTTCTTGCACTTTCCATTTTCCCCTACACAAGGGAAGATGCAAATGAAATGGTGATGTATTCATGCATCCTGTTATCCCCTAAAAAAGGGATAACCTGATACAGAAAACTCAAAGCTCCCATAACTGACCAAAAATCACTGAAGTGACCGAGGCGTATTCAACGCGCTTCTTGACAGCACCCTTTCCGTATTTTTAATTTTGTCTTCCCCTACACAAGGGAGGGTGGAGTGGAAAGTGTGGTGTCCGCATCGCACGTCGGGCACCCCTATCCAAAGGCGCGCGAGCGATTCCCAGGGCACCCACAAGAAGGAAAAAAAAACAGATTTGAAAACATTTTTGTAAAGATTAATATAATTTTCTTACCGTGAAAAGGTTTTGTTTTGATTTTCGGAAGATATGCAACAATTTTTCTAATCCTTTTGATACTAGGGCGACGGTTAGAATATGTCTCATCTCAACTTCACTGTTTATATGGAAATGCAAGATATGTCATCTTTTTATAGGCCACGTGTACTAGATATGTATTCTTGGGTTGAATATGCTTAGATACATATTCTTGGGCCGGATTAAATGGGTAATGTTAGGGTCACTCTAATAGCATTTAATTTTGGGTACCAAATGATGTGGCATCTTATGTGTCATATTGTTAACGTAACTTTTTAACTTATAGTGGAGCCTATAAAATGCCAAATAAGATGACACATTGGAAACCACATCATTTGATGCACAAATTTGAGTACTCATTGAGTGACTCTATCATTACTTCGGATTAAATAGCCTTATATAATTATATATAGATTGCATTCTTACTTTTATTTAAGCTTATAGTAGATCAATTTTATCTAGCCCAAAATTTATTGAATGTAATTGTATGGATTATATTTTGGGAAAAATTATGGCTGGTCCCTTTTTTAAAGTTTTTAACCCCAAAAGTTCACCTTTTTTTTTTCAAACGCAAAAGATCATTTTTCGAAATATTGTTCCACAAATGCTATCACCTTCTTCAACAGCTCCAACAACACATTTTGGATTCGAAAATCACGATTGTGCGCAATGAAACAGGGATCGGCCTGCCCGCAATAAAAAAATGTATAGTGTAGCGATTAAATACTTTAAAAAGTGGACCGGCCCGCTATTTTTCCTTATATTTTATTTTCGCCCAAATCTAATATCCAGTCCAAAATAAATGATGTTTTTACCTAACTAAAATTTGTTTAATATCCAGCCCAAGAGAAATTGAAAACTTTTTTTTAAGCTTTCTTAATCTGTATGCGAAATTCATCGAATGTAATTGATATGGGCCGTATTTACATGGTTCTAAAACGTGATTGTATTTAATTCAAAGTAACTATTGAAAGTTTTTTATGATGCGTTTTTTTTTGTACGATTTTTTTTTGGATATAAATGGAACTAGCTTATATATAAAAATTTACATAAATTGTTGCTTCCCAACAGTATGGGATTGGATATTCTATCCCAAATGTGTTAAATTCGAGTTCAATTCCTCATTTATCAGATATCACAAACGGTATGATATTTTACTATATTTATAGTTAATTTTACTTATGTTTTATTATCGTATATTTATAAATTATTTCATTTTTTGTAGCTAAAACAATAGGAAATACATCAAGCAATCGTTTCTATCGATTTTCATCATTTATAAGCCCAAGTATATCACCAATTGTCGGTTCAACAAATGACGAAGACATTTCTAATCCTTTGGATACTGTCATTCAAAAGAAGAAAATGCATTTAGATAAATCATTGTGTATTACTCGAAGTAAAGTTTTTTTGTTTTTTAACTTACATTTTTTTATTTGTATTATTAAGTTGTGTATATCTTAGTCATGGTTTACTTATTTTGTTTCTATAAATGATATTTAACTTTTTAAATACAAGTCATATTACTTATTTAGTAAATAATACTAGCTCTAACATTTTGTTTTAAGCTATGAATGCTAGCAACTATCTATTTAAAATAACTGTACTTTAGAAAGACTACTCTAAGATATTTGAATCTATTGGAATAGTCGGGATCATTAATAGTTGGACTCATTTAATTTATAATGTATATTTTTCAATTATATTTAATAATGTATATTTTTCAATGATATTCAGTAATGTATATTTTTCAATGATATTCAATAATAGTTGGGCTCATTAAATGTAAACTAGACTCACAATAAGGGTTAAATGGTAAAGTTAATTTATAGGAAATGAAAATACTAAACGATAATCCATGAATATAATTTGGTTGAAAAATAAGATATCATCATGTGTTTGTTATATTTTTAAATTTCCTGGGCTTTTACAAGGGCAGATCCTTTAGCTCGAGATATCATCATGTACACTTTTTTGTAAACTTTTTTGCACCAACGTTCTTCTTTTATTTACCTTGATCTTCATTGACCTCATATACATGCCCAAAATTTTCAACAATTGTTGATTTTACCAATAAAGAAGTTTTTCGTAGCCCATGTATTAGTGTTATGCCGAACAACATCATGTATTTGAATAAAAATATATATTTCGCTCAAGGCAAAGTTTAATATAGTATTATTATGTTGTTAATTTTTAGTGTAATTTTTTTCAGCTTTAAAGCATTTGCTTAGATACAAAAAATTAATTTAACATTTAACATTTCAACTTTTTTTATATATGATTGATGGGACAAACACAAAACATGGACTTGGGAGATCCTTCTAACAAATGTTGATTTTGCAATGCTATTTTTTTGGTTTGACGAGAGAAACGACAAGCATTACAAAAGTTGAAATCCTAAATTATCATTATGTTGCATACTGGTCAGCTACCTCCAATGCTCGAACCACCGATGTTATTCAAAGATTTGTTGTACGGAAAAACTGAGAAAACAAACTTTTTAATGACAACATCCGATCATACAGCATGATGTTTTTATTTACTTCAATGGGAGGGAAAATATAGTCTAGCATTAATAAAGGAAAGAACCCACCCGTCTTCAAATTATGCAGTCAGAACTATCATTATATTGGAAGTTTGTTGGCAACAGAAGGAAAATCTCCTAAATTTACACAGTTGTATATTTATGATACTGAACATGAAGTAGCCAACATGATGCGTGCTATCGGGTAATAACAAAATAATAAATTAATTTTGTTACATTTGCAGTCTGCACGAGGAAATTGTTTCTGACTTAAAATATATTGGACGAGCATAATAGTCTTGTGAGGTTATTTAGAATGATCCAAGACTCTATGCAACAAAACAACTGTGACAATGTTAAGCTCAGGTTTACCGGGGTGGTGGCAGTCGCTGGGCTTGGGACTGGAGGAGGGTTATGCATGAATGCGGAAGGGATTGGGCTGGGCGCTAGTGACTGCCCACTGGGTAGTCGGTATTCTTGGGCTGGGCGGACAGACTGGTGTAGACACTCCAATTTCGTACCCCTGATATGTGACTTTGACATGTGATATCAAGAACTGTTCAAACTTAACAAATGTCAAATTGCAGGAGTTGAAAATGCGAAAGGCAAAGCAGGATGCGCAAAACAGTGAATTGCGAGGGGTGAAAGTGCTGAAAATGAAACCCAAATAGCAGCATGGCGTGGCCATAAAGCAAGATGGGCGCCGCGCCATGCAATGGTGGAGTCGGCGCCAAGGTCCTTACTGTAGCTCTCAGACTTAACACATCGTGCAACTCGCGAAGGCTGGTGTACAAGTTGTTGAAGCCGGCTGAGGAATTCTCTTAATTCCCGATGACTCCTTCATTCCACCTATAAAAATAGAGGCACTGGGCTCCCCATTTCAACACAATTTCATCCGGGAGAAACGCTGGACGAATTCTCTCTGCTTTCCTTCGAAGCTATAGTAACGAGAGGTGCGAGATAGGTGTGTAGCCCACCAAAGCCTCCAAACCCCGTCCAAACTCCGCCAAAACTCAAATCCACCGGTTATAAGTGATCACTAGCCTTTTAGTTAGGTATCCACCTTACTTCCCCGGCCCAAAATCCCTAAAGTAAGCCGTTACTCTGCCCGAGTAATGAGCTGAAATACACAAAAATTAAGATGTTATTCCGCCCAACCAAAAAGGCCAAAACCTTCCGAAATAAGCCGTCACTCTGCCCGAGTGAACGAGCCAAAGTCATCTAGAATAAGCAGCCATTCTGCCCAAATCACAACAACAACCACACAAAAAAAAAAAGACTCCCTCTCTCTGAAGGATAGAGCGAGCACACTACCACTCTAAAAGGCAATAGCCTTTAAGGGCGTTTTATTTATTTACTTATTCGTTTATTTATTTATTATTTAAAGTTATTATTTAAATCTGACCCAATGTAGTCAATATAAGCCGTTGTGCTGCCCGGATTAGAATAGGAAATATTATGTAAAAGAGCCGTTATAATGACCAAATATTTTTAAATACATTTGTAATTATTGTAAGAAAATGGCTGCGAGTCCGTAAATAATGTAGCCACAGATGTATTTGTCTTATTTTCCTGTCTTTTAATACTTTATTTATTTGCTAAATAAATATAACAATAAGCATACTTTAGCCAAAAACTATTTTTGAGACCGAAAGGGCGAGTTGGGTACCTAGCACCTTCCCAAATCGTAACTTAGCCTCCGAACCCGTTTTCTATCTCTGGTTTTTCTTTTCTTTTCTGGTTTTGCTTTATTTTTGCCTTAAAATAAAGATGGCGACTCTAAAACTTTTTGGATCCAGTAGGGCCTCACAACACTCCTTCTTTGCACTTTTCCGTTTTCCCCTAAAAAATGGAAAATGAGAATGGAAGAGTGATGTATTCTTATATCCTAATATCCTCTAAACAAGGGATAACTTGATGCGGGAAACCCAAAGCTCCCATAGTGATCCGAAACGGGCCATAAGGCTATTTTTAATAAAATCCATAGTGGGGGCGTCGCAACATCCTTTTTTGCATTTTTCTGTTTTCCCCTAAAAAAAGGAAAATGAGAATGAAAGGGTGATGCATTCTCATATCCTGGTATCCCTTAAAAAAGGGATAACTTGATGCGGGAAACTCAAAGTTCCCATATTGGATCAAAAATCCACTAAAGGCAACCGAGGCGCATCCTAACGCGCTATCATAGACAGGACTCCTCTCGCACTTTTGATTTCGTCCTCCCCTAAACAAGGGAGGATGGAACGAGAGCAGTGGATGTCCTGCATCCGCAAGTACACGCACCCCTATCCAAGGGCGCGCGGGCACACGTCCCAGGAACCCACAACTAGGAGTGGCCCAGGTGAAGAGGGAAGTGGATGGTGGTGGGGTTAGGGGATTTGGGCTGTTAGATGAGTTAGTAATTCCTAGGGGTAACTTTGTTAATTTTTCAAAAGTGGGGGTGGTTGTATAAGTTAGAAATATTTTATTTATTTTTGTTTTACTTAAATGACTATATTACCCATTAGTCAAATATATATAAACAATATATTTTAGAACAAAAAAATACAAACCAAAAACTCTCATAAAAATTCATTATCTCTAGATTTCCTCTCTTCCTCAATTCAAACAAGATATGTTTTATAAACTCATTCTTTGTAATTTTGATTTGTTTTCATGAATATAAAACAAAAAAAATTGAAGACCGCCACCGAGAGCCGCTGTGCTCCACCACCACCCGACGTCCTTGGCTGCCAGACCACCAACTGGGTTGGTGGTGTTAAGTTTTGTTAGATTTTGTTAGTTTCCATTAGTGTCTGTTAGTTTCTGTTGGGTTGTTATAGTTAGTTTTCTAACTTTTCAGTTAGGTCCCTTAAACTTGAGCTACTTGTTATTATTAGCGCTTGCTCTTTGATATGAGTTGTTTAATTAATTTTAATTTGTTATAAATTACCTATATATTTAATATTTTAATTAACATTGTTATTAAATATTATTATTTGTAAATAAACATGAAAAAATGACTATATTTTGAATTAATTAATCTATAATTAATTAAAAGTAGAAATTTTAATTGTATAAATATTTGATTTAATTTAATTCAAATTAGAAATAAGCATGAATAAAATACCCGGAATATAATTGATTTAATTTTTTTATATTGATATTGTTAATAAATATTGTTATGAAATGTTATAATTTTGTTAGTTGAATATTAAATATAGTTATTTGTGAATAAACATGAAAAAAATGACTATACTTTGAATTAATTAATCTATAATTAATTCAAAGTAGAAATGTAAATTGTATAAATAAGTCCACTTAAGAACACTTATATTTGTGAATAAGCATGAATAAAATACCCGAAATATAATTGATTTATTTTTTATATTGATATCGTTAATAAATATTGTTATTAAATGATTTAAAATGTTTGGATCTCTCCGAGAATACAGGCGGACACTTGATTTGTAATATGTCAAGTTGTACTATGAATATCGACATAATGTTTTTGTTTTTATATTTGGTACTTATTTGTTTTTTTATGACTCAGTTATATGTTTGTAATATGTCAAGTTGTACTTATTTGTTACAATTTAAGTAATGAGCAAACATATACATTTAAATAGTCTTAAAAAAACATATACATTGCTTCAATTTTCTGACAGTTTTGCCCAAAACCTTTTTTCGTTCCATCCAAAGAGTAGACTAATGC
Organism: Codonopsis lanceolata; assembly: GCA_013146195.2. Taxonomy (NCBI): domain Eukaryota; kingdom Viridiplantae; phylum Streptophyta; class Magnoliopsida; order Asterales; family Campanulaceae; genus Codonopsis; species Codonopsis lanceolata. The sequence goes on from CM028380.1 coordinate 52,605,794, forward strand.
CTTATGTTGGGATCACATATACATTCCCAACCAGGACATACAGGAGGCATAAGACAATATTCATCCAATCGAATAAAAATAAAATGATTCTGATTCACCCACGCAATGCATATATGATCTTGTGGCGTCGCTTGCCCCTCCAGGCGTGACACTAATGGCAGGTACGTAACAGACTATGATGCCAAAATAAAAATAACGATCACCTGATACCTTGTGACAATTACGTGTCTCATTTCTGCCGTACTCATCCACTTATTCGGGGGCGCTATTTTACTATAACAGTCCAATTTCGTGTAAAGCAAGTTGAACTCGACCTCCTCATTTAAGGCTAATAAATAGAACATAGAATGTTCCAATAACTCACGCATTAAATCAATTCGTACCTTATCTCACGAGTCTTGATCCTTATAAACGAAGTGGGAAATAACTCGATATCCACAATGCCCATCACCCTTGACGTTTAAATAGTCTTCAACGAACCTACATAGGAAACTTGGAATTTGGTTGGTATACGCAAATGAATTACCCGTGCTTCTATATGTTGATGAATCTCGGGTTCGACCTCTACCTCGACTTGATATAGAGTATAAACATAGGATTAGATGGGCCACTACTCATGCTTATCTCAACATACTCATAACCATATAACTCTTTGTAGACACCCCAATTTCGTACCCCTGATACGTAACATTGGCATGCGATATCAAGACATGTTAAAACTTAACAAATGTTAAGTTACATGGTTTAAGAATGCAAAAGACAAAGCAGGATGCGCAAAACAGTAAAATGCAGGGGCTAAAAGTGGCAAAAAGTGGCTGAGAATTAAAGGCTGGCGCGTCCAAAAGAGGTTCCTGGCGCTGCGCCCAAGAAGCCTGGTTCCGGCGTCCAAGAGTGCTACAGTGCACTGAAAGTTAACGCATTGCACAATTTCCCGAGCACGCGGTATAAGCTGGTGAAGCACAAAGTGAAATCCAAAAATTCCAGCGATGTCCCTCTCTCAGCCTATAAATAGAGGACCCCATGTTCACTATCAGACACACAGAAACACACAGAAAAATACGCCCAAACTCTCTGCGTTGTTGTTACGCCGTGAGAATAGTGAGCGATCGTGAGATACCCTTCCTATAAAGCCTCGAAGCTCTGCCAAAACTCATCCAAACGCAAAACCAACCGATTAAAGTGAGCCTTAGCCCTCCAGCTAGGTTTCCACCCTATTTCCCCGGTCCAAAAATCTCGAAAAGAGCAGTTGCTCTGCCCGAGTAAAAAGGTCAAATCCGCCAGAAACAAGCAGTTGTTCCGCCCGTTTTACGGTGCCCAAAAGCAACCTTCAGAAGCAGTCACCCTGCCCTAACCGCAGCAGCAGCAGTAGCAAAAAAGGCTCCCCCTCCCGGAAGGACAGAGCGAGCACACCACGCTCTAAAAGGTGAGCCTTTAAGGGCGTTATTTTATATAAAAAAAACTATTTTCCATCCGGCCCAATGTAAAAATATAAGCTGTTGTGCTGCTCGGATTTATTTAGAAAATAGTATTAAAAAGAGCTATTATTATAGCCAAATATTTTTAAGTGTATTTGTAAATTATTGGAAGGAAGTGGCTGCAAGTCCGTAAATAATGTAGACATGGATGTATTTGTTTTCTTTTCTTTCTTTTAATACTTTATTTATTTACTAGATAAATATAACAAAAAACATACTTTAGCCAAAAACTGTTTTTGAGACCGAAAGGGCGAGTTGAGTGCCTAACACCTTCCTAACTCGTAACTTAGCCTCCAAACCCGCTTTTTTGCATTCCCTGGTTTTATTTTTGGTTTTTTCTTTATTTTTCCTTAAAATAAAGATGGTGACTCTGTCAAAACATTTTGGATTACAGTGAGGCATCGCAACATCCTTTCTTACACTTTTCCGTTTTCCCGTACATAAGGGATAATGAGAATGAAAGGGTGATGTATACCTATATCCTTGTATCACCTAAACAAGGGATAACTTGATATAGAAAACCCAAAGCACTCATAATGATCCAAGATAGGCCTTAAGGCAATTTTCGCAAAATCCATAGTGGGGCCTGCAACATCCTTTCTTGCACTTTCCATTTTCCCCTAAACAAGGGAAAATGTGAATGAAAGGGTGATGCTTTCTTGCATCCTGTTATCCCCTAAAAAAGGGATAACCTGATACAGAAAACTCATAGCTCCCATAATGGACCAAAAACTCACTAAAGTGACCGAGGCGTATTCAACGCGCTTTTGACAACATCCTTTCCGCATTTTTAATTTCGTCATCCCCTAAAAAAGGGCGGGTGGAATGGAAAGCATGGTGTCCGCACCGCACGTCGCGCACCCTTATCTAAGGGCGCGCGGGGCGCGGGATAATCTAGGGCACTCATACTCTCTTTTTGTCGAGTTTTACTTTGGGCGGCCCTTGTGTCGTCGGACGTCCAGTTGCTTAACTCGAACCACCTCGGGATTCAACATACGATGTATGTTATGAAAGTAACTCCTTTTCTGGGGTTGAGTACAATTTTCAATATAAATCCAAGCCTCTTTAAGATCATCCTCTGCTTTTGGTCCCTCGGGTGCAATATATCCCTCCATACTCAAAGTCATCCAAAGTTCATGAATATCCGTAACTTTGATACTCAAACCCTCATTCTCCAACCGCAACATTTCACAGCCACAAGGTAAACCATAACTCGACCCGTACACGCAATCACATATTGATAGCAGTTCATTGTTCACTTTGTTTTCCCATTTGTTGAATTGGTCATCTAGTAGTTTCAAAGTCTTGTATGACACAACATGCCTCAATTGCCGAAAGAGTATCCTTTTCGTCACCGGGTACACAACAAATCGATCGTGTTCAAATTTGTTCCGAATTTCATTTAACTCTCCTTCGACAAACAAATGGATTTGCCGGAATAAATGATCAAGACTTGACGTTGATGTTCCCCAGCGAATGCTTAAGTTGGGAATGTGCACCCTCTACTTTATAAAACATTACAAAACAAAAGATTACTTAAAATAATTATATATACGTAACAATTAATAACAATATAAATATGTGAGTGAGAGGTTTTTGTGATATCTGTTTGTTATTTCAGTCCCAAAATGTAAGAAATGTTTTGTCCAAGCAGTTACAAATTTTTCCTTATATGGGTCCAACCATTCATTATTCACATAATGTATTAGTTTCGGGGCTTTTTTTCCATTTTTCAGTAAACACTGATACCTACTCGTTATATTCTTCCTCAGTAAGAGATTCGACTATCTTTTTCCATCTCCCACAAAATCCCTTAACAAATTCGAGTAGTAGAAGCAAACGAGCATGTTTCTCTAATCCTTTGCTATGTGTCTTCTACATAGCATATGTCTCGACTCCGAAAAAATCTCTTCAATGGGACGCATCAGGGCCAATTCCCTATCAGTCATGATTTCTTGTGGTAATGGACAGTTTCCAAACAGATTGCTCAAATTTTCTATAACCCATCGGAATGTCACTATTGTCTTATTCTTTATAAATGCAAATGTAACATGGAAATTAGGCTCTGTTGGCATAACTATAATCACCTACAATAGAGGCATCTCATACTGAGTTGTTCAATACGTAACATCCATGACCAAAACGTATGGGAAGCGATGTAACAACTCAACACTATTCGAGTGAGAAGACATGATATTACTGATTTGATTGGTCCCAACTTCAAACTGAACATAATGAATGTATTGATTGTTGTTGAGCAAACTAAAAAAATATTGCATCTTTGTATAGCTTCTTATCTGCTTCTTTCTTTTGTCGTGCAACACATTATTTACTTGCTTGAGAACAACTTTAATTTTTGGATTTTCTGTTTGTAGTTGGTTGAGTATATATGTCTTGGCTTAGCATTAGAACTTCTCAACTGCTCTACCCTCTCAATTTCATTTGATTTTAACTTCACGACAGATCTGTGTCATTGTTTGTAATCACCCACTACATGGTTGTGTTTACTTTTTTTACAAACTCTAACTTTCCAACCACCACAATATTGTTGCGCAACTATAACCTGAAATGGAAAATCATATTTTTTTGTTCCTCTATGCACATACTTATCTTTATCATGCTGATCGGTATACCTGTAAAAACCACCGACTTCACAACATACCAAATATTTTTGTGTCCATCATATGTCCATGAATGTCACCTAATAAATAGAAACATCATGTTCTCATCCCCAATATTTTGAATCCAAGTGTGAATCTCATCACGAGTTTCAAAAATATGATCAGTTCTGAATAAATGCCCCATGTCCGGATATTTATATTTATCGTTTACATTGTTGACACTATGATCCTGTAAATTTTAAGTAAATTTTAATAATTAATAACAATTATTAATATTTAACAATGTAACATTAACTGGTAACATAAAACAAGGACATAGATTTTTTTAACAATTCTAAATAATTTTAAATGAAAGTAATTTTAATTGACTCTTTACATTTATTAACAAAATATGGTAATTATAAACAATTATTAATATGGGGTACACAATAATTCCTTTTTCAAATTATCAAAAAATTAAATTAAAACAATATGTCATAAATAATATTTAACAAAATATGGTAATTATAAACAATTTATTAATATGGGGTACGCAATAATTCCTTTTTCAAATGAAAATGATCAAAAAATGAAATCAAAACAATGTATCATAAATAATATTTAACAAAATATGGTAATTATAAATAATTTATTAATATGGGGTACGCACTAATTCCTTTTTCAATTGAAAATTATCAAAAAAAATAATTATAACAATATATCATAAATAATATTTAACAAAATATGGTCATTATAAAAAAAACTATTAATATGGGGTACACAATAATTCCTTATTCAAATTATCAAAAAAATTAAATTATAACAATATATCATAAATAATATTTAACAAAATATGGTCATTATAAAAAAAATTATTAATATGGGGTACACAATAATTCCTTATTCAAATTATCAAAAAAAAATTAAATTATAACAATATTTCATAAATAATGTTTAACAAAATATGGTAATTATAAACAATTATTAATATGGGGTACACAATAATTCCTTTTTCAAATTATTAAAAATTAAATTGACAAAAAATTCTAACTAAAAAAATAAATAAAAAAAGAATGGTTCTTTAAACAAACAACCCCTTTAATGTTTTAATACATAACCACCCCTTCTTTTTAAAAATCAACAAAGTTACCCCTAGGAATTAAACTTATCTAACAACCTAAACCCCCCTAATCCTGCCACCAGTCCCCTCCCTCTCTACTTGGGCCACGCCCAGTCCGACCGCCCATGCCAAGCCCATCGATTGCCATCGTTCTAGACCTCCAGCCCAGTCGAAGCCAACCGATTAGTTACTGGTCGTTCCTAGCGCCCAGCCCAATCCCTCCACCTTTACGCCTAACCCTCCCTAGTCCCAAGCCCAAGCCCAATCCCCTCTCCCTTCCCCACCCTTAAGCCCAAAAACCCCCCCCATTTGGACTGCCACCCAACCGATCCCAAACCCAGACCAATTTTTTGGACTGCTACCCAACCGGTCCCTAAGCTCACTACCCCCATTTGGATTGCCTTCAACCCAATCCCTAAACCTTTCTTTTTCTTTTTTTTTTGTAATTTTTTTAAATTTAAACGTTAGAAAAAAAAATTAACAAATAAAAATTGAACATTTGGAGATAAAAATGGAACAATTAGAAAGTAAAGATTACTGTAAAGTTCGCGTCAATGATAAATGTAACATCGTCATCATCCATTTCCACGTTTCAACACTTTTTTTGCCGATTTACTTCCAAATTGGTAGACTTTTTGGAAGTTTTGACTGATTGAAATTTTGACTAAGAGAAAAATACATATGCAATTTGTTTTTTACTTACAATCAAAATTTTGCAATATGATATTTATACACAAAGATAATTTTTCACTTAGTAACTAAATCAAATTAATTTGTAATTTAATTGTGTTTAAATTATTTTTTAAAATTAAAATTTGTTAAATTAAATTTAACAAAAAAAAAAAAATATTTAAATTACCTAAAGGATATTTGTGTCAAATAATTTTCAATTGTGTTGTATTAAGCATTTTATAGGTGCGGTATCAAGCATACCCCTATTTTATATTGCTAATTAATATTACAACCCGATCTAAACAACCGTTACGATCGAACTAAATTAACGAGATTAATAATTTAATACTCTCGTTCAATTGAGTCATAAAAAAGTCATTTTATTATTAATAGGCTACTAATTTTCTTTAAAAAATTGACTTTCAAACGGAGACTCTTTGTCTGGAATAGAGGGAGTACTCAGTGTGTTAACTTCATTTTTAATGCAAAAGTCACGTTGTGATCAAAAGTGACACATTTTAGGACAAAAGTGACACCTTCAAGTGAAAAAAGTATTACTCCAAATTATTGTCCTCTTTTTTTTTCGTCTGTTCTAAAATAATTATTCTCTTTCAAAACTTTCCCTTTTAGGAAAAATACTTTTACCACTATAATCTTACTTTTTCTACTTACTTTAACTATGACCACATGTTCAATGACATTAAAGGAAATCACACATTTTATCAATATTTATAATGCAGTCAATTAATTTTTCTTAAACAGTGTACTAAGTCAAATGAGACAATAATTTGAAAACTGAGGGAGTAATTTTTATTAAAATACAAAATGTCATTTTTATGACAAAAAGTGACACTTTAATGCTAAAAAATGACACTTTTAACGCCAACCGTGATAATTTTATTTACAGTGTAAAGTTACACTTATAAGGCCAAAACTGACACATTTAATGTTAAGTGACATTGCCAAAAGTGACGGTTCACATTTATAATGCATAAGAAACATTTTTCAAAGCAAAAATGACACATTTAATGTCAAAACATAATATTTTTAAGGAAAAAAAGTGATAATTTTCATTAAAAATGCAAATAGACAATTTTTAGGGACAAGAGTGACACATTTTATGTTAAAAAATGATAATTTTAATTCTGTAAGTGACACTCTTCATTTATAAACGTAAGAGGTGACACAATAATTTTCAAAAACTGAGGGATTGCATTAAAATCTTTATATTTTGATCCATTTAATATGGATAAATCGGGATGAAGGATTAAGATCCAACTCTTTTAAATGAGATCTACACATTTATTATTTATAAATTATTGTTGGATAATATTACAATGTGGCAATATGATCACAGATTCACAGTTACCATTGCACTAAAAGTTTTCCTAAGCCCCCAAATTGCATCGGGAATAATTTGTTTGTTGTTTAACTGCTGCAATGCTCAGGGCTCTTGTTAAAATACGCGGACAATCTATTGCTACAATCAGTCCGTACTAACATGCACCAATTCGATGGTAGAAATGCCTTCGGCATTGCATGCAGCAGCACACTGTATAATTACTAAAATACGCAATGTTATGGTCACTTTTATTTTATATTAAAAATTATGAATATTTTATGATATGGTATATTCTTATTAGTTGGACATATTTTAAGTGTCATCACTCTAACCAACGAGAGTATGTCACATTATAAAATACTCATATTTTAATAATATAAAATAAAAGTGACCCAAACATTACCTTTATTAAAATAACCCCCGCACATCGTGCAGAAGTCATTTTAACGGCGTCGGAGCGAATTTATGCTTCCACTTTTACAACCACGTCCTTCCAACTGTTTCCCGCCAAGAGGAAAGTAAAAAACTCAACTTAATTTAACTGAATTTGAGTTGAATTTCATTTCTCTTTCATTCCAGAACTTTTCCTCCTATATAAATACTCTCTCAGCTCCCTTCTCCGCACTCGTTTCTCGCAGTCTGTTCGACTCACACACGCACGCGAAAACGCTCGCAGTTAACAGAAGGAAGAAGACGCCATGAAAGGACCAAAAACTACTTCGATTGCTCATAAGAAACTTGATGCAGAGTAAATTCTTATATTCGTTGATCTCTCCTTCGATTTCATGCTAGTTTGATCCATTTTATGATAGTACTCTTAAGTTTTAACTCTGTCTATTTCTGGTTTTGATTTTTTATTTATTTCTATTTGTGTTGTGAAGAACGATGAAGAAACGCAAGGGAAATGACAACGTACAGAAGAAGGATAAGACCGCGAGCAAGAAGAACTCTGGTGCTCCGAAGCGTCCTACTGGTGCTTTCTTCGTATTCATGTGAGATCTTTTTGCATGCTTATTATATACGAGTTGTGCTTCAAGCAGGGACTTCCTTTTCATGTTAATGAGTTAATCGTTTTCTCGTTGTTTGTGATGCATCAATTTTGTTTTCTGAATGATAGGCATGATTTCAGGAAGACGTACAAGGAAAACTTTCCTGACAATAAGTCTGTCGGAGTTGTAAGTTTGAAGCTTTCTATATAGCTAATTTCAGTTCCGTTAATCTCGTAATTAAGTTTATATCATAAAATTCTACGTGTCCTCTGTTGCTCGCTGAAAAAATGAACCAGAGGATAGAAAATTAAGGTTTAGTATATAATTTTTTTGTTGTACCGTTCTGAAGTAACGTTTAAGTCGACTTTCTTTTTCTGGTTATTTTTATTGAGTTGATTCTTAGCTGGCCTTCATCGTTACATTTCAGTATCTCAGCGTTCAAAATTATATATCTCAGCAATCAAACGCGTAGGCGTCTAATTTGTGAGTTCTGCTTGAAACAGGTTGGAAAAGCTGGTGGAGAGAAATGGAAATCAATGTCTGACTCTGTAAGATATATCGTTAAGAAAATTAGTTCAACTGTCGGTTCGTGTTTGAAATGATTAATGATTCTACTGCGTAATTTTACTATTTTGTTTTTCATTGTGAATTTTGATGTTATGTACAACTAATTGACGTGTCTATGTAAACTTACATCTCGGTAGTTCTCAACTCTGCTTAACTTGTTGTGCTCAGGAGAAAGCTCCGTATGTGGCTAAGGCTAATAAAAAGAAGGCAGAATATGCGTTAGCAATGAAAGAGTTCAAACTCGTAATAATCTTTCATTTTCACACTAGTTCATTGATGCATCATGCATTGTCTTACTGTAATTTTAGCCGTAAATGATGCTGAATATCTTCTTATTTTCAACATTACTTTTAGTTTTCGTCCTGTCTTTGAGTAATTATTAGAACGGCAATGGACAGGAAAAGCCCGAAGGATCTGAGAAATCATCTTCTGAGATTCATGATGACGCTGAGCAGGAAGCTAGCTCTTAGGTACCTTTTTCAATCCCTATCTTAGAAACTATGTGCTTGCCAGCTGTTTGCTCAAATTACTTTTAGGTTATTTAGTTTGTGTTTGCAAATTACTAACGTTTTCAATTTCTGTGGCAGAGCAATAGCAGTTTTGATTTGGAGGTAGCTGTACAAGGATGAACATGAGAATAGTAGGATAAATAAAGTACCGATCTGTACATCTGTTGCCATTTTCAGTACTAGTGGGTAGGTGGTAGACTGGTAGTCGCCTAGTAGGGTTGAATTGTAGCTCCTGTAGTTGGTTTGTAGGCTGGAACTGGTTTAAGGCCTTAAGCCTTTTATCTACTCTAAGGATATGAAGAGCTTTTTCTAAGCCATCCTCAAAATTACTGATTCTTATAAATTTTTTAATGGTACTACTGTTTTTTACATATTTTTTTTATCTTATTTAATTAAAAATATATCTTCTTATTATATATATATATATTTATACAATTTTTTACACAAAAAATATTAAATTTAATATCATTTAAAAAAACAAAATCCTTCACACACACAACCAACCCCCCACACCCCACTGACCGCCTCTCTCTCTCTCTGACATCCCCCAAACCACCCGCCCCCTCCCCCTCCCCCTCCCCCTCACACTCCATTCTTAGCGAACAATAAAAATCCTTCACTTTTCTATTTGGCAAAATAAAAAGTTTAACGATGGAAGCTATTTGACAACTTTTTAATAAAAATTTGTCTAAGAATCTGGCAAAATAAACAATAGGTACGCTCTTACAGTTTTTTCGTATGGTGGTTACTTTACCTGTTTGTCCTTTTCCTTGAAAGTGCTTCCTTTCCTTGAGGAATCACTGTAAAATCAAATCAGTACTATTATGATCTATGCATTCTGTTTTAACCCTTGGGTAATGCGCTCTCTCTCTCTCTGGTGTGTGAGCAGATATGCGAACATAGTTTGCACATTCACGGTAGCCTTGCCATTTAACAACATTTCTCGCGTTTAGGTGTGCCATAATTGAGTATAATATACAATTTACGAAGGCTAAAGTAGTACTCTAAGCATCTCCGACGTATCTAAAATGAATTTTTTAATGCTTTGATAATTGTCTTAGTGGTCACCTAATTGTCCACACAGGAGAAAGATATATATAACTTCCTAAGAGCATTCCCAACGTGCTGTTTGTAAACTTCTTAGACTTGGAGAATTGTGCAAGTTTGTAAACTTCTTATTCTATTTGCTTCCTAACTAAGAACCTGCCAAATACATAAGGAAAGAAGAAAAACTTGAAGGGATATCACCCACTATCTTGGGTGTGAGTGGGGGTGGGGTAGGAGGTGGGGGGTTTTTGTTTTTATTTGATGATGTTAAATTTAATATTTTTGTGTAAGAAATTGTGTAAGAAGATTATACAATGTGAAGATATATTCTTAAGTATGTAAGAAGATAAAAATGTGTAGGTGACAGTGAGACTCAGTTAAGAAGTTGATGTTAAATTTAACATTGATGATACTCTAATTAGGAAGTTACTATTTGACGAGGAGGGAGGTGGGTGTGTCGAGGGTTGTGTGTGGGGGAAAAGGGGGAAGGGTTTTTTATTTTATTTGGGATGATGTTAAATTTAATATTTTTTGTGTAAGAATAGTATACAATGGGAAAATTTATTTTTAAGTGTGTAAGAAGAAAAAAGTGTGTAGATGGAAGTGGGATCCGGTTAAGAAGTTGTATTAAGAATATATACATTGAGGATGCTCTTATGATACACATTGCAAATTTTCGCAATTTCATTGGAACCATGTGATTGATTCAAAGGATAAATGAAAAGACATGCTATTCCGACCCTTGTTTTCTATTGGTTGACCCCCTTTTCTAAGTGTATCCCTAATCCAAAATTTAAAAAAATTTGAAATCTATTTGTTGATCCCCATCGATTACCCATTTAATCATTTTAATTTTTTAACTACTTCTTACACAAATCTCCTCATGTAGAGTAATTTTAGGATACTTACCGAATCAAAATGGAGTCACACCAAATCATGTTATGTGACTTTGCAAAGATACCCGTTTCGACTTTAGCGATAAATTTACAATATATCAAAGTTGAAGATGCACAAATAAGAATGTTAACAATCCTATATTGTCAATGAATCAATATAACGAGAAAATTGTAACCGAGTATCCTCGGCTCAACGGAGCTTGACTCGAATCTATCAGGGCTTATAATGTCTTGGCTCGGATCCCCACGGGGTTATACACAAAATATACCGGTCCAACCAAGAGTTCACAACCAGAAGGTACAATAATCCAAGAATTTCACGCTCTTGTGGGGAGACAAACCCAGGCCATTCAACAAGAAACCCCCAAACCCAATTAATCCCTCTCAGAACACTCGATTCGGGACCAAGAAACTCACATTGTATCCCTTCACAAATCTCACCACTTACGACTTTAAGAAGCGAGAGAAGAAGCGAGAAGAGAGCAAGCCTGAGCCGTGTATCGCGTGTGTCTCGTCTATGTGAGAGAATGCGAGGGAGTATATATAGTGCCAGCAATCAATGCATGGCATCGAGCCAAAGGAGCGAAGAGCGTTGATGGAGAAGAGGAATGGAAGTTGCGATTTTCGGGGTCAGCAGGAGCAACCCCAAAAATAAAACCCGAAGACCAAAGAGGCGGCAAGAAAAGGCAACAACTAATAA